>OY748293.1:15695177-15794873 GCA_963556515.1 Nudaria mundana
AACCTCCAGTAAAGTGTTCTATGGTTTCCTGACTTGAGTTAGTAGTGAGTTATTGGGCATTCTACCCCACCTTAGTTCCATCGGTTATCTTCGATAACCTCAGTCACGGTGGGGTAGAATGCCCAATAACTCTGTGGGGTAGAATGCCCAATAACTCTTTGTAAAATCATTTACCTAAGCCAACGTTCCACATTTTAATGCCGTTCAATACACTACCGTTCCGTCAATGGTTAACCAATTTCACTTGCTAGATGATTGCTTTCGTACAGCAAACTAACCCGATGCATGTTTGTTAACTCAGTCACGGTGGGGTAGAATGCCCAATAACTATGTGGGGTAGAATGCCCAATAACTCTTTGTAAAATCATTTACCTAAGCCAACGTTCCACATTTTAATGCCGTTCAATACACTACCGTTCCGTCAATGGTTAACCAATTTCACTTGCTAGATGATTGCTTTCGTACAGCAAACTAACCCGATGCATGTTTGTTAACTCAGTCACGGTGGGGTAGAATGCCCAATAACTATGTGGGGTAGAATGCCCAATAACTCTTTGTAAAATCATTTACCTAAGCCAACGTTCCACATTTTAATGCCGTTCAAAACACTACCGTTCCGTCAATGGTTAACCAATTTCACTTGCTAGATGATTGCTTTCGTACAGCAAACTAACCCGATGCATGTTTGTTAACATGAACACGTTAAGATCACATTTTTAAGATAGATAAAGGTGGGACAGAATGCCCAATATCACTTTGGATTGGGAAATAACGTAACTAAACGAATATTCCACATTAATATCATTTGAGCACGCTGTCCCACTGTTCGTACGTTCGCTGAAGCTCCTTGCATGTTCATTAGGGAACTATTTTGTAGAATCACAATTACGATAAGCTAAAACGTACTTACCATTTTATGTCTTATAATTTGTACATTCTAGAATATAGCGAAAAACGTAAACTTGTTCGTCATGATGATAGTTTTATAAATGCTGTAGGATATTAAATTAAAAAACTGAAAACTATATAATAATATTTTTTTTTTTTTATTTTTTTTTTACAGTTTTACTTAGTTTAGTTTATTAAAATAATTATAATTTGTTAAGTCTAGGTACTTACAATAAATATAACAATACTTACATATAAGACAGGACAGCACACTTAATTCTAGTTAAATCCAATAAGCTAGCAGTCCCGTTATTAGTAGACCTTAGTCCGGTATAACGGGTCTGATCACAAGACATCATGTCACAGGGCTAGTTACGTCACTTTCACACTACATGTAGGATCTCAAATGATATATACATCACAAAACTTCGTGTTTAGTGCACATAACATGTGAATATTATTTGCTTATTTTATGCTAACTTATAAAAGGTACGTAGCTTATAAAAGGTCTGTAAGAAGAGCGGATTTTCCTGATGCAAGCATATATTTGTGCAATAGGAGATCTCTCCAAACATTGTAGTCATGTACTTAAAAGAAACAGTAAATAAACATTTTTATTTACTAATTTAAAAATTAAAAATATTGGTATGACCCCATGCTCGAGTTGAAATCTTATCTTTTGCAATTACTCTTTTATCATCATCACCAGACAACGCAATTTTTGTTACAGCACATGTAAATAGCTCATGTTTTATTGACTTAAATAAAACATTTGTTTTATGAACAATGTCACCATCATAAAGTGTTTTTTCATAATCAGTAACGTTAAGGTCACGTACAACATTCTTTTTAATACCCTTGGCTTTTTTAATTGTGCTGTGAATGGTGTTGATACAATATAACTTCGATCTCAATCCAACAAATTCGCTTATTATTTTACCAGCCATTTCATCTTTAAACAAGCCTGGTATTTTTTTGTTCTGTATGGGTAAAGTATACACATTATTTTTACAAAAATTGCTGGTGTCAAAGTAAGATAAAAAGTTATTTTTTATGTCTTCATAGAAATCATGGGTTTGTATTTGATACACAAAACTATCTGTATCCGTGTAACACATCCGTATCCTATCCTTGTAAAAAGGTTGCATTACTGAATAGTGAAAATCATACATATGACTTTTTGATAATTCTAGAACAGCAAAGCCAATATATATTGGTTTGTTCAAAGTTATTTGTTCAGGATTTAACTGCACCGCTACTAGATTTTTAGTGAAAACCGTTGCACTATGGAAATTTGGACGAGCAATAAGGTTTTGTGCGCATTTTCTTCTTTTAGTTATGTTTTTGATATCTCGCCACTGAGAAACTAAATGGACATTAACCCTGTTTTCAGTATTTTCTAAAGTTTTTCCAAATACACTATTATTCAAGAGCTTAAAAAAATCTTGTTCGAAAGTTGAAGAATTTTTTTGTCTCAGTTTGGTATTTAAATCAATATATTGTTTTAAATATGGGCTTTGTCGAAAACTGATTATTCTATGAATCTTCTTCAATATTAACCCATGTTTCATACAAGTTTGTAAATGCACGTAATGAATAACATATTTAAATTTATCATATAAATTAGGGATTAGCTTAGAACTCTTTCCCCCGGGGGGTATAAATTTTTCAGAACAAAATGGTAAATCGTTGTGTAAGTTATGCAAACGCTTAGGGTATACTATATCCACTTCCAAAATAAAACCACAATCTGCATCAATTGCAATTTTCGTTATATCTAAATTGTTAATTTCTTGTTGAGTGAGAAATTTGAAGTTGGATAATGGTAAGTATTGACACATACTATACCCATACAAATTATTACAATCTATATAAGAGACATAGGAATCAGGTTCCGAAGATTTGTAATCCGGTAAGTATATGTTATTTGCTTTCGCATGCCTGTGAGAGCAGAGGCACACTCCTCCTCTTATACCACTTTGTAACATGCGTATCATAGACAAGTCATTAATTAGTTCCAATTGAACACATGTTTTTAATAACATAGCGTCAAAAGATAAACTGGGTGCAGTTAAATAAAAAGCTGGATCTAAGTGATAATGTCGTTTACAAGTCTGTCTAAAATTTTCAAAAATATCTGCTAATAAAAGCACATCAGTTTGTAGGTATAGATCCGTATAACCACCTAAACTAGTAATTCTAAATGTTGACCAAACTAAATGTGCATGTCGGTAATCATCTTCAGAAACATTTTCATCATTGAGGGAACTATAAAAGTATTTCTTTGGAGGCAAACATTTTTCATCATACCGTTTCCACGAATCCATGTATTCATATGGATAAATGCCTTTGCGAGTAAGTAATTGGAATTCATCTCGGACAGGGAAGTGATTTTGTAAATTTTTAAACATTTCTGGTTTTAAAGTTTTACATAATTTGTTTAAGCTTGTCCCCAAAAATTTAAACGAATCAAGAAAACGCATTTGAAAAAACTTATTATATGAAACTGATACAAATTTCGTAAATGAGATATAGTTTTCTTTATTTTTAGGTATTATCTTTATTTCACCAGGGACGTCACCCAATGCTTTAATAAATAAATGACAATCATAACCAGCTAAGTTATGAAAAAAAATGGGGACAAATGCAGGGCATTTATATTGCAAATTACAAAACGAATGCGCAGCTCCACGATAGCGACCGGTAAGATGACAATGATCACGGACTTTGTCCCAAAAAAGAAAGTTTTGACATATATGACAACGTGTTGCATTTTCAAAATCATACCTGTCCTCCGTGGAAAATATCATTACAGCTGGTGACTTAATTATATCATAAATTTTTTGCACGTCTTTAATTATATAGTCAACAAACCGCTTATCACAGTCTGGACCTCGATATGACACGTAACGATTATAGCTAGGTTCATCAGAGCATACAATATAATAACCAAAAGCAACCGGTACGTGTTGGTGAAACATATTCATATTTTTACTAGAACAATTAGGCTCAGTACTTGTTTGTAGCATCGATTCAAAATCTGCATAAATACAAAAAGGCATAGTTTGTTTCCGTTCATAGTTTTTAAACTTAATTACTGAACCTCTGTTTGGAAGGACAGTTACTACACCTCCACATAAATGGTTGTTAAGTTCGTCAGCGGTATTGAAAAATATCAAACATAAATCGCAAAGATGTAATCTGCTGTGATGAGATGTGACTTGACTTCTAAAAAGTCTGGAACAGTCTTTGATCAAGCAATAATGAGAAGAATTATTATTTTCTAAAAACAGAAGGTGTATCATTTTTCCGCTGTATTTAAGGTTGAATTCAGATTTATACAAAGGACCTACAAAGTTTTTGTGATTTTTTAAACCATAAATTATAAACTTTATATGTGGATTGTTTTTTTCAAATGTTCTAATATCATTAAAGGTTACAGGAAAAGACATTCCTCTTAAGTTAAATATTTCTCGAAAATTAGGATAAGAAGACGTTCTTTCAGGGTGTTTCTTAACTGGATATAAAGCCGCTGTTACACACCATAAAAAACAATAGTGATCATTATTCAAAATATTCAAACATGCTTTTTTAGCCTGAATTAATTTGGGTAAACTGATATAACTAGAACCACCAAGTGGTTGGTATTTATTGAGATTCATCTCAACATACAAATTGTTTATAAATGTCCATCCACTATCACGACCTTCAAACTCTTCAATAGATGTTTTTAAATAATTAACTGTTTCAATATACAATTTTTCGAAATCGAAGTTAGAATATAATATTTTATTTTTGGTTCCAAAAGATTTCACTTCTTGTGAATTATCTTTGAATTTTAAAAATGTACCAAAAAACTCAAAGTTTACCTTAACACAAGTATGCTTAGCAAGGAATTCATTTAAAAGAGATTTTAATCGGTCAAAAATGCTTGAAAAAAAGGATTCAATTGACGCTCCTTGATGTTCATCACGAGCTAATATTTTATAGGTTAATATACGACTGCGAAACGCTGAGTTTATGATTTCTACACCATCACTATGTTTTATTGTTTGACTACTTTTCCTATGTGAACTACTTCGCAAATGTCCTACCCATGATTTACTGGGTACTGATGTGTTACACGCAGTACAAAAAGGCATTATTATTAAATAAAATATTTGCTCCTACAACACTAAGTTTAAAACATAAAAAATTAAAGAAATTTATGTATTATAGATCTACACACTTAAAAAAATTTGCGATCACTTTGAAAATTAGATACTTATATTTGTGATATAGAAGATTTTTTCTGATAAGATTCTAAAAATATTAAAAATTAGAATTAGAACGTGAAACAATAAAGATTAAACGTAGGTAAACATTTTCTGTTGATTGGGTTAAATTTGAAAATATATCAGCTTTGTAAGTGATCTCAAACTATTTTTGATGTGTGTATATTATAATAATATACATAAGGTATATCTATAAAAATTAAATCTACTTTATAAAAATCTTATCCGCATAATGCACTGGTTCAGTGTCTTGAAATTCATTATATGCATGTCCTAGAAAGTCTTGAAGTGACTCCCAAGATAGTGAGGACTCATCGCACTGTAATTTTACAGTCACCAACGCTGTCCTGTAGCGCACATCAGGGGCGTGTGATATGTAATCGTTGGTTTTATAGAGTTTAAAATCAACCATATACCCTCCTTCCGTTTTCTTGGAGCGACGAGACGTCCCAGATGAAACACGACTTGAGAAACTGGAAGCTAAGTCGCGCCGTGGTTCTCTGCAACTGCCTTCTTCAGCCCGCAAAATATTCAAAATATTTGTTTTCTTCGTTCTGTAAATAGAAAAAAGTGTTAATTATAAAAGTACTTATTCAAAGTGACTAAGAACTTGGGATCAAAACACAAAAAGTTATAGTATTTAAACGTGTAGGTATTGAAACGTACAAGTATTGTCAAAAGATCTATCTATGTATATAAATTAAGTGTGTCACTCATTTGTGTAAAATTAAGTTAAAGGTGTAAACTACACCTTATTCAATTTTAATTAAAATGTGACGATGTTAAACTTAATTAAAATGTGACGATGTTAAACTTAGTTGAACATAATGAAACCTACCTCTTTGTGGTGTTAAACTCGGGTGAAGTGTTTTTTCGTTGTACACTTTGGGTGCAGCTGGGCTTGGGTTGTTTTTGCTTTTTCTCTATCACCTGTTTGCGTTTCTTTGGTGCTACACACTCAGACTCTACTACAGAAGAAGTTTCAAACTCCGAATCAGACCTGTTAAAATACAATCAAATTATAAACAAATATATTCCCAAGATTTTCCGAATAGATATATTGCTAGCATCACGGCTGATTATAGATAATGCAGCCGGCGGGAATTAACCAAGCAACTCACTACTCAGTGGGATAACATAATCAGTAATCACATTTTATAATAATATGCGTTAATAATTATCAGCCGGCAGGAATTAACCAAGCAACTCAGCTGGATAATAATTAACTAAATAATAATTAATAATTATCAGCCGGCAGGAATTAACCAAGCAACTCAGCTGGATAATAATTAACCAAATAATAATTAATTTAATAGCACTTACTCACATTTTCTTGTTGGAGAAGATCACTGGAAGATACTGGAGCGAATGTAATTTATTTGAAAAATTTATGGGTTTTTATACATAAAAAGTATCAATTCAGCAATTATCACCTCCCAACAAAATTAAAACTTAACTTATTATTTATATAGGTGTATTAATTAATTTATGTTACTTACGACTATTTAAATCAAAATGATTGAAAACTCATTTCGTCTAATTGCACTTTTGTTATTACAATTGAAATACAAAACCATGTCTTTACCAACACCGCCAAAGCTAATTCCGATTAATTCCGACGAATGTTATGATTTCTGTATGATACATATAAAATGTAATTATAATTTATGTAGGTATGTTCGTTGATCGTCGTCGATAAGTATATGATATGGTAACTATATAATTATGTATAGATAGGTACATGAATAGTATTAATGAAATATACTCATACCATTGTGCAGAAGTAAAATTATGCAATTTATTGGTGATTTAGGTAAGGACCGTCGTCTATACCTAAATCACCAATATAAGCTGACCGTTAGTACACGGTAGGTATTTAATTATTTTTAAAAGGTAGACGTACCCTGGAAGTTACCTAGTTTGCGTCACAATTATAGAAGTTTCAAATTGCTATGCACGGTTTTCATGGGTGTGTGTGTGTGTGTTAGTGTGTGGAAGCAAGGTATCTGTTAGTTTACTTACTCAGCGATACAATATTAAAACGACATCGTATTAACCGACTTCTAAAAAGGTGGTTACTTTATTTATCTGTAGGTATGTTGGTTTATGGTTCTCAAATTTGATACAAGGTATGGTAAGGTGGTAAAAATCCTTTGGAATCGTTTCGATAAAAATAATTTTACAAAAATATTACTACAGACTTATCCCACAAATATGTTAACAAACATTACAAATAATCATTTAAAATATAACTTTTAAATATTAGCAAATAGTTTTGGTATGTGCTTAAACTATATGGTAATACACCTCTTTTTATCCAAGTCGGCTAACAACGTACCTTTATACAAAGCTACGACCAATGTTAAGTCAGCAGTTTGTTCATGTATGTTCTACTTGTTTACCTATGTGTGTTATCGCCACATCGACACATCGTTCCTATACGCGAGGAATGTCTCATATTCTGTTCCCACAATATCTACCATTTGCATCGAGCTACCAAACACGCAGTGCACTACGTCCTTCAGAGGATTAAAAGGAAGATCCAAAATAAAAGCAATGTCATGTAAGTAATTACTTATAATGTTAATTATTTGATTTATAATTCTTTGTTAGTTTACCTACTAAATATCTAATTTATTAGGCGACGTAGTTTTCTATGGAAGTCCTTTAAATTAAATTTTATACGATTATCCTTAATTTTCGTATAACATTTAAGTTCTGTACAAAATTCAAAAGTTGTAAATAAAATAATGAACGCTGAAATATTTAATCTCTTGCTAGCACTTAATTGCACATAAAGTAGAATATTTTATCAAATTTGAATAGGCTCTGGTGTCTCAATTAGAGTGGCTTCCGAAGAAGTTGTGTAGGTTTGACATATTCGGACTACATTTGCCGATTTTCAATAATTAGACTTAAACCTACATTTAATTTTATTTTCAGATATTTTATCATCACGGATGAAATTGACAAGGAACCCTCATGGACAGCGCGGTGAACCACATAATCAATTTGTAAGTAGATACCTATATATTTTGGTCATTCCAAAAAGTGTAAAATTAAAGTAGCACGTAGTTATACATAATGTAGAATATTTTATCAAATTTGAATAGGCTCTGGTGACTCAATTAGAGTAGCTCCCAAAGAAGTTGTAGAATATAATATCATCAGTAAGGAATAATGTAGGTATTCTTTAGAATAGCTGGAGAGTTTAGACAATACAAAATATAAAATATTAGGAATACCTATTGTAGTTTATTTCGTATGATACTAACTGATAAGGTGCCTATAGGTATTTAACTGGTCACCCGATTCTATATTAGTATGTCGAATAAATTAAAATAAGCAATTACATAATTATTGTCTTTTTATTATATTCCTTATCTGATATTGATAACGAAATACGTCATCATTCACGTTACAACACGTTTGAAATTCATAAGAATTTCACAACTATTAAGTAGGTGCATAACAATAACATTTTGCACATACGAATTATTGAATGGTTGAATTTCAAGTTCTAACTTGATCATCATACCAATAAATGCTTTATGTCAGCATAATTTGATATATCAACTGCGTTAGAAAAAATATTATTACCTAGTTCATTCTTTATTAAACAGTCAATACGAGCATATCTAACATGGTAGGTATTTTATAACTTTCAATCTATTGAAAATTTCAATCTATTTACAAAATACTTAGTATGATTTATTACTAATGTTTTAAATAATTTTCAGAATACCAACTTAAACAAATTTTCAAACGGAATAGAAGAGAGCTCTCCTGAATATCTTCCAGACCTGCAAGATCAGTTCGACTTGGACAACGCAATGAATAGACCTTGGATAATAACACCCAATGAAGAAGTAAAAATAAACAAAAAGAAAACTAATCGAAGAAGACCAATTACAAACAAACGCAGTGCATTGAATTCCTATATTATTAACAGTGAAAGAAGAAAAGGACGACGTTTAATAAAAATTACGATCAAGGAACTCAGTGAGTCAATGGACGACGAAGATGAAGGTAAGGACATAATCACTGCACAGTATATTGTACAAGATACGGTAGATGAGATATCGGATCAAGCTGAAAAATTAATTCACAATATTTCCAAAAAATTGTGTGGCTACTCATATCACATTTTTTAATTAGGTAATAATTCATTAATGTAACTAGTAGATAAAGTGATGACATATTTAGATTTTATTAAAATTTTATTTACTGTGAAAATATGTGTTAAAAAAATTTCAATATTAAGTTGTGTGTTAAAAAATAAAAACCATAGGTAATAATTGTGTGGCTACTCATATCATATTTTTTAATCAGGTAATAATTTATTAATGTAAACTGTGTAAACTGTGTAAAAAATGTGTAAACTAGTGATGACATATTTAGATTTTATAAAAAATTTATTTACTATGAAAATATATGTTAAAAAATTATAAATATTAAAAATGTGTGTTAAAAAATAAAAAACCATTTACTTTAAAAAATTGTTTTATTTATTAAAACTGCGTATAGGAAGACATATTACCTTTCTTGCTCTATTAAATAGTTCTTTATACATAAAACATTTTTAAGTGCACATTGTTTAATGTGATTAATACAATTAAAACTGGTTTCAATATTTGAATATTTGTTATGCAACAGTGATAAATTTGGACACTTGTCTTCACCAAGATCTATACAAATACAATTCATACAAAGATCTTGAATCCACTTAACTTTTTCTAAGCCCTTCACAATAATTTCTTTATTTTCTAGATAAGGAACAATTATACGTCGAAATTCTCTATAGTCGATATAACCTTCATTCCAGTAAATCCCTCTGTTTCGCTCCAACCACGTAACTTGTTTTTTTTCATCCGTAGTTAAGTATTTAAATAAGTATGGAGGCTTTATTAAGAACGTTTGGGTATAAACACGAGTGGCCAGAGCTAATTCCTTGACTATAAAGTTATTACAAGTGTCTTTAAAGCCCTGGACATCCACTATAATCGTATTCGGGTTCATGATAATTTTCTCACAGTGCTGCTTAATGGTTTATACTCAATTATACAGTCGTTCAATATAAGACAATATGCCGAAGTTTGATCTGGTATATCAATGTCACTTTCAATTTCCACTCTGACATCCACAACAGGACCCGACTTAAGATTATCTGGTTGTCTAGAACAATCTACGACAAATAACGGAGCAATATTTTTAAATTGTTTCTCACTTAATAACGGTTCACCACGACGACCTCCGTAATATGAGTGTTGAAATCTGGTGTATTGTTCATATATTAACGCAATTCTGTTATTCGAGAAACTTGAATTTAAATTTTCATAAGGGAAGTAGGTTGAATTTAGGTATACTCTAACATCACGAACGTCACAGTGATCAAACTGAGACATATCCAATTTAGGATTATTTTTTCTATTTGTTTGCAGACCAATAATAACAAATCTTGGTTTCTCTATTTGCGATGATGTTTTTATGGACCAAGTATGTTTAGTAGTTTTTGGTAAAGCCGGATATTCATATAAATCCCAATTCCTGAATATCATCTGGAGTGATCGGTCTTTTTCTAACAGTTTTAACATATTTATTTTTTCTCTATCGGATACTTTGACATGTGGTACTCGCCATATTATTTTATTTATAATAATATCTTCTACCGTCTCACCAGCGCTAAGTTTTAGGGCGTTCAGATTAGTATTACTTCGTAACAATATTAATTCATGTTTGCTGTTTATCACTACTTTCTTGAAATCTTCTGCAAAACCAAGAATGTTACAGAGGGGTATGGAAGCAGAAAAGCTACCCCCATTTGTACTATTTATACCATCGATATTCCAACCCCAAGCTTTAGATACTTTAGCCTCGTTTTCGTTCATTGATATTAATGATTTCATTGTGGTAGTTATACCAGCGTTTTTTATTTTATCTATTTCCACTCCATTTATCTCATACCTTATATCTTGAAACAAGTAAAGTAAACTATTGTTTGTGAAATGAACGCTACTGACTCTCTCTTTAGAATTTTCAGCCTTGTTTACAACAATAGTTCCTTCCAAAAACAAAGTGCTTGCTGATGGTAATATATACAAGTCTTGTTGATTAATAGGTATCCTGATTTCATCGCTTCTATTGAAACTTGTTACGTAAGGCTTGTAAGAGTGAAATTCAATTCCTTCCACAGAGTTGTTGTATGCAGGAGCGGATAAAACATCTAGTATATTCATTTTAACAAACCAATCGCTTTAAGAAAAGCTTTATTATTGTTGTTCAATTTTATGACCTTTTTGGATCGAGCTCTTATTGGTTTGATAGTTTGAGTAGGACTGTTATGTTTAGTTGAATGAACCACATATTTATTATAATCTATCATGTTTTCTTCTGATATGTAGATACAACTGCACTTCTTCACCTCGCAAATTTATTAAGTTATTATTTATATCTAACAGCCTTATCTGTATGCAGCTTATATTGGTTTGGTTTATTGGAAAGTAGATTGCGTTTTTTGGAATTTCTATAATCCTGTATCCAGGTGGAACATTAAGTGCAAATTCGTGTAAGATGTGACTGGATTGACCGTTTATATAGGAACCGCTAACTATGTCACATTCAATCCTTATGACAGTCGTAGGCAAAATGTTAACTGGAAACTCTGATACATGATATTTATTTGCTTCTAAGATCTGTTTTTTAAATCCCAATAAACTTCCAAATGTACCTTCTTTAGTAAAATCTATAGTTGATGTACAAAATAACATAGTTTTTAAGGTGTTGTTATTACAATTGAGTTTTATGGATGCATCTTTTATCTCAGTTTTTAAATAGTCGCTAATATCTTGTAATTCATAAGTTCCTTCAGGTATCTCGATAACATTTTTAGAACCATAATATAATTTATTATTTGTATTATCAAAATTTGGAATAGAATTATATGTAGAGAAATGTAATAATGCACATTCATACTCCCCAACTAATGGCAGCGTGCTTGGATAATAGGTAGATAATACCGATGAGTTTCCAGTTATCGATAAGGTGAGTGACATCTTGCAAATGATGGAAATGAAAGAATGATATAAAATTTATAGTATTTATTCCAAAAACATTGCAAATATCTTAAACACAAATGTCCACAAATTATTGTGTTAAATTGTTGATATCTACTAAAGTTATAATAAACATCACAGTTCTTAAAATATAGGATTAATTCTCTTGGCGGTTTTAAATCGCCAAAGCTATCAAAATATTCACAATAATTATTTATTTTAACATAAGCTACCCAATGCGTTCCATCATTTTTTGAATTATCTAGGTTAACTATACCACATTCAATTCGTTTAGATGTTTTTGGTAACTGATCCTTCATGTAAACTCCCCGAAAGTAAGGAATACAATAGGCATACTTCTGAATATCGATATTAGTTAAAGCGCGATTAGGTAGCTGATCAATTAGTTTTTTGATGGTTTTATAAACAATCCCTGACCTTGCTTATGTGGTTTAATGTATAAACCTTTACCTATTGCTATAGCCTCCATAGTTTTATTATGACGTTCAGTTTCTTGTAATTTTTTCTGACCGTCTTTATAATCATTCACTGTTTTAGCAATACCAGCTGCACCACCAGCTAATGCTCCTAAAGCAGACAAACCAGCAAAAATTGGGATTAAAGGTAGAATGCCTCCAGTTTTTGGTATAGGTATCATTCGAGGTACGCGAACTTTTGGAATGCATGGAACTAATTTTCTAGCAACCATATAAGCTATATTTATTAGTGACTTATTATCTTTAGGCGAGAGTTTTTTGATTTTTCTTTTTATTTTCCTAACAAAGTTATTAAAGGTCTTAACACCAGCACCAGACTTCAATTTAGCTTTCATAATTTTGTTTACTATCCACGAACTAATCTTTTCCCCTGTTCGAGCATCTTTTGCTTTAAGTCTTTGTTTAGTCATATCTATAAGACGTAAGTCGGCTTTTTGACGGTTAGGCAAGTCTATGTAGTTTGCGTATGCGATATCGTGATGCATACAAGCTTCGTCTAACTTGTTTACACCTTTATCACCACGTAGTAATCGTTTTGAAAGCTTTGTTCCTGGTCCACAATAGTTATAACCGGGTATGTGAAGTTCGAATGGTAAATGATTAATGATACTGTTTATTAGTCCACCACCTTGCATCGTCTAAAGAATAATGAATAAACTTTAAAATTATATATCACTTATATAATTAACTTATTCCACTATTGCAGTCTTATCAATCCAACTGTTCTCTTTGTTATTTAAACCCAACCATTTTACAAACAGTTTGTTTCCTTTCTTTTTTAATACCTTTTCTATCAAATAGACACCAGGGCAGGACGACTTTTGAAGCTCTTGTTCGTAAAAAGTTCCTAATATGACTTGTTTTTGATTATCTTCGATGCGATATGTTATTGGTACAGTGTTATTTATCTTTTTTATAGTAAATAATTCTGTTGACCAGTTAGGAGTGTATCCTTTCTCAAATATATGTTTGTACTTACTAATTCGAACTTTGTCACCAATTATAAACTTAGGACGACATTTTTGGGTTACCTTTATCATGGAATTTGCAATATTATTTTTAATGTCCGTTTCATTAAACTTATTGACATTAACAGGTGCAAATTTAATAATACGATGTTTTGTGTTGTTATATGTCTTCATAACATCGTTCAAGCCACCATCTATCCACTTATAGTGTCCGTTCAAGCTAAAGTATTTGTACAATTTATTTTTAAGCGTTTTAATAACTCGTTCAACAATTGAAGCCTTTTTGGTTGAAAATGTTGAGTAGTGATTAATATTATAGTTCTGTAAAAGCTTTTGAAATGTAGAATTATAGAACTCAGTACCCCTATCAGTTTGCAGATGAGTTGGTATCCTATGATTAGTAGAAAGTAATTTTTCAAATGCATGAGAGACATCATGTTTGGATTTAGTTTTTAGTGGTTCCACCCAAACGTACTTTGAGAAGCAGTCAATAACTATTAAAATATAGTTATATCCTTTATTAAAGGTTTTTAGGTTTTGCATATCAACTAAATCTGCTTGCCACAAATCATCAATACCTTTTAAAATTACAGATCGTCGAGAAAAATTTTTTCGTGCTGCTTTATGTATTTCATTGACGATTTGTTGTTTCGCCATTTTGATAAACTTTAAGGTCTATGTTTTTCGATCTTTTAATATAGATTGAATTGCGTCTTGAATTAGTCTATCAACTGCGTTTCTTGTGTAAAATTTGTTTTCCAAATGAGTCACTATCTCAGACATTATTGTTTTTAAAGCTTTCTCTATGTGGTTTTGAACACTATTTGGAATAGAACTTTGCAATTTTTGTAAGTCATTCATTAGTACACCTTTCAATTCATCTACATATGTTTTATTTACTGCATCATCTGCGTCTTGAGGAGGTTTGACACCTTTTAACCTCGATGTCTTCAAGTCATAATCTCCACGATCAGATTTTATTAATGCGTTATCATTAAAATCCAGTATTTCCGATATACGCATTCGCTTATGAATATAATGACCAAATTTGTCTACATTCATATTAAAGGTGTATTATGTTGAACGGTATATAGTAAAATGATACACATATAATATTAGTAGATTTATTTATTTGATGATTTTGCTTTCACGTAGTTCTTCAATGATAGATATTATTTCATTGTCTATTCCTGTGTTACCAGCATCTCGAGAAGCAATTAATAATTTTAATCTATCAACCAATTCATTGGGATCATCCCAATATACAAAATCTGTATTTTTTTTCCATATTTTTGTTAAAGGTAATCCTTTTCCTACTTTCTGTCTACAACTTGGACTTTTACTTTCTTGTTCGAAAAGTGGTTTAATAACTTGCAAATATTTTTGTCCTTTATTACTTTTAATTGGTTTTTTTGAATCGAAATCACGACGATGTGCATTCGTTACAAGTAACATTGCCTTATAATTTTGCTTGTCATAGTCATTAACCAAGCTCAGATCAATGTCTCTTTTTAACAGTAACTCTCGCAACCCAGGTGTACTTTCGTACTTGTGTCCGGCTACAGTAATAACTTGATCTCCAATCGTTATGCCAGAGGAACCTAACATTAACTGTCCACGGTTATTTCTTATACCAAATGGTACATCCGATAGTACTTGTGAAGATAATGACCAAGATGATACATCTGGATTAGTATCGACTAATGACTGAAATGAAGAGTCTGATGAGGGTTCCGATTCGTTACTATCATTACTGCTTTCATCTGTTTCTTTCATATCTTGGTCTTGTGGTTCTTGGGGTTCTCCTTTTTCCTCCTTTTTTGTTAGAGCTAAGTGGTTATTAGTGTTGGCTATTAAATTGAGAGATTCTGTAACAGGCTTAAAAACTGTATCAAGAGCATGTCTATTATTATCTTCTAAATCCTTCATTTTACGTATTTTTTTCCTGACAGCTTGTGTCGCATCAACAATTTGTTTTTTCAATGATTTATCCATTATGTAAAATAGGTGGTAATCGGATAAGAACCAATTAAAGAATAACAATAACGTGACTGCAGTCTACTTAAATATTCAAATTTCATCTAATAATACAAAAGTGTCAAACGTTTTTCTATAGCAACCGTTGTTTTTCGAACAATCTTTATTAATTACCACATAATCAAAAGGCTCTTTCCATATTAGGGAACACATTTCTCGAAATTTCAACCATGTCATATCGGTGTTAACATGTTCTTCGTAAACATGTTTCAAGTTAACTTCATCTTGCTTAAAAAGCACAATTAAGTTAGCATTATCTCTTACAAGTTGTTTAGGTATTTTGGTATAAGTTTGATTTAAATAAAAACTGTCAATCAATTTATGTCTTCCCATTGCAAAATAATCACGCATATTACTTTGATTTTCACATGCTACATCGTCAAAAATAATCACAGAATTAGGTTTCGCATCTGTAACCTTCAAAACGTCATCATTTGCTTGGTATTTCTGGAGAGTGATACCTGGTACTCGTTGTAAAACTTTTTCTAAAAAGATGTACTTTGGTTGATGGAGAGTTTTAGAATATACATAAACATTCTGAAATGTCAATCCATTTTCATGCAATAGAAGACCAATTAATAAGTTAGTTTTTCCACAATTTGATGGTCCGCAAATGATGCAACGTACTGTATTCGGTAATAATTCTCCATGGCGTAACTTGTTTTTTGTCAAATCGTCACAGATTGTATTGACCTGTAACGATTGTGTTTGTTTAACGAATTTCATGTTTGCTATGTAATACTGATGGACTCGTAATGAAAAGATGAATTTATAACATAAATATTTATAACTACAAGTAGTAGTAAGGAGCTTCAGCGAACGTACGAACAGTGGGACAGCGTGCTCAAATGATATTAATGTGGAATATTCGTTTAGTTACGTTATTTCCCAATCCAAAGTGATATTGGGCATTCTGTCCCACCTTTATCTATTTTAAAAATGTGATCTTAACGTGTTCATGTTAACAAACATGCATCGGGTTAGTTTGCTGTACGAAAGCAATCATCTAGCAAGTGAAATTGGTTAACCATTGACGGAACGGTAGTGTATTGAACGGCATTAAAATGTGGAACGTTGGTTTAGGTAAATTATTTTACAAAGAGTTATTGGGCATTCTACCCCACAGAGTTATTGGGCATTCTACCCCACAGAGTTATTGGGCATTCTACCCCACCGTGACTGAGGTTATCGAAGATAACCGATGGAACTAAGGTGGGGTAGAATGCCCAATAACTCACTACTTGAGTTGCATAACGTACACTTATCCGCTATTACTGTTGGATTTTTTAATGTATTTTTCATAATTTTTTGTTTTGATAATTCGGTCTTGGATAGCCACCATAAAGCCTTCGGCTTCGGTAATGTGTGTAATTTACGGATTTAGTAAATGACACAAGTATAATTTAAGTATGTGTTGTTGTCTCAGCTTCATTGACATCTATGTGGAGGAACTCTGCAGGTACCTGCAAAATTCTGCAGGTATTTAGTATGGCGGCTTTTTGGAGTTGTGTGTAAATATTGGGTTTCAGGTTAATGAGGTTCAGGCTATGGTGTAAATGGTTAGGGATGACGCCAGTGGAGGATAGTACAATCGGTACAATGTAAACTTTTTCTTGTTTCCAAATTCTTGAAATTTCATCCTGCAAGTCAGTAGTATATTTATGTATTTTTTCCGCTATTGTTTTTTGTAGGTTGTGAGTGTTTGGGATGGCTATATCAATGAGGTAAGTTGTTTTATTTACTTTGTCCTGAAGGTTAATGCCAGGTCGGTTGTAGTGGGTAGTTCTATTCGTCAGTATTGCTCGGTCGTAGTACATTTTGTGAGTGCTGTTTTCAAGAACTGGGTTGTGTTATATTGGTAGTAAGGTGTGTGCGAGTTCGGTATGAGTGAGTGTGTGATTGCTAGATTTTGATGTATGATATTGGCAACTTGATTGTGTCTGTGTGTGTAATCGGTTTGTGCAAGGTTTGGGCACCCTCCGGTGATGTGTTGTTTGGTTTCAGATTGTCTGTGGCATTTCTTACATTTATCGTTTGTTAGATTTGTGCCCTTGATGATGTATTTTCGGTAGTTCTTGGTATTGATGATTTGATCTTGAATGGCTATAATAAACCCTTCTGTTTCTGGGAATAGGGAACCTACAGTGAGCCACTTATTTGAAGCTGCCTTATCGACATGTGGTTGTTCTAGATCTTGTGGGTGTCTGCCATGCAATATTTTCTTCTTCCACTGTTCTATTTCAGGTTGTTATTATTATTCTCTTTATTAACACTTAACACATATTTATTACATTCTTAAATAGATTTATAAAAAAATACATTTAAAAATATAAAAAACAGTAACCCACCTGCATCGGGTACAGAGAACAAGCTACCGGTGGTTAGGGCTCCAGAGACAGGAACTTCCGCAAAATACGGGCCGTATTCAACAGAACCGCCTTCTGCATCAAGCCCTTGACCCAGCTGCCTAACGCGAGCCTCTGTAGGTGGAGGTTGGTTATTAGAACTCTTGGTTATTAGACCATGCGCAGATACGACTATCGGAACAATAATCACCGAATCCACATCCCACATGTCGACAATCTCGTGAGCTAGGTCTAAATATTTAATTTTCTTATCTTTTTCTGCTTTCACGAGATTCTCGTCATGTGGCACAGTGATATCGACAATTACTGCAAGGCGCTTAAATCGATCCATTATCACTATATCAGGTCTGTTAGCTATAACAGTCCTATCAGTGATAATAGATCGATCCCAATACAATGTGACATTAACGTTCTCAAGAACTGGGTCGGGCACATACTTGTAATAAGGTACCTCCACGTCGACAAGATTATACTTTAGAGCAAGTTGCTGGTGGATTATCCTGGCTACTTGGTTGTGTCTGTGCAAATACTCACCGTTCGCAAGACGGGAACAACCAGAGATAATATGTCTTAAAGATTCTCCGGGACGATGACATGCCCGACAGATGTCTAGCGTCCCATCTTTGACAATAAATCTCCGATAGTTATTCGTCATCACGACTTCGTCAGTGATTGCACAGATAAAACCCTCAGTTTCTGCGAAGAGATCACCAAATCGTAACTAGGATACTGATGCTATTGAATCAACATCGGGCCCATTTAGAGCCCGATAAAATTGACCATGCAGTTCCTTGCTCTTCCATATTTCCTTCCGATCAGATACACTTAATATTACAGCAGGTTTGCGCCAGTTCTCTTTCGCAAGGGACAGCGGGGTCAGTCCGTTGTCTATTGCCACAACATCTCGATGCACATCCACGTCCACCTGCAGGAAATACTCTCTAAGGTTGCATATCTCACGGTTATGGAGAGTCTTGGTATTTAAAAATCCTCGACCCCCGCATTTCCGTGGTATATACAACCTCATTACTGACGAACGTGGGTGGTGCATTCGATATGAAGTCAATAGACAACGCACCTTCCTATCCAGAGCTTCTAACTCCGTCTGAGTCCATCTAAGTATGCCAAAAGAGTATACTAAGACTGGCATGGCCCAGCCGTTGACAGCACGCACCTTGTTACCGCCTGATAAAAGACTTTTCAGTATTTTTTTCAGGCGGCCAAAGAAACGATCCTGCAACTTCTGTTTCATGTCAGTCTCAGCAATACACAGAGCTTGAGACATACCTAGATATTTGTAGGTTTCGGTTGCGGAGAGCGACCCAAATCGTGTGAAATCCGAAAGATTGACTCCTTCTGATTCCACAATCCCACCTCTTTTTACATGCATGACCGCACACTTATCTACCCCAAACTCCATACTGATGGCCTTAATACAAGTTTCAGTAACTTTTAGCAAAGCCATCAAATCGGGGCCATTAGGGGCAAATAACTTTAGGTCATCCATGTAAAAAAGGTGGGACAAAATTTGACCCCCTCTGCGCATCCGATAGCCTAACCCTGAACCCTCTAGTAACGTACTGAGAGGATTCAGTGCTAGACAAAACCACAATGGACTCAGACTATCACCCTGGAATATACCTCTCTCAATCTCTATTGGTACACCACCTCCTAGAACCTGACGTCACCCTGGATAAACAAGAACCGTACTCCATTGTCTCATACATGACCCCAAAAAGGTGCATAGAGTTGCATCAACTTTATACAGCTCCAGCACCCTCCGAAGCCATGTATGAGGCACAGAATCGTACGCTTTCTTATAGTCAATCCAGCATGTCGCAAGGTTCTTTCGGATACGGCGTACCTGCTGGCAAACAGCCATGTCAATAATAAGGAGCTCTTTCGTACCACGTGCCCCACTTTTACATCCATTCTGAGAGATTGACAAGATGTTATTGTTTTGTACATGTGAATATATTTTTACTCTCAGGATGGATGTAAAAAGTTTGTATATTGTAGGTAGACAAGTTATAGGTCTATAATTTTTGGGGTCTGTGGTACTACCAGACTTGTATAGGAGGTGGGTTACTCCGGTAGTCATAAAAGCTGGAAGCGACGCTGACTCAAGGGATGACTGGAAACAAGATGCCAAGCAAGCGTGTGAGCTACGGAACCATTTTAACCAAAAGTTGTGCAGTCCGTCCGGTCCAGCAGATTTCCAATTTGGCAACGAACGAACTGCACAATATCTTCTTCAGATATGGTTATAGGTTCCATAGCTGGAATTGGTTCACACGCCCGCTCAACATCCCTAATCCACTCATCCTGCGTATGACTGACGGGCGTCGACCAGATGCTTTTCCAGAATTTAACTGTAGAAACAGCATCAGGTAGACTCCCATCAGTCACATCCGAGTTAGGTCGCTCCCACCCTCTATATACCCACCTCTCATTTTTTTGGAACAAGCGATTCTGAGTGTATCTGTCCACTCTTTTTTTGTACCGCCTTATGCTTTCTGCTTCAGGTAATCGATGCGCTCTGTGACCCGAACAGAGTATTCACAGAGCCTAATATTAGTTCCCACGAATGCACGGGTCACAAAGCGCATGACTCTTGGGCGTGTATTGCCCGTCCTGAAGCAGTGTAGCTTGCCAATGAGCACCCTAGCCTCGTTGATGCACCGTTCAATTCTGCACTGCCAAGCTGGTACAGCAGGATTTGGTCGAATAACTGTTTCTTGTTTAAAAAATTTAACACCAGCTATTCGACATACTGCAACAGCTGCACAGTACAGAATGGAATGGGCATCAGTAATGTTTTTGCAGTTGTTAAAAAACGATGTTAACATCGAGTCTAGGGCACACACTAGCGCTAAATTTTTTTTATGTGTGGGCAAACGCGGAAGGCGCGGTCTACACTCAATAGGGACAGATTGAAACTCACCAATCGCTCGCTCCAAAGCGCTCCTTAATTCCTCATTGTATTGAACACTTACAGGTATAGCAGCATCACTCACTTCTTCACCAACATGTGAGATGTTGTTTTCTTCTGTTAAACGATTACTCTGTAATGGCACAGGTAATGGTTGCAATGAAGAAGGCGTGATACCACTACACACTTCTAAGCGTAGCCTCTCAAGTGTAGCGGCATCCAACAGGTGACAGCGTTGTATGGCTCGCACCTTATCCGATAGGCGTTGTGCCGATACGTTGACATCTGGTTCAAGTACCTGAAACAGAGGTAGCATGCGAACACGGTACGCAGTGAGGTTAGGTCCCCCCTCTGTAGCCACAAAATATGCCCGCATCACGTTTTCATTCATACCGAAGGTCCATCGAATGCGGTGCACATTACCACCGGTAGCGGGGTCCGTACTCGAAGCCGGAGGGCCTCGGGGTCCCAAGCCAGTCGGTGGCCGGCCTCTCCCCTGCCGACGTACAGGTAGAGGCGACGTCGGCGGAGAGAAAAACTCGTCGCTGCTTGAGCTCGACGCCTCACCAGTAGCCACAGTTGTCGGCGACTGTAAGGCGGAGCTGTGCGACAAGTCCGGGGTTGGTATTTGTGCTTTTTTGGCGCCAGCTCTGGTCAACATTATCTTTTTTCTTGATGAAAATCATGTATCATGTTTTTCTGTTTTCAGTTTGATACACTGACATTATAAAATTTTGTGTTTATGTTTTTTCCGGATTTTCTTCATATTGCTAATTTTTGGAATAGATAATATATTTATTTATACTTTTATTATGATTTGAATATGATATTTCTGTATTATTGTAGATTTAACGTAAAATATTTAAATAAATGTTCCTCAAGAAAAAAATGTGACTGCTTTGTAGTAGTGTTGCCAGGTTTTATTATTATTTCGTTTATTCAATAACATTCTTATTTTATACATTTTTAAATAGATTTATAAAAAACACTTGAGGTGTTGATCGAAACTCTTAGCTATTAGTCCGTTTGCCGAAACGAACATCGGGACAATGATCGTCGAGTCTACGTTCCACACGGCGGTTATCTCGAAGGACAGATCAAGGTACTTACTAAGTTTGTCCTTCTCTGCCTTAACGAGATTCTCGTCATGCGGGACGGCGACATCGACGAGCACTGCCCGACGCTGGGTCCGATCAACCAACACGATATCGGGCCTATTGGCAACAATAGTCCTGTCCGTGATGATTGATCGGTCCCAATAGAGCAATGCACGACCATTCTCAAGAACTGGCACTGGTGTGTACTTATAGTACGGTACTTCAGACTCAATAAGGCCATATTGAAGAGCAAGTTGCTGGTGGATGATCCTGGCTACTTGATTGTGCCTATGCAAGTACTCGGTGTTAGCAAGATACGAACAACCGGAAATAATATGGCGAAGTGATTCACCAGGACGGTGGCATGCTCGACAAATGTCGACCGTACCGTCCTTCATGATGTATTTCCGATAGTTGTTCGTCTTGATAACCTCATCTGCAATTTCACAGGCAAAACCTTCAGTTTCCCCAAAGAGGTCCCCAAAATGCAGGCAGTTCACCGATGCGAGCAGGTCTACATCGAGTCCTGTTAAGACTCGGTAGAACCGCCCGTGTAGCTCCTTGCTCTTCCATACGTCCTTACGGTCTTCAGTACTTAACACCTTTGGTTTACGCCAGTTCTCGTTAGCCAAGGAAAGAGGTGTAAGGCCCTTGTCAACCTTCACAACATCGCAATGAATGTCACATCCATTCTGCAGGAAGTAATCCCTGAGACTGCACAATTCACGGTTGTGGAGGTTCTTGGCATTCAAAAAGCCTCAACCCCCCCACTTCCGTGGCATGTACAGTCTCATGACAGACGAACGTGGGTGTAACATTCGATGCAATGTCAGTTGTTGACGGACTCGCCTATCCAGGGCGTCTAGTTCCGTTTGAGTCCACCTAAGTATGCCAAAGGAGTACAACAATAAAGGTATCACCCAACCGTTGAAAGCTCGCATTTTGTTACCACCGGACAAAGAACTGTTAAGAACTTTTGTCAGGCAGCCATTAAAACGTTCTTTCACTGATTTCTTAATATCCTCTATCGCTATACCCAATGACTCTGACATACCTAGATATTTGTATGTTTCGGTCTCGGTGAGAGATCTGAGAGTTATTATCTCAGAAAGTTGTAGATTCGGTGAATTTACAACCTTCCCCCGCTGTACATGCATAACCGCACACTTATCAACACCGAACTCCATCTTAATGGCATTACTAAAAACTTCCGTAGTTTTTAATAATGTTACTAAATCTTGGTGCTTCGGTGTGAATAGTTTGAGGTCATCCATATACATCAGGTGAGAAATAACTCTAAGAAACCGATATCCTAGCCCTGAATCCTTCAGCAATGTGCTAAGTGGATTCAGTGCTAAACAAAACCACAATGGACTCAAACTGTCGCCCTGGAATATACCACGCTCAATCCTTATCAAGTCATGCGAATCAGAGGCGTACCCACCACTACCTGGTTGACGAAGGACTGTGGTCCACTGCCCCATACACGAGACTAAGAAGGATTTAAGAGTCGGATTAATTTTATACAACTCTAAAATCCTCCTCAGCCATGAATGAGGCACCGAATCATAGGCCTTCTTGTAGTCAATCCAGGCAGTAGAGAGGGCGCCCCTACTCCGCTTGACCTGTTGGCTAATGGCCATGTCAATAAGGAGTAGCTCCTTAGTACCACGTGACCCAGCCCTACATCCATTCTGAACGTTATCTAAAATGTTGTTAGACATTATGTGTGAATTTAATTTACTTCTCAGAATGGATGTAAGGAGCTTGTAGATGGTAGGAAAGCAAGTGATAGGTCTATAGTTTTTAGGTTCCGTGGTGCTACCTGATTTATGGAGCAGGTAGGTGATGCCAGTGGTCATAAAAGCGGGTAAGGAACCAGACTCGAGGGCTTCTTGATACTGTGTTGCCAAGCGTTCATGAGAGCTCTGAACCCACTTTATCCAAAAGTTGTGCAATCCATCCGGCCCAGGACTTTTCCAGTTCGGGGCCGTACCAATTGCACAACTAACATCTTCGGAGTCTATGGTAATAAACTCCATGGGTTCGATGATACTGCATTCACGCTCGACGACACGGATCCAGTCGCCCTCCGAATGTTCGACGGGCACCGACCGTATGTCACGCCAAAATTGATTCATGGTGTGAGCATCTGGCAGTTGTCCGTCGCTCAAACGTTGTCCAGTTCCCTCCCACTCTCGGTACACCTTCCTTTGGTCACTTTGGAAGATGCGATTCTGCCAGTATCTATTTACACGCTCTCTATAACGACGTATACGGCTTGCCCATGCATACACTTTCTGTTTCAAAAAGTCAATACGTTCCGTGGCTAAGTATTGCTGGGGATGAATATCGGTCCCAGCGAATGCCTGAGTCACGAAACGCATGACCCTGGGACGACTATTTCCCCGGCTAAAACAGATAAGCTTCGCAATGAGAGTCCTAAATGTGCCGATACGTCGCTCGATTCTTGCCTGCCATATGGGCACACCACCAGATCGTGGTGCACGGTTAAATTCAGGGAATTTAACGCGTGCAACACGACAAGCGGTAATAGCTCCACAGTAAAGAATCGAGTGGGTATCGAGCAAGTCATTGCTAGTCCGTAAGTACGGAGCTAGCAACGCATTCAGGGCTCCCATCAACGCCAGATTTCGTCTATGCATGGGTAAGCGTGGTAGCCGTGGTCTAGAATTAGGTGCAAACCTATACTGAGAGATCACATCTTCCAAAGTACTCCTTAATTGCTCGCTTACCTGGACAGATATATCACTCGTATTTTCTCCCACGTCGAGCACGGTATCAACTAAAGTGGCACTAGTTGCAACCGTGTGTGTAGCAGGTGACGGTGCTCTCATTAAGTCAGGTTGGTTTCCCCTTCTGTAGCCTCATAATATGCCCGCATGACGTTTTCATTGATGGATGAAGTCCATCGCATGCAGTGCACAATACCACCAGTAGGGTCCCCACTAGGGGACCCTACTCGAAGCTAGTAGGCTTCGGGGCCCCAAACTGCTCGGCGGCCGGCCTCTCTCTCGTCGGCGTACAGGTGTTGGCGACGTCGGCGGGGAAAAATACTCATCACTTGACGATGAGCTCGACGCCTCAGCAAGCACTTGTGTCGCAGGAGTGCGGTCCAGCGCTTGCGAGGTGGAGCTAAGTGATAAGTCCGGGGGTGTTATCTGTGCATTTTTACTCCTGGCTCTTGTTATCATCGCTATCCATAATCATTCATATTTATTTTCTCGTAACATTCTGATATTTTGATAGTTGACGTTTGTCAAAACTTCGCTTCATATTTGCAGACTTTGGTATTCTTGTAATAAATTGTGGAATATAATATTTAGGAACTTTTTGGTGATATAATTTAGAAATCAGTAAGAATTTTAAAAATTGAGGAAGATATTTTAGATAAAAATATTAAAATATTTTATTGATGAAAATGACGTATGTACAGATGTCCAGAGTTGCCAGTTATTATTATTATTATTATAAGGTAGAGTATTTTATAAGTTATAAGTGAATACAAAAAAAAATATTATTTATGTTAAGGTAGAGTATTTCATAAATTATAAGTGAAATAAAATAAAAAAAAGTTATTATTTATGTTAATTAAAGCATAGACAAAAGGAAGTACATAAAGTTAGTCTTATTCATCATTCATCTCAGTTGGGGTCGGCTTTCCAGTCTAACTACGATTCGGAACTTCGATATTTTCCGTGAAGCGCCTGCCGTCCTGACCTTCACAACCCATGGGCGTTAGACCATATTCCCATGTTCCCAGTTCCATGTAGCCAGTTCCACATGGAACTTTTGCAACCTCACAAAATACGAATTTGTCCCATTTGTTCCATGTAATTTTATACTACTTTTGCCGCTGACATTATTTCAATAAAAATTATTTTAATTTTAAATTGTTTTATTTTTCTGATCGCCTGGTACTTTTCCAGAATAATGAGTTCAAACAATCAATCGGTTTTCACTGAATTTAAAATAATTTAAAATCTTGAAGGGTCTTATGTTGTTATGTATTCCTAGTACATTTGAGGTTTGTGTCTTTTATAATGGACAATCATTTTCATCTGTACTCGGTGCACCTGTTGACACATTTAAATAAACTAAACGGATCAAGATTCGAATGAGATTTCGAGAGTGCTTATGTAGTTCTGTAGTCCTAGTATTTTATTCAAGGTGCGTGTCATTTATAATAAAAGATGGCCTCACCATCAATGTGACTAACGAAATATGGGTACAATAAACAGCTCTTTCTACCTCATCAACGCATAAAACAGAAGAATCTATATGACATTTTTTAAGCACGATCAAAGGTGAAGGGTTTCTGAACAAAACTTCTTCGAACACATTTTGAATAAACCAAACTGAGCGAGATAAGAGTTGGCGAGTGCTCTTTTGTAGTTCTGTACTCCTAGTACTTTTGTTGTTTGTGTATCTATGGAACTACTGGGTATATATTTAATAAAACAATTTAAAATTAAAATAATTTTTATTTAAATAATGTCAGCGGTAAAAGTAGAATAAAATTACATGGAACAAATGGGACAAAAATCGTATTTTGTAAGGTTGTAAAAACTCCATGTGGAACTGGCTATATGGAACTACTAGGAATAATCCGATTACTATACCAAACGCAAATAATAAGTTTGTCGTAGGTTACGTAACCCGCAGCGGAGTTCACTAAGGGGCGCTGCACACGGCTAAGATACTATAATAATTTTATCTTAAGATACAATATCGCTCAACAGCTAAATCAGTAACTGGTGATCAAGAAAGCTATAACACGCAGGTGGAGCTGCTAGTTCAATATAAATATTTTCTTCTGTCGATATTTTTTAGTCCCTGCACTATGTCAATGATATTGGTTGGTGATCATCGAGGAATAGAAAATTTTTATAAAATTAAAATTTTAAACGATCATCACCTCTGGTGAGCATCGAGGAATAGTTTTGGTGATCATCGTTTTGGTGACGATCAAATTGGTGATCATCGAGGAATACCATTTAAAGTTAGTATATCCTAATATTGTTAGTATATGCTATTGAATTACATATATATGTACTTGTTTCTCCTTATTAATATTCATTTATCTATGTATTGAACATTTTGCTCTCTTCTTAAATCCTATTAATTTATTATTTTTAAAATATAATTATATTACATTGTACACAGCCCCTGTCATTTCTTGTAACTTTTGTTCATTCCATCCTAAGGTTGCCTGGAAGAGATTGCTCTTTAGCAATAAGGCCGCCTGTTGTACATTATATTTTTTAAGACTTTTTTTTCAAACTCCGCGAGACCGCGGCCGCTCCCATGTCATTGCTGCGGGCGTCTCTGGTGACCCCAGAAGGTATTTCCAGTAGCGCCCGGCGGACTTTGGCCACGTGTGAAGCCTCTTCGGGGGTTTGGTCGGAATGAAAATCCCGCGTCGTTGGGGTTGGGTTTTATCCTACGTCGGTGAGTGAAGTAAGGACGGCGGGTAGCTATCCCGTCGTCCTCAGACCCGATCATGGAGGTCGATGGTCCTGGGCGTAGATGAGTCTGCGGCGCCCTCTCCCTCTCGGCCGTCTCCTTCGCGAGCATGACTTGCTCGCAGAATTACACGGCCGCGTTCTAAATACTCGCGCTGGAGACCACGGCTTTGAGCATGGTTTCCAGCGAGATATCCACGCCCAGACCCACTACGAGGTCCCGGTGCTGACTTCCATGCTGAGCACTCCACCAACGTGTGGAGTGCGGTGTCGTCATCGGAAACCTCGCAGTGTTGACTCCGGGGTATGACCTCACAATTTTTTTTTTTAAGACTGGTCATAAACCATTTGTTTCTCTATTGTGTACAATAAAGAGTATTTACTTACTTACTTACTAAACTTGGGGCACCAGTTAGGAATTGTTTCATCAAAATACGATAGTAAGTAAAAGTCTACGTTCGCTTACGTCGTAAACTGTGTGCAGCATTATGGGAGTCCATCAAGAAGGAACATAAAAATTGAACAGTGAATCATCATCGGACCAATAAATACAACCAGGTACGATTATTTATTTAGGACTTTAGCGCTCGGGATGTGTCGGTTTAATCGTTAATGTTCGTTTTTAGGGGTCCGTAGTAAAAGTCTCCGATCCCTTATAGTTTCGTCATGTCCTTCCGTCCTCGTCTTTCTTCGAAAACGGCTAGTGCTAGAAACCTGAAACTTTGCATGGATATCCTACTAATATTATAAACGCGAAAGTTTGTGAGTATGTAAGTATGTATGGATGGATGAATGTTTGTTACACTTTCACGTAAAAACTACTGAATGGATTTTAATAAAACTTTACAATAATATAGCTTATGCATCAGAATAACACATAGGCTACAATTTGTAAAGATATTGTGTGAATTGTGCAAAATATGACGCGGCGCGACGGGAACGGGAAAAAATCCAAATTACCATGCAGACGAAGTCGCGGGCGACCACTAGTATATTATATATTACCTCCCCCTACACATGAAGTGGGGATGATGTTTTTCAGAACAGAAACGTTTATCGGAGATAAGTTTCAGAATCAGAAAAACATATCGTTTTAATCTCTGCCACGCGACCGAAGCGGCGAATATCAGTTGATATTATTATATTATTATTATTATTAAGTAAATTAATAAACAAAGGAATGTTCACCAAAGAGTCAATTATCAGAGTTACACTTTATTGGTAATAAACTATTTTATTGTATTTTTTAATTACGTATTTCCGTTGGCGACCGCTAAAGTGTAAATGGTTCTCAAAGGTTCTCAATTCGACTATATGTTTATATACATATCTTTGGACTGGGTGAACCGATTTTGAATTTTTTTCTTTCCAACCCTTCCCAAATGGTCCCATTTCAATTTGGTCCCATTTTGACAATTGTTTGGTCCCATTTCGGTAATTTGAAGTCGGTTGTTGGATCAATTTTTGACGTGTATTTTGTATCAATATTATGGCAGGATAAAGTTGTCATAATATCTGCCACGTGGACGAACCTGCGGGCAACAAGCCATTAATTTATATACATCATATCATCATCCAACGAGCTTTTTTCCAATACACTTGGCGTCGGTTTTCCAGTCTAACTGCTATTAGGCTGGACTTCGATATTTTCCATGGAGCGACTGCCATCTGATCTCCACAACCTATGGACGATATTGAAGTTCTGTAGTTAGACTGGTCGGATTTTTGGTCAGCTCCAACTACCACTAACGACTGCCATGGATGTTCGTATGACAACCGGGACCGACCGCTGAACTCTACGAGGCACAGAGGGGTCTCAATGTCTTAAGGAAAGGTCACCCATCCTAGACCATACCATTTATATACATCACAATATTATTATCATGATGTACCTACAGGTTAACGGACTTATCGTGATAATGTGACGACGTTTTAAATAATATTGTCAACTTAAGTTACGTTCCGGCAGTGCTATCCATAGTACCATCAAACGTTATTTATTACCGGATGACCGTATCAACTCCTAGGACTATTAAGCAAAGAATCTATTTATAAGTCATGAATAAAAGTATATAGTTCACAGATCCGCATCGTACGTATTTGCGAAATAAAATCCAAACACGTGACTCTAAAAGATTATTTCATTCAGTAAGTTTTTTTTAATAACGTACTAACGTAGCTTCTTAGTTCATAGAGCATCTCATCATACTTACATATTTATTTATTATAAGTAGAGATCTAATTTAAACTTGATAAACCTGACCGGTTTTTTAGTTTTACAAAAGCGAGTTGGACTCAATTTTTCTATAGTTTTTCGCAGTTTAACTACTTTTATTATAACATTTCTATTTCTACCTCTTATATAAACAGTACCTTTAGATATATTTTGTATTTTAAAACAATGAGTTTGCTTAAACTATTCTTAAAATATTAAGAAAGAAATTATAAATAGATCACAAAAACTGATGTCATCGGCGGGACTCGAACCCACGGCCTTTCCCAAACAGGGGGAGTGCTCTGACCAACTGAGCTACGACGACCACTACCGACAACATCGAATTTTTTGCTTCATATGATATTCATAATTTCTACATCGCGCTATTAAGGTTAGCGTTGGATCCACCTATATACCGCAGTTTTTGTGATCTATTTATAATTTCTGTAATTTCAATTATGGTATACTAAGTAAGTGTGTACTTAAAACGCTTTGAAAAAAGGTAGGTAGCGCTTCGAAATCTCGTTGGCGGGACCACGGTAGTGGTCCCAGATATGTATCAAATTTTAATGGAAGTTTTTTTATCGATTCGATTTATGAGAATTTTATTATAATAATGTGTTGTAACAGATTTATGTAATAGGTATATAATAATATGTATTACCCAGAATGATAGATATTAAAATGTTTTCTATAAAAATACTAGACGAGTCCCGCGGCTTTGCCTATTACATACACAAAAACCTTCCTCAAGAACAACTATATCCATTGGCATGGAACATAAAATAATATAGTACAAGTGAGATTGGTGAAAACCGTATCAAAATCCGTTGCGTTGGGCACTAGCTATATGAGAGTTTCATACAAATTTTTAAATAATTGTTTTAGGTTTATACTAACTATTAAAAAACGTAATGGAGGAGCACAGAGAAATGTTGAGTAAAGTTGAAACAGAACATAAAGTGAATGTTAAGTACAAGTGGGGCCATATAATAGTTATGTCGCTGCTACACGTAGGTTCAATATATGGAGTTTATTTATTAATAACCAGAGCAAAATGGCAGACTTGTGTTTTTGGTAAGAGTTTTTTAAACATTAGCTGTGTTCTGTTCGGATGTATGCCTACAATTCTCCAATCTTACGCTAATTGCATCCACCCATAGACCAACAAGGTCCTCAATCCGGTTGCTTTGCGCATCCACCCAACAACAACACGTGGTGGCATATATATGTGGGATAGGGACCTACGTATAGACATTGTCAGGCAATTCTTAACCCATTTTTATTTTTAAAGTTTTTAGAGTATATACAGTAATGGAAATAACAATTATAAATATGTTTATTATCATTATCAGCTAATTGACCCCCAGTACTGGGCATAGACCGTGCCCAACGAAAACCCAACTTTGGACGGTGTACCTGCTGAAAGGGGACGTATCCATGGCAAATATACTCAAAGTCCCTGAAACATAAAGAACACCACTGCCTATACCTATATTTATGAATTTATTTTATCTTTCAGCTTACTTTCTGTACATTATATCAGTAATAGGAGTGACAGCTGGTGTTCATAGGTTATGGTCACATAAAGCATATAAAGTAAAACCAGTGTTGAAAACTATACTCCTACTGTTCTTCACCACAGCCTATCAAGTAAGTATTTACTTTACTACTAAATGCTAGTTAAGTACACTACCCCCACATCATTCCCAAGCTTTTACAATTATAATTACACTAGTAGTTCTGCGAACAGTAGACCTCGCGAATGATTCGTAAACTATAAAGCAATTTTGTTTTTTGCCCCCATTTCTCCCTAATCAAAGAACGAATCAAAGAAGTACCCACGTACTCAATACTCAATGATTCGTAAAGTATAAAGCAAGTTTTGTAGTGAGTGTTATCCAATGAATAATTTACAAAAAAAACGAAAGTCACTTTAGCTGTCCGACGAAATGTGTGTGTAATATCCTTAACCCCGTCGAGGATACAAATGCTAGCGTTTAATATGTTAGCATTTTGTATTTCCGAAGGGGATAGGATATTACGAGTTACCTTATGTGGCTTTGTATTTTAGTCTATACCGGGAATAAATACGGCAATGGCGCAGATTATGTTTAAGTTATACCTTTTAGATATTGCTTGATATTTCGACGATTTAGCACCGGCCGTAGTCACTGGCTTGAAACATTCAGCGATTGTCATGTTATTTTCTTCAGAAAAGTTATAAATCTAATTTGCTTAATCTTGTTGTTTGTAGGGTTCAGTATTCCATTGGGTTCGTGATCATCGACTTCACCACAAGCATTGCGATACTGACGCTGATCCCCACAACTCAACACGGGGATTTTTCTTTTCTCACATTGGCTGGCTTTTAATTAAGAAACATCCTGAAGTCTTTTCCAAAGGCCGAAATATTGATATGAGTGATATTCAGGGTGATAAACTTTTACATTTTCAGCACAGGTAAGTTTTAACAAGTTTGAATCACTGATTATCGCTATTGGTTCGCTCCGAATTAATGCTGTTATATCACCACTGTTAGCATTAATTACATTAGTTGGCTTTTGCCCACATTTCTCCCCAATCGAAATGAATTAACCTTCATGGGACGGAAGTACGTTTACTTGGAAAATTGCATGTAAAAATTTGAAAAATGAATTAGTCTGATTATGCTATTTTACTAAGTCTTGTGTGAAAAGGAAAGTTTAAAATTAGGTATGATTTGTTGCAGGTACTATGTACTATTGTTTATTTTGTTAAGTTTTATTATACCAACGTGCATTCCTGTTATTTTGTGGAATGAAGAGAAATGGACTGCTTTCTATACTGCTGCGGTACTACGTTATGTTCTTTCTCTTCATGGAATTTTTGCTATAAACTCTGTAGCACATATGTGGGGTACAAAACCTTACAATAAAGATATACTACCCGTGGAAGCAACGATTGTATCGGTTGTATCTGGTGGAGAAGGTTTTCACAATTATCATCATACTTTTCCATGGGATTACAAAGCAGCGGAACTTGGTGGTTATGCGTTAAACATAACACGGGTATTTATTGATCTGATGGCAAAAATTGGTTGGGCCTACGACTTAAGATCAGTTTCTAAAGATATCATAGAAAAACGGGTGAAAAGAACTGGCGACGGGACACATGCATGCTATTAGACTTGTGACAAGAAGCTATTGATGTATTGTTCGTTATGAACTTTGTTTAACAATTAAAGGTATTTTATATGTCTAAATTATTTTACTTGTTGTGTAGAGAGTGATTAAGGAGTTGCTATAATGCCCGATACCGCTAATAGGCTTGCCCCCTATATTGGACCAACAAAAATATTGCCAATGTATGGGTGTGTAATTCACTTTGGCACCCCTTGCTTGTGTGAAATGTCCTAACGTATTTATTTATTTATTATTTTATAAATTGGCATCACAAATTCAATAAAATTTACATTGGCATTTATAATCACACACACACACATTATATCACGCCTATATCCCCGAAGGGGTAGGCAGAGGCGCATTACACACCCACAATTTGCCAGTATTTTTAGTTCCACGTAATAGGGGGCAAGCCTATTGCCGTCACCGGGCACACATATAATGAGTTATGTCCGAAATGGCCGAATGACGTTAATAAAAAGTAGCAGCTACATTGTAATTTAAAAAGAAAATAGTAAACCCGTTGCCTTGCGATGAAAGGCAACAAAATCTTACGTGCCAGCCGCTGTAGCACAGCCAATTAAAGTCCTGGGCGTCTCGGACTATTAATAATCATTATACTTATATATGTCATTGAGCTATGTAACGTAATTAACATATGGGTCATCCGACTACTTATCTAGGTAGTTGATTTCGTTGTCAAAACAGAGAATTAGAATGTCCCCGTCGGAACCTGGCGAAAGTCTAAGAAACAATGGTAATAGGCAAAGCACCTTAGTAAATTTTTTTTTGCTCTCAATTTTTCAGCGTATTAGGAAAACAACAAAAGGTCAAGTATAATAAGTATATACCCCACTTTTTTTACATACTGCGATATTTTAAGGCTAGGTACAGCCAAACCACTTGTCCCGGTACCTATTTTTTTCTTTCTACGATTTGAATTGACAAAGTTATGACCTATTTTGCCATTTTTAGGGTTCCGTACCCAAAGGGTAAAACGGGAACCCTATTACTGAGACCTTGCTGTCCGTCCGTCCGTCTGTCTTGGGCTGTATCTCAGGAACCGTGAAGGTGAAATTTTCAAATTTACAAATACGAAAACAACAGAATTTAAAAAATAATTAAAGGGGCTCCCATATGTACAAGAAACGTTATATTTTGCCGTTTTGTCCGACTCGCACTTGTCCGATTTTTCTGTAATACACCTCCATTTTTCACTATTTAACATTGGTACAAACTTTTCGCCCTCTTAAGGATGATTTAGAAATTTTTTTTGCCTACAATTAAATAATTATTGTGCAAAATGTCATGGTTTGAGACCCAGTGTTTTAAGCTGTGCGTTGATCGATTTCTTAAATAGACATTATATATGACGATGACTTTTTTTCCTGAAGACGGATTTTGATAAAACAAAAAGTAATACTTGCCATGATTTTTTTCATTATATTCACATACAGTATTATGGGATGTAGCAACTCACAGTGACGTGGTCAGTAGTACATCGGTTTTCAGAGCTGGAGTCTCGGATTTGATTCCCGCGTCGAATCAAAAATTTGTGTGTTTCACAAAATATTTGGATATTTTCTTTGTATATTTAGTATATTAAGAAATAAATTATAAATAGATCACAAAAACTGATGTCATCGGCGGGACTCGAACCCACGGCCTTTCCCTAACAGGGGGAGTGCTCTGACCAGCTGAGCTACGATGATCACTACCGACAACATCGAGTTTTTGCTTTATATCATATTCATAATTTCTACATCGCGCTATTTTATGATCTATATCTATGAATATTACTTTGTGATGTATTTATAATTTCTTTTTTAATATTTTAAGAACAGTTTAAGCAAACTCATTGCTTTGAAATACAAAAATATATTTAGTATGTATTTAGAGATATACATGTCTGTTTATCCGTGTCTCCCGATTATCGGTTACGGGTATTTGGAGCCCTAAAATAAAATCCGACTGCTCTAACTACAGAGCTTCGATATACCCTATTGGATGTGGAAGTTTTTTTTTTTTGTTTTTTTTCTTATTTTTATTCCTAGCTACCTCCCCCTTTAGTGGAGACTATGTTAATCCTAATGCTCTTTGTCATTCCAGTTCTCGCAATTATTCTTCTCGCACTTTTATCCTGCATACTTGATATTTCTTTCATACATCACTCATTCAGTCTTTAGTGGGTGGGACTCCCACATTACTCCTAATCTTACTAGCTATTTTTGTAGGTTTTTTCTTTATTTATTAAATACTTTGTGGTTGGGGAAAATAATACAAGGCATTTGTTTTGGCTATTAACAATGACATCGCTAGCCATGCGAACAGTTGGGCTCTACACTTCTCGTCTTATATCTAGATACATTTCTCGCTTTCTATTTCTTAATCTATCTTATTTCTATAGTTTATTACTTCTAGTGTTTATCTTATGATTTTATACATTTAGGTACTTCCTTATTTTCTCTCTTATTATCGTGACTATCAATTACTGTTATTTGTTCTGGACCTCATCCTTGACAATATATGTTTTAACCTTATCCTCATTTTTGTTTGTCTTATGTCTTTTGTTTGTGTAATATGTCGTTCCTATTGTTTATTCTTCTTTGTTTTTAATGCTTAACATATTTTATTTAATAATAAGATGTAAGCATATATTTAATGTCTATTGTGTTTTGTTCCTATCAATTACAATTTTTGCGACGTTGTTACAATTAATTATAATTTTTTGTATATTTTGTGGAGGTTAGATGGCAGTCACTCCACGGAAAACATTGAAATTCAGCCGCATCGTACTCGCACTTAGACTGAAAGCCGACCTCAACTGGGTTAGGCAAAGGCTCAGTGGATGGTGATGATATGGGATGTAGATGACTGATAAACATAAGCATAACATAAACATATGTGTAACAAACTATTACCTCACTTATCAGACAAAGTTTTGTCCTGCTATGACAGTGTCACTCACCACTAGAATAGAAGTTTGATATTTTCTATCGTTTATAATCATGATTGTCGAAATTCCGAATTATATACCTAATATCATACTTAAAGGCGAATGAAGTTCAATAAAAATCTTTATTCATGCAAAACTAATGATTAAAGATTTTTGAATTTGTATAAGTATTTTGCATTTAAAGTCATAATCGATTAACATAACCACAGATATAGACATATTAGACAAAAGGAAGTCCTTGTTTGTACAATTTGTCAAAAACAGTTTGTAGAATGTTTGAAACATGAGGGGGGACGCCCGGGTACCATTGGAAATACTTCCAAGTGCGTGCCTGTGCGCTTGGCAATGGACGTATTTTTAGGGATTCGTACCTCAAAAGTAACTCTTACAGAATTGTTGCCCGTGTGTCTGTCTGTCAAGATCATTTTTCAAAAACACGTAGAGGTATCAAGCTGAAATTCATATCAAATACTTAAATCTACTGACCCTTGAAGCTATAAAAGAATCAAACTTCTAAGACAACGCAATCAAAAGATCGTTTCATCAATCAGCCGTTTATTCTGCATTAATTTTTTCAAATTTTGGCACTCGCAAGGCATTCAAAACCTACAGGATACTCAGAATCTTGAAATTTGGTACAAAGCAACATCTTAAAGGACAGATAAGGGAAAAATTGCGAAAACCATAAATCAAGGAATCAAAACGTACAGGGTACTTTCCGTGAACTCAGAATCTTGAAATTTGGTACGAAGCAATGTCTTATAGCACTGAAAAGAGAAGGTTTTTGATTCTAATGCCTGACCTCAAGACGCCACACAAGTTTGACGATATTGAAAAGAATATGATATGTACCATGATATGTACCAGTATGCAACCCTGGTTCTAATCCAGTTGAGCGTGTTTAGGATAATTTACAAAAAGCTGTATTCATTATTATGCGACAAATTCTGTAACTGAAACAGTGGTAGCCCTAATAACAACAACATTTCCAATATCGTGCCATTTTTTCGAAACAGTTCGATGCGAAACCCATTAGAATCTGTTATGAGGACACGTCAAGCAGCAAAACACGCTATTAAAAGAATTTTTTTTTTTTTTTTATAATTAATTGTGCTAAAAGTCTCGTTACACCCGTCTGTCTTTTGTTTGAACGGTCATTAAAGGAGGGTATTGTACCGCGGTTGTGGAAGTCAGCTTTTGTTACCCCTATCTTCAAAAAAGGTAATAAATCGCAGGTAGAAAACTATCGCCCTATTTCCAAGCTGTGTTTATTATCAAAGGTTCTGGAGCGCGTAGTCCACTCTGATGTTTACGATTAGGCATCAGTTTGGGGAGGCACAACATGGTTTCCTTAGAAACCGGTCCACAGCCTCGAACTTAATTCTCTCTAACGATATAATAACATCAGCAATGGAGGGGGGAGGCCAACTGGATGTCGTTTACACAGATTACGCTAAATGTTTTGACCGGATTGATCATGGTGTGCTACTCAGGAAATTACTAGCTGCAGGAATCCACGGCGACTTATTTAGATGGTTCTCCTCTTACATAGGTAATCGCACGCAGGCAGTTGTACTTCGATGGTATACTTCCGGCTGGATTTCTGTTCCTTCTGGTGTACCCCAGGGCTCAATTCTAGGACCTCTGTTGTTTACCCTATTTATTATAGATATAAAGAATTGTTTCATTCATTCCCGAATATTACTGTACGCAGATGATATGAAAATCCTAAAGCCAATTCGCAACCTATCTGACACTCAAGAACTTCAGTCGGACCTTGAGCGATTTACAGCTAACTGCAACATAAATAAATTAGAACTTAACATCTCTAAATGTTATTTCATGACGTTTACACGTAAGTTGTCTGTAATCGGTCCAGGATATACCCTAGACGGCCAAAACATAAGTAGGGTGAACAATATTAGAGACCTGGGTGTGCTGCATGACGACAAGCTGATCTTTGATGGCTATATTGAGGCTATCGTCAGCAAAGCATGTAAGGTCTTGGGGTTCATCATCAGAACCTGCTCGGAATTCCAGTCCCTAAAATGTATTAAAATCCTGTATTGCTCCTACGTGCGCAGCCACCTCGAGTTCAACTCACAAGTTTGGAACCCGCAATACGACATTTACAGGAACCGTATCGAATCAATACAGAAAATTCCTTCGTTACCTGGACTACAAGGGAAAACAGTCCTCAACTGACTACGATCACCGTTGTAAGCGGTATCACTTCCTGCCGTTGGAAATGAGACGCAACACTAGTGACATCTGCTTTCTAATAAACATTGCTAACGGATCTGTGGATTGTCCGGATCTGCTCTATAACCTGTGCCTGCAGACCAACCAGAATGGCCTCCGTAGGCGACCGCTCCTGCATGCACCGTTTGCATCAACAAATTATAGACGCAATAGCTTCAGTATACGTAGTGTGAGGGCATTTAACGACTTATCTGCGCAATTTGAAATCGACCTCTTTTGTACTAGTGCACACAGTGTAAGAAAACTAATTAATAGGGAGTACTTTGGGACGACGACGGCGACGGCAGAGGACAGATGACCTTGAACAGGCATCTGGACCCAATCTAGTTTTTTATGAACTGTTTTATTTTGTTATTTTGGTGACGGTATGTTGATGTGAACAATGTTTGGATTTTTTATTTTGTTTTTTTTTTTCGTTGTTTTTATTATGTTTATTTTCAAACCGGCGACTATAGTGTCATCACTATATGTGGAAGCTTGTTTTTGGCAAGTGTCACTGACCACTCTTGATTAATGATTGTAAACTCAATAGCTGTAAGCTTTCCTAAAAATAAAATAAATAAATAAATATAAAAAATAAACAAATATAAAAAAAACATGTGCCTCAAATTTTTCTATCACTATTTTTGTTACATTTCGTTTTGTCAAAATAGTAATTGGTCATTTCCAGTAATAACTTTAATCCTACAGAAATGATACTAAGTATAGGTACTTACATGTTGTTAAGTTAACGAATCAATTTAAAGTTTGCAATTTTAATATTTATGGACTCCATTTAAAAGCGTAGAATTTGCAATACTTTTAGACAGATTTTAAAATCGTATATTACTTTGAAGCAGTTTATAGTGTCCATCAGTATATTTGGCAGTCACTGTCTACGGGAACTACCTATCTTAATCTAACTTAATACAATATAAGGTAAACGTCCCAATAACCGTTAATTTTTGAACTTCGCTGACTTCATTTGCCTGTTTCATTAATTTATAATGACTTCACACAAAAACAAGACTAATATGAATGGATAGGTAATGTATTCTAGTTCCTTGTAATTTGTTTTATTTTTGGTTAATATACAGATTAATACTTAATAATTCGCAATAATCAGAAAAGGAGGTCATTGTCCTAGTACCCAATAGAAATGTACCAGTAACCGTTAAGTTGTCCCAAAATCCGTTATTTTTAATTACGAATTTGAACTCTATTACGGGGCAATAAGGTTCACATAAATGTCACGTTACATTTCTGTGTTTACAACTATGTTATATTTAAGAGGTATGATTTTCAAAGAAAGCATTTTTTTTAATTTAAAAATACGTTTTTAATCATTTTGAAATATTGGTTATAGATAATATTTTTGGTTACAAAACTGTTTTAGGTACCTACGCTAATTCAGATAAGGCACTTTGTACACAATGTTATATGTATATATATAGAGTATATTCAAAATGTATAATGTATTTATTTTTTTAATCTGTAGGGAACCATTATTACACCTAAATAATAATGAAGTCTGTTCGATTGTCTCGCTAAACGACAAGCGTGGATTCACCGTTGTGGGCATGCCTACAACCTTAATTGGCCAGTGACGTCACGCTCTTGACTGGGATATCAATACACTGAAAAAAATTAGCCCCGTTGATGTTCCGGTTACTAAAGTGTTAGTAACTGGAACATCGAGGCATTTGCTAACATACGTTATAAAACACCGACGGATATTCAAAAGAAAAATAGAATTTGAGAACAATTTTACCATACCAAAGTTGGCTTAAAGGGTGGCTATACAGGGTGAATTTTTGAAAAGGGCTTGGATGGCCATATCCGAAATTATAAGGAATAGGGGAAAAATCCTTGGCATAGACGTTCGTCGAGAGCTCAATAACACAAAATACATTGAGAGATGTATTGGGCTAGCTTCGCGGAAACTAGGAATACTGAACAAGGTAAAGCGATTCTTTACACCGCACCAGAGGTGTCTGCTGTACAAAACGCAGATTAGACCCTGCGTTGAATACTGCTCTCACCTCTGGGACGGCTCCGCGAAGTATTTGCTGGACGCACTCGACGCTATGCAGCGACGCACTGTTCGCATTATAGACTGTCCGGAGGTAACGGGAAGCCTTGAGCCGCTAACCCAGCGCCGAACAATTGCTTCCTTGGCCGCGTTCTACCGTATTTACCACGGTGAGTGTTCTGAAGAGCTCTTCAACCTGATCCCACCCTCTCCCTTCCGATCCCGAACAACGCGTGCCGGGCAGAGATGTCACCCTCATACCGTGGAAACCGTCTTCGCGAGAACCGAGCATTTTAAACGATCGTTTCTCTGCCGAACGATGGTAGCTTGGAACGCCCTGCCTGCGCACGTGTTTCCTCCAACATATAACCCTGGGCTCTTTAAGCGAAGCGTGAAGAGGCACATTACAGGGTCGTCAAGTTGAGGGCCACTCTCTATAGTATTCCTGTGTACTGTGAGAGTCGCCCTCAATTGCCAGACGTCGCCTCAGCTTACCATCAGGCGAGTGGCGTCAATTTGTCGACCTAAATATAAAAAAAAAAAAAAAAATGCACAAAGATGAAACTTAAAACCTCATCAGTAGATTTTTGGAAAACCAATATACCTAGCTGGGAATCGAACCCGTTGATTTTGAAAAAAAAACACACACCCTTTATTATTACACCATATGATAGTGTCGCTGTTAAGGATCAAATTCTGCGAAGTAATGATATACGGCAAATTTAAGGAAAACTTAGAATTTTCATAAAATTCATATTTTATGTCAATTTTGAGTCAATTTTGTTCGTAATCACAGAACTGACTATTTCGTCTTCTAAATGATGCTCGTGTGCAGATAAAATTTGAAAGTAGAACATAATGTTGTATCTCGCGTATGGAATTAGTAAGTAGTACCGTAATCTCGTACACTATAAGAAACAAGCTGGCAAGTACATGTCTATCTCAGAGGCGGTGGTAGCGCGCGCGCCTCTGCCCAGTGTGATAAGAGACTAAGAGACATGAAAGAAATATGAGTTTTATTAAAATTCTAAATTTTCCTTAAATTTGCCGTATATTATTACTTCCCAGAATTTGATCCTTAGCAACAACACTATCGTATGGTGTAATAATAAAGGCTGTGTGTTTTTTTTAATAAATGGGTTCGATTCCCAGCTAGGATTATTGGTTTTTCAAAAATCTAATGATGAGGTTTTAAGTTTCATCAAAATTGGGCTCGTGACTTCTTTGAGCATTTTTCGCTATTTCTTATAGTTTCAGATTTAGCCATCCAAGCCCTTTTCAAAAATTCACCCTGTATATGAGATGTCATTGAAGCATGTGACCAAGATTTTGTACCTACCTATCAACGGAAAACTTCCAGTCAAAGTCCCACTAGTGCTCGCCCCCATGGGGTACATTAGGTATGGTAATAAGTTTTAAGACTAACTGGCACCTTTTTATTATGCTTTCAATTTCGTAAAGTAACTTTTTAAATTATTACAACAGAGTTGGATAAAATTCTGCTTGCAATAAACTTTTTAGTACAATTTGTTTGAAAAAAAAATTTTTAATCAAACCATAAACCTGGACACTTAGAAAACAAGATTGCCTCAAAAATGTGTCAAAGTGACAGCATAAAAATATGAAAGTGGCGTAATTAAGAGACTAGTGAAACCACTATCTAATACTTTACTTCGCAAAAAAGAATAGTTTTTCCAGCCTGACTAAGCACCCGCCGACGCAACCGTTGTTACGGGAAAATTTGCCAGGCTGCATCTCAGCGGAAGAATTGCATTGTCTGGCTTTGATCTCAATTCACTGGACTAGTCTTTGTGGACTGAATTAGAGGCCAGGGCCTCTCAAAAGTCCCACTCAAACTCAGATTCTTTAAAGACCACCATAGCAGCGAAGCATATCTCGCTGGAGAAGATTCGTGCTGCGATCGATGACTGGCCAGGATGTCTAAAAACTTGTATTAAAATAAGGGGTGGGCCATTTTAATGTTAATTGCTTGTGGTTAATGTCTAATTATCGTTAGCGTTACCTTTTTTTTTTTTTTTTTTTTTTTTTTTTTATTCCGCTGCCCTGGGCCGCGGCCGCACCTACGTCCATTGCCGAGCGCCTCCGGTAGACACTGAGAGAATTCCCAGTGGCGCCCGGCGGACCTTGGCCCCCATTGTGGCCACTGCGTGGTGGTCGGGTGTTACCTTACCGTTACCGTTCCTTGGGGTCGGGTTAAATCCCGCGTCGGTGAGTGAAGTCGTGCGTGGAGTGAAGCCCCACATCACGCAGCCCTTCTAGCCTGCTTCTGTAAGGACGGTGGGTTGCTAATCCATCGTCCTCAGGCCCCGATCATGGAGGTCGATGGTCCTGGGCGTAGTCACGTCTGCGGCGTCCCCGCCGCACACTTCGGAACTCAGCGGGGAGGGTACGCTCCCTCATCCTACCGGCCGCCTCCTTCACGAGCATTACCTGCTCGCAGAAGGAAACGGCCGCGTTCCACTGGCTCTCGCTAGAGACCATGGCTCGTAGCATGGTCTCCAGCGAGAGCGTATCTACGTCCAGGCCCACCACGAGGTCCCGGCGCTGACTCGCCCATGCTGAGCATTCCACCAACGTGTGGAATGCCGTGTCCTCGCCGGAAGCCTCACAGTGTTGACACGCGGGTGTGACCTCACGATGCATGCGAAACAGATACTCACCGAAGTTTCCGTGCCCAGTGATGATCTGTGTCGCACGATACGTGAGGCCACCGTGCTGCCTCTGCAGCCACTCCTCCATGATCGGTCTCACCGCCGCGATGGTGGTGGTTCCCCACTTTGGTTGCTGAAGTCGCACCTTCCATGTCTCCATGAGATCCTGTCGGAGTTGGGACCGCTGGGCCTCGATTTCTCGAGACGCAGGCCTGTGGTCCCGCTCCAGCGCCTCCTTGTGCCATTGAAACAATGACGCAAGGGCTCTCGCTTCCAGGTCCCATGGAGGGGTCGCGGCTAGGAGACATGCAGCCTCTAGGGAGATCGTGCGGTACCCTCGTATTGTCCTGACGGCCAAGGTCCTCAACGATCTGTGTAAAATGGCAGCGTTGTTGGCCGTCAGTCTCGGCGCCCATACGGGAGCCCCGTACACGGCCATACTCCGCACGATCCCCAGGTACAGTCTCCTGCAGGAAGCGTTGGGTCCCTTTAAGTTGGGCATCAGTCGCGAAAGCGCGGCTGTCGCCCCCGTCACTTTGGGGACCAAACTTCGGAAGTGTGGTCCGAAGTTCCACCGGCTATCGAGTACAAGCCCCAGATACTTCATTGTGGGCTCGATGCCGATGCTAACGCTCCCTACATTTATGCTGGATCCTGGAGGTGGCCCGCGCCGAGGTCCGTGAAAACACAGCGCCTCGGACTTATTCAGTGCCACGTCCAGTCCCAGCCGCCGTATCCGACCCACGACTTCAGCAACCCCAGTCGTGACCTTGAGTGTTGCCTCCTGGTGCGTTACTCCCCGCGCCGTGACGAGCGTATCGTCGGCGTAACAGGTTACGCCTACGCCCTCAGGCAACGCACCCCGCAACACCCAGTCGTATCCGATGTTCCACAGGAGAGGTCCTAGGACCGACCCCTGAGGAACACCGCACGACACATCTCGCCGAGCTGGCCCGAGCCAGCTAGGGTATGTTATAGCCCTCTCGGATAAATATGCTCCGACAATACGACGGAGGTAGAGAGGCACTTCGTGGTATACCAGTGCCTCTCTAACGCAACTCCAGGGTAAGGTGTTAAAGGCGTTGGCGATGTCAAGAGACACCGCCAACACCACCTCGCCCCGCGAGACTGCTTCCTCCGCCAGGGTCCTCACGCGCATGATCGCGCTCACGGTGGACCGTCCCCGACGAAAACCGTACTGGTTGTCCGCCAGGTCTGGGCCCACACGCGTGAGATGCTCGACGAGGCGTTCCGCGATAATTCGCTCAAAGAGCTTACACACCTCGTCGAGCAGCACGATCGGCCGGTAACCGGACGGTGAGTCCACCGGCCGCCCCGCTTTCCGGATCAGGACCAGTTTCCCCGTCCTCCACACCTTGGGAAACTGGCCCCTTTCGAGGCATGCGCTGAAGAGCCCCCTCAGTCGAGGCCCGAGTTCCTCGAGGGCCAGGACCCATACACGGCCCGGAATGCCGTCGGGTCCAGGGGCGGTGGTTTTCCGGCGACTGAGCCGTAGTACCACCGCTCCTAACTCACCCTCTCTGACTTCGGGTACGTCGTCTTCGCTGCTACTATCCGCGTTGCGCGTCTGAGACGGAGCCATGCGCGGAGGGATGTGCTCCTCCACGCTCGTCGGAAACAGAGAGCCCAAGACCCCCTCCAGCCGATCCGGCTGGAGACTCTGGGTCAGTGGAAGCGCCCTCGGTCGGAGTTTACCTCTGACCTGTAGGTATGGGCGCCCCCATGGGTTCCGCTCCAGGGTCTCCAAGAGCTCCTCGCGGGCTGCCGTCTTAGCCCGCGTGATCGCTTCCTGGAGGGTGCCCTTAGCCTCTCTGTAGGACGCATATAGCTCCGCCTCCCGGGCTGCCGCGTCGTCTGGTCGACGATGCCTCCGGCGAAACCTGGTATACTGACGGCGGGCGGAGACGCATGCTGCACGCAGCTGTGCGATCTCCGACGACCACCAGTACACCTGCTTCCTGGCCGGCCCGGGTGTAACCCTAGGCATCGCCGCATCGCAGATTTGCGACATGACTCTCCTGAACCACTCCGCCTCGTCATCCACGTCGACAGGCCTGTCCGGCGCCGGAATCCAGGCCTGCACGATGGATGCCTCCAGGAGAGCCTCCCGGTCTAAACTCTTGAGCGCCCAACGCGGTTCCGGGGGATTCGGTACCGGCTGTGGAAGGGTAGGTGGGGGGACGACCTCGAACCGGATGTATCGGTGGTCCGAGTGCGTCTCCACACCCTCCTCCACGCACCAGCCCATAATACGGCGGGCGAGGACAGGGGTCGCGAACGTTAAGTCCACGACCGAGCTGGCCCCCGATCGCCAGAAGGTGGCGACATTCCCCCGGTTGAGGAGCTCTAGTCCACGTGTAGTGGCCCAGTCCTCAAGTAATCTCCCCCTGCCATTGGTCACCCGGGAGCCCCACGCCGTAGACCAGGCGTTAAAGTCTCCCAGGAGAAGGACAGGGCGAGGACGACACGCAGTGAAGACGACGTCGAGCTCAGTGAGCCATAGCTCATACTGAGCGTCGTTAATGTTGTTCGGCGAGATGTATGCGGCCACGACTGCCACCCCTTCATATTCCGCCGCAACGCAGCCTCGGCCGTTTGCAATAATTGCAAGCCGCGAGGTGGTCGCGGCGGACCCCCCAAAGATGCAGGCCAAGCCGTCTTGCGCCACCAGGCTTCCCGGGTGGGCATAGTACGGCTCGGCGACCACAACCAGGTCTATGGACCACTGCGCGATGCTCTGGTACAGAAGATCCTGAGCAGCGCGGCAGTGGTTCAAGTTCGCCTGTAGGATGCGGATATGGGTGTCCATTAATGGACGTCCATATCCGCATCCCGCCGCGAATCTGGCCGCGCAGTAGCGGCACGCCCGCTGCCCCCAGCGGACGGACGAGGCTTTGGCCTCGAGGCGGCGCAGGAACGGCTGCCGACCCGATGGTCCGCCGTCTTGCCCTCCGCCTCGCATCTATAGCAGCGAGGCGGTGCATCACAGGCGTTGGACTTATGACCGGGCCGGCTGCAGCGGAAGCACCGATCACCCACGGTGTCTTCCACTGCGCACTGCACTCCTACGTGCCCCACCATCATGCACCGGAAACACCTGGTTTCCCGGGCACGCAGGAGATGCACCTGCGCCTTGAGGAAGCCCCCTACGAGGAGGCTTCGTCCGTCCGCAATTTTAAGAGCCGCCGCGACGGGGCACTGGACGACTGCTGTACCGTGACCGGTGGGGCTGAAGGAGATCTCTCCAGCCTTCACCTGGTCACGGGGGCAGCCGCCCGCCTCCACGACGGCGGAGATTAGCTCATCCGTCGTGGCCGCGTCGTCCAGGCCCGAAATGCGCAGTGCTGCGCATTTAGTGGGTCTGGAGACGCGGACGGCTTCTGCGTCCAGCGTGTCCCTCAGCTTAGCCGCGAGGGCATCAGCTTTGGGGCCGCTGGAGGCGCCGGAGACCTCGAGTAGGCGAGCCCCGGTGCGGGTGGTCTTGCACCGGAGCCCCCCTTGTATCTCGAGGGCCTTGAGGTCCACCGAGGCCTTGACTTTCCTCAAAACATCGGCGTACCCCACACCTCTCTCTACACCCTCCGTCGTCACCGTCAGGACGACGGCGGTGGAGCGAGGGGGGCGGGGCCTCTTCGGCGCCTTCGCCGCGGTGGCTTGGGCCGCTTTTTTGGCGGCCTTCTTCCGCCTATGTTTTTCTCCCACTACTTCCCATCCCTCCCCTCTGGAAGGATGTGTAGTGGGAGTGGCGCGGGACGCGGGGGCAGCAGGGGTGGCATTAGGTCTCCCCTTTCTCTTCGGCTTAGCCGTCGTGGCCGGCTTAGCCGGTGTCCGAATGGTTGGTGAAGCGGACATAGGCGGGGCCGGGCGGGCAGCAGACCTACTTGGACCGGACCCAGGAGCGAGAGCCCCACTGGCGGCAGCCGCGTATGACAGCGCGGGTCGCGCCAGCGGGGGGCGGTATGATCGGTCTTCAAGAACCGCGAGTCGCCTCTCAATCGCCGCCAGAATCTGCGTCGGTGTCGGCGCAGTCTGCAGCGGCGATGCAGGAGGCGCTCCGGGCGCGCTCCTAGGTGCCGCTTTGGGCGCCGGTCTAGCCGTCGGTGAAGGCGGAGAGGGTCCCGTCGGCTGGGTCTCCGGAGGCCCTTTGACCAAAATGGTAAGGTTAGCGACCTCCTGTCGCAGGGCCTCCGTCTGTTTCCGGGAGGAAGCGAGCTCAGCAGCCAAGCTCGCTACCTGGTCTCTGAGCTTTGCCTCCTCCTCGGACACGCTCCGCGCGAGGAGCTCATCGAGGGACAGGTGGGCGTCGGCAATGGCTTCGGACACCACCTTCTTCTTCCCCGAAACATTCTTGGCACCTCTCATGGCGGCAATGACGTTAGCGTTACCTGTAATTTTATAAATATAACTTTATTAAATTTTTGTTATTTTCATTCCGCCTCAAAACTTATGAACACACGAGGTAATTTCAAATGGTTGAAAACTACGTAAGTTAGAAATACCATGTATACTATATTCATAATCCTAATAGTTATTTAATGCGTATTGGTAATACATAATTATAAAAATTCAGAATCAATACATAATTGTCTGAAATATCATTTAAAAATACGAAAGCCGTATATCAAAACTCCGAATAAACATAGGCTTAAAATAATAAATCGAAGCCCGAATTTGGGATCCCGTATCGGAGGTGGTACTTACGGCCAGCAACGTATCTGTTCTAAGCAGACCGTTGAAGGCTTTGGCCATCAGAACAAATAAGGGGGTACTGCACGTTCTCCCTAGAGGCTACATGTCTCTTAGCCGGGATACCTGCATGGGGAAGCGAGGGCCCTTGCGATCAATGTTTCAATGATACAAGGAGGCGTTGGAGCGTGACGGGGAGAAATCGAGGCTCAGCGTCTCATGGCGAAGTTGAGAATGATCATTGCCGCTCATGGAGACGGTACGAGTTGAGCAACCAATACGGGAAATGAAAATGGCACAGTGATCTCATATATCGCGCGTCGCATATGTGCACGGGTGCTTCGGTAAGTTTCTGTGCTGTATCCATAGCGAGCTCACGCCCCAGTGTCAACATTGCGAGACTTCCGGGGAGGACGAGTGCTCAACGTGGGCGAGTCAACGCCGAAATCTCGTTGTTGACTTGGGCGTAGATATCATGTTGCGAGTCATGGTCTCCAGCTGGAGGAATTGGAACGCGGCCGTATTAAGTTTAGCCGGTTATGCTCGTGACCGAGATGATGAGAGAGCGTACCCTCCCCGCGGATTACCGGTGTGTATGGCGAGGGTACTGCAGGACTTCGAACTTCCATGATTGTGGTGACCTCATATCGACAGAACAGAATCCTTCGAGGGTTAAGTAGGGTATCAAATAAATAGTTTTTAAAGATGATTTCAAAATATATAAGTACAACTTCTGTTTCAATGTAATTTGGTGTGAAAAATTTTACTTATAACAAAAGTATGTAAGTTTTTGAAATCAGAAAGCTGTAAATAAAAATAATTAATTAATAAAAAACCAGACTGCACTTAACTAGATATATAAGTAGGCGTAACTCATTTTGTACCAAGTTTTGAACTGGTATTTAGGTCCCATCTGCTTATACCTAAATATCTGATAAGTGCAGTCGGGATGTTTTATTACTCCAACCTCGTGATTTAGTTTACTCGTTCCCGGTTCCCGTGGGAACACATTACCCGGATAAAAAGTAGCCTATATTACTCAGGGTGAAGTAGCTTTCCAACGGTGAAAGAATTTTTGAAATTTATTACAAACATACACACAAAAATACAAATCTTTCCTCAAACATACACACAAAAATACAAATCCTTCCTCTTTATAATAGTAGTATAGATTAGAAGGATACATTAACGGGTTCTGGTGCTAAACTAATGTGTGTACCAATATCCGGTATTTTTTTAACGGGAATTGGGTCATGTAGGGGTTTGTGAGTACCAGTAGATGTAAAATGCAATAATATTTACTTTACAGCTAAATTCGCATAATATTTCAGGTTATATTGATAGTTATCCCATTCAAGTTTTAATAAATAAGAGTTCCTTTACCAAAACTCAAACCGTTATGGCACGGTAAGCATTCTCCTACGGTGTGACAGCTCCGAGGTTCAGCAACTAAACTTCGCACTTTTCTAAATTTAAAAAATACGTAACTTTGATTTTAAATGCTACCGTCCCCCTAAGACTTGTAAGCCAGAGCTGCCACATTTATGATTTAAAATGTTACCAAAAATAACATATTTTTGGTATCAACAAAATGCAATTTATTTTTAACTGAAAGCTGTTAAAATAGAAATAGTGTCTAGTTACCGGTTACTGGGACGTTAACGGGAATAGGAGCGTTTACCTTAAAACAAAGTCGTTTCTCGCTATCTCTCAGTATGTATGCTTTAGATCTTTAAAACTACGAAACGGATTTGATGCGGTTTTCACCAATAGATAGAGTGGTTCTCGAGGAAGATTGTTTTTTTCTTTTTTTTTTTAAAGATTTTAGTATATACTTTTTCAAGCGGGCGAAACCACGGGCGTCCGCTAGTATAGCAGACCTCCGCCCCCTTCTGGATACTAAAAGGCTGGCTAAAAATCTGAAAAAATCATGACAACTAATGATTCAGGGCTGCTGGAACAGATATTTTATGAATAACTAGTGTCCTTGTACTGTTCTCACTGTATTCTTTTGTACTACTGTATTTTTGTTATTGTTTGTAAAGAAAATAAGATGGTGTACTCAACTAAAGAAATATGAAAAAATAACTATGCGGTCGGGGGACCCCCGTCAGGAACAAAGTTCAATACACAACTGCAACGCAATCCAACATGGGTTTGGGTTACTTTTCGTATCACAAACGACACCGATGCTAAACTTAAAAAAATAAAAAATGTGAGGACGGGGACCCCCGTCAGGAATGAAGTTCTTTTACGCAACCCAACCGGGGGTTTGGGTTACTTTTCGTTTTACTAACGACGCCGACGCTAAATTAAAAAAAAATAGGACCACATTTTGTCTTCTGCAGACCACCGGTTGGGAATCACTGATAAGCGTAACGTGACGATTTCTACTAAATCTCCCTACACGTAAGCCGCGTTAGAGACATTCTTTCTAAAAGCAGACCATATTTTGGCTTCTGTGGACCAGAGGTTGGGAACCACTGATAAGCGTAACGTGACGATTTCTACTAAACCGCACTACCCACTACGTTCGCTTACGTCGTAAACTGTGTGCATTGTAACGGATCTCTTCTCACACGAGTAGATTCGTATGATAAATTTATGTCTGCAACGCTAATTCTTCTTGAAGAAGACTTTCAAATTGGAAACACAAAATAAAGAATAATAAGATTCGATTGTTTTAATTCCCCTTTAAAAAAAATATCATTCTTAATTGAATAAATCTCATTTTGATATGATAAAAATTATTTATAACTGCCATCTACTGGCAATTAACAAATAACATTTAAAAATCAATGTCGGGATACACTATATTCTCCAAGCAAATAGTAATTAGTTCATCCTATTATCACTAGATGGCGCTAATTATAAATTTTAAATGAATCAATTTATTAAATTTAATAATTTACTTATTTTCAGCATGTCTAGTTATTAAACGTAAGTATAAGTAAGACACAGTACCTTAGGGGTGATTAGTTCATTAGTTGTCACTTTACAGCCAATGTAGAAGTAGAATTCATAAATCTGGAAATGCATATATTAGTTTAGGAAGGAAATTAAGGTATGTTGGATTTCAAATTATTGATAGATTGGCAATAATTGATGTTAGAATATTGATTGTGCCAGTACCTAGGACTACTATTCAAAATATCACATTAAAATTCCAATTAATAATAAAGTTATGGTCAAAAATATGAAAGTATTGAATAGAAAAGACAGTCAATTTAGTCAAACTTAGACCATAGGTATAATTTTGAATACAAGTAATGATTGATGTATGTATCTATTAAATAAGTAAATACATACTATGTATTATGTAAATTCAATTAGAATACCAAGTACAAACTAAGTTATGTAGTAGAAACATTGAATCCCAAACATTCAAAATTCAGGATAAGTGAGCTATAAAAATATCTTAAAATTTCACATTTAACCAAAAAGATATGCTAAAAATGAGATAAAATCTACTTCTATAAGTTCATGAGGTATCACTGTTAGTTATAAACATGAGTTTGCTTATGAATTGAGAAATTCACATTTTACTTAAAAATATTGGTCCAGTAACTTAGTGAAAATTCAATCTGTTAAAATTATGCTAATGCCTGTAATTATTATGAAGTACTAACATATCTGAGGAATGTAGACTACACATAAACTAGAATATAGCAGGGAAGTAGGAAATATTAGGAGTTTAGTGGTAGAAAATGAATATGAAATTACCAAAATTTTAACAATTCATTACAATTGTTCTTCAAATTTGAGGGGTTCCATGATGAAGATTAGCAAGTTCCTATAAGTAGAAGCTATGTAGATATCAGAATAATAGGTAGAAGCCAGATAAACATTAATTTAGATAGAAAATTTAGATTACCAAAATTAATAACTTCAATACAGATTAGAATGTTATATTGTATTGTTAGGATACATCATAGAGCCTTATATTCTTAGAAGTGTTTAAAATACATATCAGTAAGGTTTATATCAAGTTATTATTGTTGAAAATAATATACATGTATGAATTGAAATTCTTGGCACTAAATTTAGATAAATAGTATATTAATTGATATAACGTTGGATTTTCTCAATTCTTTAGAGATCGTACTAAGATATTCCAAAAACACTTATTCATAGTTATTAAATTTATTAGAGAATGGTAATGAGGTATTCTAAACCACTTATTATATTTATTAATTTTATTTAGAATTTAGGTACATTTGAATGGGTTCTGTATGTTTAGATTACATAATTAAGATTTAAAGTTAGTTAATGGTTATTGGAATTGTTGGAAGTGGAAAAAAGTGTAGTTCGGTGTTGCTAGATTATAGAATGGGTTTTACGGGAAAAGAACGAATAATATGGATATGGGGTATGGTTTAGGAAAAGGTTATAAAAACGGGTGTGCGGGATTCTCGTCCTCTTTTCCTTTCGCATTTTCGACGGTATAACAAGCTCTTTTATTTGCCGAATTTTGAATAGTAACGTAACTCTGCTCGTCCTCTGAGTGGTCGGTATCATCTAGTGCGCGTTTCGACCGTCGACATGTGAGTATCTTAGGTACCTGCACAATACACCTACCCCTACAATTATTTATTATATATATGTATTTATTTTATTAGACGCCTTTGTCTAGAATCCTGGCCAGATTCTATTCAGAGGGATACACACACAATTTACTCAAGGATTTATCGCTTCTAAGACTTCTGGGGATAGAAATGAATAGATATTTATATCTATTGCATTTGGGAAAGAGATTGAGTCTGGTCTCTTGGCGATAATTGTACGTCATTACATACTAGTCCGCGCTATGAGACTAGCACTAATTTAAGTGATTCAAGATGCAGCTGCAGAGCAACGAGGAGTCGAGGAAGACGTCATTTTGAGGTCAGATCTTTTCATTCTATTAAAATCTTTGTGAATTATTGTATCCAAATACCCTCCATGTATTTACCAATGTCATGAAGTTTTACCCACATATTTTTGATAATTTAGAAATTCGTCACACCGTGTGGACAACGAACTGACGGATGATTTCTAGGGTTTTAGCGCGTAATCTGATGAATGTGCGTAAAATTTATGGTAAAATTTGTCTAAGGGCTTGGAATGCGTACATGAACTATAAAGTAAGGATAAATTCATGATTCAGTGTAACGGTCGTAAGACAAGCGCCCAATTTGATCAGATTGTGGATGTGTAGGTGCGATAAATCCAGTGTAGTTTATAGACATCCAGCGTTATTTAAATGTTCTATATTGTCCTGGTAGTGCGTACAACATTCTAGGTACATTCTAGTTCAATGATTGTGACAGCATAATCAAATCTCCAGTGTCCATTCTAAATAGGTCTGTTAGTGTGTATAGTAATTACTAAATAAACACTACTTAGCCAATTTTAATCCTGATGAGATCGTCTTGAATTGAAGTAGGAAGCGTGGCAGGAACTACCCGTAAATAATGGTCATATTATCATACTTACTACATACTATCTACCTACCTACCTACTTACCTTTCTTCCTACCTACCTAATTAATATTGTGAATTGAAAAGTTGTGTCCGAAATTGAATATAATTACAATACTGATTCTAATATCTTTATTGTATATTACCTACATACATATTATATTTCATACCGTTGCTTGACCACCCTGAACTAACCAGCGAATAACCTGAGGTGTATGAACAGAGTCATAAACCATTAGGAGGATTGATCTGAGTTACATACACACTTTAGTGTACCACATTTCACCATATCATTCATGTAATGATTGGTAAACTTCGTCCGTTGTCAGAAACGCCTAAGGTGAAGTTGACTATAACAAATTATATTAGCATACTTTAGTGCGCCTACATTTCGCCAAATCATTCATGCAATGATTGGTAAACTTAGTCCATTGTCCGAGCTACGCCTTGAGTGAAGTTGTATATATCAACTATAATTGTATACTTGAGTATACCTACATTTCGTCAAATCATTCATGCAATGATTGGTAAACTTAGTCCATTGTCCGAGCTACGCCTAGGATAACATTAACTAAATTAATTTATATTAGTAACCTTAACTGTGTGATACCAAATTATATATTTGGTGAATCATGGTAATATGTGAGGTAATCTAGTTCATAAGCCTGTGGGAATTCCTTCTTGAATTCATCTCGCATACCTTTATTATTGAAACCGCTAATGGAATGATAGTATCAGAATAATACTACCCCCTATGTGTTTTATTATAGGAATTTCCAATTTTGTAAGATTTTGGATAGCGGATGGTATGAGATGGAGGCATTTTAATCTTGGGTTAAATTGTTTCCTGGTATGCTGAACAAGCTTCAGTTGATATACATGAAGATGTAGCTGTATTTGCTCATCTCAGAAATCGATTAAATCTTGGTCTACTAAGCGTTTGGCGCTTGCATATTTTCAAGGTTATAACATACCTGGGTATCCTCCAGTCTACTCGGAGCCATGTCTCACCAGAGGAGATTGGAATTTATAAGAGAAGCCTAAGTAGTTCTAACAGCCTGGTTCGTTTAGAACTCCGATATCCAAGTCAGACTAGCTTGATATTACTTGTCGCAGCAATGGAATATTGAGTGAACTCCTACCCAACTTACCCACTCCTTATAGTACTTATTCAGATCTATCCGTAGAATGTAAATAACAATTACATAATACAATTCAAGGAGGCTATTCTACATAGGTGAAGGTAATTATTCAATAAACACTCTACAATAAATGTGGTTGTTTTATTATACCTACTTTTCCCATTGTGGTCAAGCAAATGTATACTTATCCTTCATCCTATATTAATCCTACTCGGGTTACCAGAAGCTAATTCTTAAATAATTGTATCTATCTGCTAAAATAGTTCAGAATGGATTTATGTTACATTAATGATAACTATCTTGATGTATATCTGAGTGTTTGTGATACAGACATTCAAATGATTACAACTTCAACCACTTTGCTGGCATGGTTGACTTGGCTTGGCTTACCGATGGTCCGGACTCTCTTGACCTAAGGGCAAGACGAGATAGACTGTATCGTGTATTGCTGATTGTATTTCATGGGCAGCCCTTGTGAATTTGAGCACTGCTCCGGACTCACTGGATTTCCTTGACTGGACCAGATTGAGATAGAGTTGATGTATCATTGGATCAGGGTTTCTACGGTAGATGTATCCTCGGATCTTCTACAATTCGTCATTTTATTAATTATGAGACTTATTGTATGAACATGATCTCAGATATACCAATAAGCTTTCGAGGTTCTTGCCAAGCATAACTCCTAGCTGAACTATTATGGCTATCACTGGGTATACTTACCTATTGATAATATTAACATCAATATTGTGGATCTGGAACTCGTTCTAATCCCTATTACTTTCGTGATCAGCTGTTCAAGCTGTTTCATCACCCAAAAAATACCTCACGAGGAAATATGGTGTATGGCTTGATTTCCAGTCGTCTTCCGCGTTGCTGGGGCGGTGAAGACACCTTTTCCAACCCCACATTGATACCTAATTACCTACTGTCCATTACCCCTCCTAATTATCATGACCATTCGGTAAACATTTAATTATTGCAACTAGTCAGTATGTTACTTCCCTAGGTTCTATAATAATCACATTAAATTCACTATCTCACTATAAATAAATAGGTACTCACTTGTTGATAAAACTTTAATAATTTATTACAGTAATCTAGAATATTATTATCAATATTAATGTCACTTTTAGGTTAAGTACACAATTGACACTAAAATACCTTTCATTTATTACTGATAGGACAATCTAAGTTACTAGAACAACTTGTCTAGGTTTAGGAAATTAGAAACACTAGTTAGGTCTAACAAATAATTTAGAATCACTATAAGATATTAACTTCACTAATTTAGGTTTGAAATTAGAAGCACTATTTAGGTCTTACATTATAGTTCTGAGCGCATAATCACAAAAAAGAATCCGGTTTGCTATGACACAACGTAGAGTCCTACCACTAATCACTAGACGATCGATCACTTTGGCCAATCTTCAGTAAAAGTTTCATATTAGAAGTACATTATAGGTATTCTAAATGGAACTATATAGTTGATATACTATCATCTTATCAGATAGAATAGTATAATCATTTTAGACGATTATAATGCAGCCTTCCATGTATTTCAGATTCTCCGTACATCGTTCAAAAATTTATAATCCATGTTCAATTTCTTCTAGATATAATTCATTTCATATTCTAGGTTTTCCTTCTTCTTAGTCTTTCTTTCTTCAGTATTTATTTATATATATTTCCTTTCTTTCTTTCCTTTAGAGTTATACTTAGTTATAGATAGTTAGATATATATAGATAGCTAGTTTAGTTTAGTAGGAGTTTTTACAGCATGCTGCATGGGAGTCCATCAAGAACATAAAAATTTAACAGTGAATCATCATCGGACCAATAAATACAACCAGGTACAGTACGATTATTTATTTAGGACTTTAGCGCTCGGGATGTGTCGGCTTAATCGTTAATGTTCGTTTTTAGGGGTTCGTAGTAAAAGTCTCCGATCCCTTATAGTTTCGTCATGTCCGTCCGTACTCGGCTTTCTTCGAAAACGGCTAGAGCTCTAGCTCTACCCGATTGACCTGAAACTTTGAATGGATATATATTATACAGGGTGTTACTAAAGGGTTATATCAACCCGAAGCTTGCATCATCAACTAGTCGACCATAACCCGTTTCGATATATGGCGACCGCCAAATGAGAAAAAAAAAGTTCTTCAAAAATTTAAAAAGATATTTCAAATCATAACAAACGGGTCCCAACGCTACAGCTCGGCTTGACGTACAATGCCCTTGGCGGTGGCACGGGCGTTGCGGTGGCGTGGGCGTCCTTAAAGGATTATTTTTGTTTATATAAATAAAATTTTGACCAAAACATAGTAATGTTTTAGTTATCAAAACTCACGGTACAACTCCCTCCTACACAAAGCATCATTTCGTAATACTCTTCGTTACTCAGAGCTACACAACACAATCACTATCACACACAACTTGACACAACTCACAAATTAACACACCAAACAATTATTTAGCTACCTCACTGCACAAAGCGAAGAATGCAACTGAACTGACCTGTGCTCTGACCTTGCTAAATGATTTTAAATAAAATTCTAGGAAACTTCGTGACTCGAGCTTCGTGTTCGTGCGGCGTCGCTTGATGCGAAACAGAGACAAAATGTTCCTACCAGGAGTGAGACGGAAGGCTTTTCACAGGCGGGCATTATTTGTACCTATTTTAATGTCGATGACCGAAGCAGCTGATTTTAGCTAGTGTTGTTTAAACAAGTGTGTATTTTATTCGGTAATAATGTTTTTTTCATGAACTTTTTTTTTCTTCTGTGGCGGTCGCCACATATCGAAACGGGTTCTGGTCGACCAGCTGATGGTGCTGGCTTCGGGTTGATATAACCCTTACGTAACACCCGGTATATTACCTCCCCTACACATGAAGTGGGGATGATGTTTTTCAGATCAGAAACGTTTATCGGAGATAAGTTTCCGAATCAGAAAAACATATCGTTTTTATCTCTGCCACGCGGCCGAAGCGGCGAATATCAGTTGATACCTATTAAGTAAATTAATAAACAAAGGAATGTTTACCAAAGAGTCAATTATCAGAGTTACACTTTATTGGTAATAAACTATTTTATTGTATTTTTTAATTACGTATTTCCGTTGGCGACCGCTAAAGTGTAAATGGTTCTCAAAGGTTCTCAATTCGACTGTATGTTTATATACGTATCTTTGGACTGGGTGAACCGATTTTGAATTTTTTTTCTTTCCAACCCTTCCCAAATGGTCCCATTTGAAATTTGGTCCCTTTCTGACAATTTTTTGGTCCCATTTCGGTAATTTGAAGTCGGTTGTTGGATCAATTTTTGACGTGTATTTTGTTTCAATATTATGGCAGGATAAAGTTGTTGTCATAATATCTGCCATGTGGACAAACCTACGGGCAACAAGCCATTAATTTATATACACCATATCATCATCCACCGAGCCTTTTTCCAACACACTTGGGGTCGGTTTTCCAGTCTAACTGCTATTAGGCTGGACTTCGATATTTTCCATGGAGCGACTGCCATCGTACCTCCACAACCTATGGACGATATTGAAGTTCTGTAGTTAGACTGGTCGGATTTTTGATCAGCTCCAACTACCCTTAACGACTGCCATGGATGTTCGTATGACAACCGGGACCGACCGCTGAACTCTACGAGGCACGGAGGGGTCTCAATGTCTTAAGAAATGGTCACCCATCCTAGACCATACCACAGATTAATAAATAGTTACTACGTAACAGATACATCACTCCCATACAAAAGCGAAAATACTTACTCTATATTAACCTACAAAATTTTAATAATAATAGCTGCTGCACAGAACGAGGAGAATTGTACCTTAAGAACGCGATCATAGAGTCGAGACTGTGTTGCCCGCCGTGCGAGCGACGCCATCGTAAGAATGCGCTTGGGTGACACCTATGGTGATTATTGTAATAAAACGAATGTTACGAATCAACCATTTTTTTTATTAGTTAATCCAATATGTTTTAGTTTTATATAATGATTTATATTTTTTTATTGATCAAAAAATATAAACGGCAAAAAAATCACGTTTGTTGTATGGGTTGTACCCTAAAATATTAATTTTATTCTGGTTTTTAGTATTTGTTGTTATAGCGGCAACATAAATACATTATTTACTATGTCACGGTTCAAGGTATACTAATTATCACGGTTCATGAAATACAGCCTGGTGGCAGACGGACGGACGGACAGACAGACAGACAGACGGTCAGGGAAGTCTTAGTAATAGGATTCTGTATTTCCCCTTTGGGTACGGAGCCCTAAAAAGAAAATAAATATTATCTATGGATAGGCCATCAAAAATGAAATTGAGGTTTCTAATATAATTGGTTAGGTTTATAATATTCTAAACTGAATAGTTTGCGCGAGAGTCCCTTCCAAATTGGTAAAATGTGTCCCCCCACCTCTAACTTCTAAAATAATAGAATGATAAAACAAAAAATATATATGTTGTACATTACCATGCAAACTTCTACCGAAAATTGGTTTGAACGAGATCTAGTAAGTAGTTTTTTATTAATACGCCATAAATCGTAAAAATTTAAATATTGTTACTTGCTGCTACGGAACCCTTCATGGGCGAGTCCGACTCGCACTTGGCCGCTTTTTTTGTTAGCCAAACATAACGTAATCCCGGTGCGCGAAAAACAAAAGGAAATGTAAGTAAATGAAACCCAAGTTAAAAATGCATTTTGTTATTATTAAAATAGTGCATACCTACTATAATCCGCACAATAATTACGTGGTTTTTGCATTTCGAAGCGTAAGCGCGGGAAACGCGCAGTGCGGGAAACGTGCAGTGCGGTGCGATGCGAGCGCTCAGGCGGGCGTTCGGCAGCCCTCTGCCAGTTTGTACTCTCGAAAGTACGCCGAGCGGTAGGTATATAGCGCGCGGCCTTGAGCGAGTGACGGAGGCCTGACCTAGCACAATATTATTAGCCTGACATTTATATACATCATAATATTATTATTATGATGTACCTACAGGTTAACGGACTTATCGTGATAATGTGACTACATATTTTCCTGAAGACGACGTTGTAAATAATATTGTCAACTAAAGTTACGTTCCGGCAGTACTATCCATAGTACCATCAAACGTTATTTATTACCGGATGACCGTATCCACTCCTAGGACTATTAAGCAAAGAATCTAATAGAGCATCTCATCATACTTACATATTTATTAATTATAAGTAGAGATCTAATTCAAACGTGATAAACCTGACCGGTTTTTTAGTTGTACAAAAGCGAGTTGGACTCAATTCTTCTATAGTTTTTCGCAGTTTAACTACTTTTATTATTACATTTCTGTTTGTACCTCTTATATAAACAGCACCTATAGATATATTTTTGTATTTTAAAACAATGAGTTTGCTTAAACTATTCTTAAAATATTAAGAAAGAAATTATAAATAGATCACAAAAACTGATGTCATCGGCGAAACTCGAACCCACGGTCTTTCCCAAACAGGGGGAGTTCTCTGACCAACTCAGCTACGATGACCACTACCGACAACATCGAATTTTTGCTGCATATCATATTCATAATTTCTACATCGCGCTACTAAGGTTAGCGTTGGATCCACCTACCGCAGTTTTTGTGATCTATTTATAATTTCTGTAATTTCAATTATGGTATACTAAGTAAGTGTGTACTTAAAACGCTTTGAAAAAAGGTAGGTAGCGCTTCGAAATCTCGTTGGCGGGACCACGGTAGTGGTCCCAGATATGTATCAAATTTTAATGGAAGTTTTTTTATCGATTCGATTTATGAGAATTTTATTATAATAATGTGTGGTAACAGATTTATGTAATTGGTATATAACAATATATTACGCAGAATGATAGATATTAAAATGTTTCATATAAAAATACTAGACGAGTCCCGCGGCTTTGCCTATTACATACACTAAAATTTTCCTCAAGAACAACTCTATCCATTGGCATGGAACATAAAATAATATAGTACAAGTGAGATTGGTGAAAACCGTATCAAAATCCGTTGCGTTGGGCATCAGCTAAATGAGAGTTTCATACAAATTTTTAAATAATTGTTTTAGGTTTATACTAACTATTAAAAAACGTAATGGAAGAGCACAGAGAAATGTTGAGTAAAGTTGAAATAGAACATAAAGTGAATGTTAAGTACAAGTGGCACCTTATAATAGCTATGTCGCTGCTACACATAGGTTCAATGTATGGAGTTTATTTATTAATAACCAGAGCAAAATGGCAGACTTGTGTTTTTGGTAAGAGTTTTTTAAACATTAGCTGTGTTCTGTTCGGATGTATGCCTACAATTCTCCGATCTTACGCTAATTGCATCCACCCATAGACCAACAAGGTCCTCAATCCGGTTGCTTTGTGCATCCACCCAACAACAACACCTAGTGGCATATTTATGTGGGATAGGGACCTACTTATAGACATTGTCAGGCAATTCTTAACCCATTTTTATTTTTAAAGTTTTTAGAGTAAATACAGTAATGGAAATAACAATTATAAATATGTTCATTATCATTATCAGCTAATCGACCCCCAGTACTGGGCATATACCGTGCCCAACGAAAACCCAACTTTTGGCGGTGCACCTGCTGAAAGGGGACGTATCCATGGCAAATATACTCAAAGTCCCTGAAACATAAAGATCACGACTGCCTATACCTATATTTATGAATTTATTGTATCTTTCAGCTTACTTTCTGTACATTATATCAGTAATAGGAGTGACAGCTGGTGTTCATAGGTTATGGTCACATAAAGCATATAAAGTAAAACCAGTGTTGAAAACTATACTCCTACTGTTCTTCACCACAGCCTATCAAGTAAGTATTTACTTTACTACTAGATTACTACTACTAAATGCTAGTTAAGTACACTACCCCCACATCATTCATCAAGCTTTTACAATTATAATTACACTAGTAATAATAATAATATAATAATAATGAAAATCGGCTTAAAAATGCGGCCTGTAGAACGGAACTGACACACATACATACAAACAATGCCAAATCAGTCAGTCCTCGAGTTGAAACTGAGACGCTTCGCTGGCTCGGTCAATTATATAAAACCATTTCCCCCATTTCCCCCTAATCAAAGAACCACTTCTTTGATTAGGGAGAAATGGGTGCAAAAAACAAAATTGCTTTATAGTTTACGTACTCAATACTCAATGATTCGTAAAGTATAAAGCAAGTTTTGTAGTAAGTGTTATCCAATGAATAATTTACAAAAAAAACGAAAGTCACTTTAGCTGTCTGACGAAATGTGTGCGTAATATCCTTAACCCCTTCGAGGATACAAATGCTAGCGTTTAATATGTTAGCATTTTGTATTTCCGAAGGTGATAGGATATTACGAGTTACCTTATGTGGATTTTTATTTTAGTCTATACCGGGAATAAATACGACAAAGGCTCAGATTATGTTTAAGTTATACCTTTAGATATTGCTTGATATTTCGACGATTTAGCACCGGCCGTAGTCACTGGCTTAACACATTCAGCTATTGTCAAGTTATTGTCTTCAGAAAAGTTATAATTTTAATTGCTTAATCTTGTTGTTTGTAGGGTTCAGTATTCCATTGGGTTCGTGATCATCGACTTCACCACAAGCATTGCGATACTGACGCTGATCCCCACAACTCAACACGGGGATTTTTCTTTTCTCACATTGGCTGGATTTTAATTAAGAAACATCCTGAAGTCCTTTCCAAAGGCCTAAATATTGATATGAGTGATATTCAGGGTGATAAACTTTTACGCTTTCAGAACAGGTAAGTTTTTACAAGTTTGAATCACTGATTATCGCTATTGGTTCGCTCCGAATTAATGCTGTTATATCACCACTGTTAGCATTAATTACATTAGTTGGCTTTTGCGCACATTTCTCCCCAATCGAAATGAATTAACCTTCATGGGAAGGAAGTACGTTTACTTGGAAAATTGCATGTAAAAATTTCAAAAATGAATTAGTCTGATTGTGCTATTTTACTAAGTCTTGTGTGGAAAGGAAAGTTTAAAATTAGGTATGATTTGTTGCAGGTACTGTGCACAATTGTTTATTTTGTTATGTTATATTATACCAACGTGCATTCCTGTTATTTTGTGGAATGAAGAGAAATGGACTGCTTTCTATACTGCTGCGGTACTACGTCATGCTCTTTCCCTTCATGGAATTTTTGCTATAAACTCTGTAGCACATATGTGGGGTACAAAACCTTACAATAAAGATATACTACCCGTGGAAGCAACGATTGTATCGGTTGTAGCTGGTGGAGAAGGTTTTCACAATTATCATCATACTTTTCCATGGGATTACAAAGCAGCGGAACTTGGTGGTTATGCGTTAAACATAACACGGGTATTTATTGATCTGATGGCAAAAATTGGTTGGGCCTACGACTTAAGATCAGTTTCCAAAGATATCATAGAAAAACGGGTGAAAAGAACTGGCGACGGGACACATGCATGCTATTAGACTTGTGACAAGAAGCTATTGATGTATTGTTCGTTATGAACTTTGTTTAACAATTAAAGGTATTTTATATGTCTTAATTATTTTACTAGTTGTGTAGAGAGTGATTAAGGAGTTCCTATAATGCCCGGTACCGCTAATAGGCTTGCCCCCTATATGGGACCAACAAAAATATTGCCAATGTATGGGTGTGTAATTCACTTCGGCACCCCTTGCTTGTGTGTCCTAACGTATTTATTTATTTATTTTTTAATAAAATGTCATCACAAATTCTGTAGTGTATTATGTAGTAGGCGAGAGAAATGACAACACGTCCGTTGTATAGTAATCGTATATTCCGACTGGCGCACCGGGCGGCGCCTACCCACACTACAAATTCAATAAAATTTTCAACACATTTACACTGGCATTTATAATCACACACACACATTATATCTCGCCTATATCCCCGAAGGGGTAGGCAGAGGCGCATTATACACCCACAATTTGCCAGTATTTTTAGTTCCACGTAATAGGGGGCAAGCCTATTGTCGTCACCGGGCACACATATAATGGGTTAGGTCCAAAATGGCCGAATGAGGTTAATAAAAAGTAGCAGCTATATTGTAATTTAACTAGAAAATAGTAAACCCGTTGCCTTGCGATGAGATATTGATGAAAGGCAACAAAATCTTACGTGCCAGCCGCAGTGGCACAGCCAATTAAAGTCCTGGGCGTCTCGGACTATTAATAATCATTATACTTATATATGGCATTGAGCTATGTAACGTAATTAACATATGGGTCATCCGACTACTTATCTAGGTAGTTGAGTATACAGTTTTTCTATCTGAGTTAAATTGGGGTTACTTATTTTTAAATTTTACCTGACCTAAATTTATTGACCAAATACTATACCCTAAGTGAAGTATAAAATGTTTACTTAATATACTGATTTCGCCGCGTCACATGACTCACGAATGACGTCACGTGATGCGATCGTTCGCTGAGCTGCGAACGAGCGAGCAGCTTCATCTGCCTTTTTTGCATGTTCATATTAATTTGTAATTTTCTGATATTTTTCGTCTTTCGGCTCAATTGTATACCAAGATACAATTTACTCACAAAAAAATACCACATTAATTTATGTGCTGTTTGAGGATCCGAACTCGCATCTCTAGCGCCAGCCGATCACCTAGGCCGTGCCTTATACCACTAGGCTATCGGTTCACTTGATAATAATGGCGAAAATATGAATAGCATTACTCCTTTTATCGAACAAAGTTGATTACGGTGTAATTTTCTAGACCTTAAGGTTTAAATTTCAACTTCCATCATATGTGATAATAATAACTGCTCAATAGACTAAAATATAAGGTTGAAATTAGTACAGATTTCTCGTTTAGTTCAATAGATTACGCTTGATACAGCTTGTTGCACTACCGTCATGTTTTACTTCAAAAACTTATCTGCTGTATGAGCTGCGGCTATAGTATTATAATATCTGTGACAGCGCGCTAAGGTTGCAATTAGAATACTTCTTTGCCTTATTTACTAAACTGTGATTGAAGGTAACTATATAAAGGTAAAATTATTGTTCTCTGGGAGCAAGAACAAAGCATAAAGAAAATAGCATGAGATATGGGCATAACGGTAAGAGTTACGATAAAAATATATTATATACCTATTTATTGCTTAATCATGTTACTTTTCATTTACAAGTTAGTTTTTTGGAATTTCTTTTATTTATTATCATTTTCATTACAGAGAAATACAGTGCGTAGATGGATTCGAAGGTATCAAGCGACGGGTGATATAAAATGTGAACGCCAAGGACCTCGTCCAGTTGCTTACACTCATGAATCAGAGCGGCACTGTGATATTGTGGAAGTTCACTCAGTGGCACCCTTCAAAACTATGCGCTCAAGTGCTGAAACTTTTGAAGTGTCGCTGAGTATTGTTCGACGACATCTACGCGCTGCGAATATCCACAATTATAAGCCAACCAGAAAGATTCAACTTACTGACGATCATCGCACCAACCGAGTAAATTTTGCTACTCGTTATTTAAATTTCGACTGGGAAAACGAAATTGTTATATTTGTTGCCGCAGCAACAAAACTACCCAACAAGTAATTCACAAAAGCTAATTACCTACTAGCCGTTAACCAGTTTGACTGGCCCCCGCCTCTGAGTGTATGTGACATTACCGATTTGTACCTGCCACGAAGAGCATTAAACGCCTTAATTTATTTCAATATCGCTTTCTTATTTTAATAATGTTCCCAAATTGAACATAGTGGCGACCGTGATAAATAATTAAAATACCACTTCGGAACGACAACAATTCTGCTACGTCACGTAATTCCTACTTACTGCGAATACAATTTCGACAACAGGTTCGAGACACGAGACGACTACAACCAGCAGGCCTACACGTTCAACGGTCGAGAGGAAAAGAAGCGGACAGCCTAACACTTTTGCAGCCACAGCGGACCGGCCAAGCAGAGGACAAGCGTCCCACAGAAGACGCACCGAAGCAGCGGATCTGCCAGCCAAAAGTGAGCCCGTTCCTTTCTTACTCCTATTGCTCCTATAATTGTTCCACATAATCATCCTTTACGCCTTATATTTGTGTGAACAGATTTTTTCAACACGTAATTATAGCTACCCACCTATGTACTATATATTGCTAGCAAACTTAAAAGTCGCCTACTAATTCGTTTCATACGACTATTTCTACGACTTAAAAGTCTTCATTGCAGCATATACATAGCCGATCGTATATAAAACCCAATTATAATAGTTAAACCTATAAAATACGTTTGCAAAAACTACCTACCAATTTATAATCAAATACCTACAACTTAATTCTGCCTACTGCTGTAGTACAATTCACTATTCTGTGCTACTGCGTTAATCGCTTGTTTTGCATAAACTATTATTTGCACCACTTAACTATTCATAAACCTAAAACTTGATAACATTAACTTTTAATCTCACTTCTACTCAAAGCCAAACAACTTAATTATATTCGTGCATCATTAATACCTACCTAATCTTCACTGTTAGCAACAATTGCACTAGATTCGCTTCTACTACCTAATATAGTTTAGTGTACTTTGTATACAAAGATTCGGAACATTCTATTCCAGCTAGTTTGGGCTGCGTAACAGCGGTGCACCTAAACACTGCGCATACTGTACTGTTGCGCGTGAGCAGCCGCCGCGGCCGTGCCGACCAAGCGTCCAAGCCCCACTCCGCGCTACCCGAGTCCCGCTAATCAGCTGATCCGAACAGGTTTCCATCACAGCAATTAAGTTAACAAAGCGAGGAGCGTATGTATCGTATGCAATATTTTTTATTCGTTAGTGAATCACTACAGTTGTTTGCGCATTAACTTCACTATAATGAAGACTACCTATAAATCTTTAATGTCGAAACGTGCTTCTATTAAGGGGCGTGTTACTTTATTTACTAATCAATTAGATGATTTAAATGGTAGCAAACTATCTTCTATTGAGGTTGACGTTCTGACACAACAATTAACTAAAATAAAGAAATTATTTGCCGAATTCGATGGCGTACAGAGTGAGATTGAGTGTAGCGAACTAAGTAACCTAAGTTCAGAGTTGGATATAAGGGAAGGCATTGAACAATCTTTCCACAATTCTATTGCAAGGGCAAATGCATTTATTTCGGATATCAGTGAGACTAAAAAGTCGCGAATAGAAAAGAGTAGTGTTCTTGGTGCTGACGAAGATGGTCACAAGATTATAGGATTTCGATTACCAGTTATTAAAATCAGTAACTTTGACGGTACATTTTACAAATGGCTGGAATTTCGTGATACATTTAGTTCCTTGATACACAACAATCCAAAAATGAAAAATATTCATAAATTTCATTATTTAATATCTTATTTAGAGGGTGAAGCCGCCCGTGTCATAAGTAATTTAGAGGTATCCGATATAAATTATCCTGAAGCTTGGAGTCTTCTATGCGTGCGGTATAATTATGTACGCCAAATGATTTATAATCATTTAAAATCATTATATTATATCGAGACATCGCGTGAGTCAGATAAATCATTGCGTTTTATCGTGGATCATGTGTCTAAGGATCTCCGAGCCCTACACACCTTGCAACAACCAACCGACCACTGGGATACGCTGATTGTATTTATGATTTCTGAGAAATTAGACAGCAACACCCGTGTTAAGTGGGAGGAGTTTATGCAATCCAATATTAGTGCATCAACTATGCCCAGTTAAACGATTTTATGACGTTCTTGAAAGGTCGCGCTGAAGTTTTGGGATCTATTTACCGCAGTAAACAAAGCAAAGCGCCTGCCGAAAATTCATTTCCTACACGCGGAAACAAACCAGTTGCTAATTCACAGTCAAAATCATTTGTGGGTCAATTAAAAGGTGAATCTTCATTGCATACTCTTAAGAATTGAGTTATATGTAATGAGGACCATCGTATCTATGAGTGTGCAGAATTCAAATCAAAATCTATAGAAGATAGGATTAGCTTGATGGTTATCAAGCTAATCCTATCTTCTTTCTTCTTAATTTAAAATTTTGTTCAAATTGTTTACGTAAAGGTCATAATTGAAAGACATGCAAACTAACAGGCACTTGTAGAATATGTAAAAACCGTCACAATACATTGTTACATAAACCTAGCGCGACGGAAACAGGTACTTCAACTTCTATTCCTGTTACCATGTCCGCCGTTTCGGCTTCTGAAACACTACTGAGTAGGGAGATATTGGGCATTCTGTCCCACCTCCCTCGGGCACAGCCCTCGGTCACTACGGTGGGACAGAATGCCCAATATCATCCTATGAATGGTTAACCAATTTCACTTGCTAGATGATTGCTTTCGTACAGCAAACTAACCCGATGCATGTTTGTTAACATGAACACGTTAAGATCACATTTTTAAGATAGATAAAGGTGGGACAGAATGTCCAATACCTATAACTTTGGATTGGGAAATAACGTAACTAAACGAATATCCCACATTAATATCATTTGAGCACGCTGTCCCACTGTTCGTACGTTCGCTGAAGCTCCTTGCATGTTCATTAGGGAACTATTTTGTAGAATCACAATTACGATAAGCTAAAACGTACTTACCATTTATAACCTACAGCTTTTCTGTAACCAGTTTGGGTCGACTACTTGTAGTTATAAATATTTATGTTATAAATACATCTTTTCATTACGAGTCCATCAGTATTACATAGCAAACATGAAATTCGTTAAACAAACACAATCGTTACAGGTCAATACAATCTGTGACGATTTGACAAAAAACAAGTTACGCCATGGAGAATTATTACCGAATACAGTACGTTGCATCATTTGCGGACCATCAAATTGTGGAAAAACTAACTTATTAATTGGTCTTCTATTACATGAAAATGGATTGACATTTCAGAATGTTTATGTATATTCTAAAACTCTACATCAACCAAAGTACATCTTTTTAGAAAAAGTTTTACAACGAGTACCAGGTATCACTCTCCAGAAATACCAAGCAAATGATGACGTTTTGAAGGTTACAGAAACCTAATTCTGTGATTATTTTTGACGATGTAGCATGTGAAAATCAAAGTAATATGCGTGATTATTTTGCCATGGGAAGACATAAATTGATTGACAGTTTTTATTTAAATCAAACTTATACCAAAATACCTAAACAACTTGTAAGAGATAATGCTAACTTAATTGTGCTTTTTAAGCAAGATGAAGTTAATTTGAAACATGTTTACGAAGAACATGTTAACACCGATATGACATGGTTGAAATTTAGAGAAATGTGTTCCCTAATATGGAAAGAGCCTTTTGATTATGTAGTAATTAATAAAGATTGCTCTAAAAACAACGGTTGCTATAGAAAAACGTTTGACACTTTTGTATTATTAGATGAAATTTGAATATTTAAGTAGACTGCAGTCACTTTATTGTTATTCTTTAATTGGTTCTTATCCGATTACCACCTATTTTACATAATGGATAAATCATTGAAAAAACAAATTGTTGATGCGACACAAGCTGTCAGGAAAAAAATACGTAAAATGAAGGATTTAGAAGATAATAATAGGCATGCTCTTGATACAGTTTTTAAGCCTGTTACAGAATCTCTCAATTTAATAGCCAACACTAATAACCACTTAGCTCTAACAAAAAAGGAGGAAAAAGGAGAACCCCAAGAACCACAAGACCAAGACATGAAAGAAACAGATGATAGCAGTAATGATAGTAACGAATCGGAACCCTCATCAGACTCTTCATTTCAGTCATTAGTCGATACTAATCCAGATGTATCATCTTGGTCATTATCTTCACAAGTACTATCGAATGTACCATTTGGTATAAGAAATAACCGTGGACAGTTAATGTTAGGTTCCTCTAGCATAACGATTGGAGATAAAGTTATTACTGTAGCCGGACACAAGTACGAAAGTACACCTGGGTTGCGAGAGCTACTGTTAAAAAAAGACATTGATCTGAGCTTGGTTAATGACTATGACAAGCAAAATTATAAGGCAATGTTACTTGTAACGAATGCACATCGTCGTGATTTCGATTCAAAAAAACCAATTAAAAGTAATAAAGGACAAAAATATTTGCAAGTTATTAAGCCACTTTTCGAACAAGAAAGTAAAAGTCCAAGTTGTAGACAGAAAGTAGGAAAAGGATTACCTTTAACAAAAATGTGGAAAAAAAACACAGATTTTATATATTGGGATGATCCCAATGAATTGCTTGATAGATTAAAGTTATTAATTGCTTCTCGAGACGCTGGTAACACAGGAATAGACAATGAAATAATATCTATCATTGAAGAACTACGTGAAAGCAAAATCATTAAATAAATAAATCTACTAATATTATATGTGTATCATTTTACTATATACCGTTCAACATACACCTTTAATATGAATGTAGACAAATTTGGTCATTATATTCATAAGCGAATGCGTATATCGGAAATACTTGATTTTAATGATAACGCATTAATAAAATCTGATCGTGGAGATTATGACTTGAAGACATCGAGGTTAAAAGGTGTTAAACCTCCTCAAGACGCAGATGATGCCGTAAATAAAGCATATGTAGATGAATTGAAAGGTGTACTAATGAATGACTTACAAAAATTGCAAAGTTCTATTCCAAATAGTCTTCAAAACCATATAGAGAAAGCTTTAAAAACAATAATGTCTGAGATAGTGACTCATTTGGAAAACAAATTTTACAGAAGGAACGCAGTTGATAGACTAATTCAAGACGCAATTCAATCTATATTAAAAGATCGAAAAACATAGACCTCAAAGTTTATCAAAATGGCGAAACAACAAATCGTCAATGAAATACATAAAGCAGCACGAAAAAATTTTCCTCGACGATCTGTAATTTTAAAAGGTATTGATGATTTGTGGCAAGCAGATTTAGTTGATATGCAAAACCTAAAAACCTTTAATAAAGGATATAACTATATTTTAATAGTTATTGACTGCTTCTCAAAGTATGTTTGGGTGGAACCACTAAAAACTAAATCCAAACATGATGTCTCTCATGCATTTGAAAAATTACTTTCTACTAATCATAGGATACCAACTCATCTGCAAACTGATAGGGGTACTGAGTTCTAAAATTCTACATTTCAAAAGCTTTTACAGAACTATAATATTAAACACTACTCAACATTTTCAACCAAAAAGGCTTCAATTGTTGAACGAGTTATTAAAACGATTAAAAATAAATTGTACAAATACTTTAGCTTGAACGGACACTATAAGTGGGTAGATGGTGGCTTGAACGGTGTTATGAAGACATATAACAACACAAAACATCGCACTATTAAATTTGCACCTGTTAATGTTAATAAGTTTAATGAAACGGACATTAAAAATAATATTACAAATTCCATGATAAAGGTAACCCAAAAATGTCGCCCAAAGTTTAAAATTGGTGACAAAGTTCGAATTAGTAAGTACAAACATATATTTGAGAAAGGATACACTCCTAACTGGTCAACAGAATTATTTACTATAAAAAAGATACATAATACTGTACCAATAACATATAGCATCGAAGATAATCAAAAACAAGTCATATTAGGAACTTTTTACGAACAAGAGCTTCAAAAGTCGTCCTGCCCTGGTGTCTATTTGATAGAAAAGGTATTAAAAAAGAAAGGAAACAAACTGTTTGTAAAATGGTTGGGTTTAAATAACAAAGAGAACAGTTGGATTGATAAGACTGCAATAGTGGAATAAGTTAATTATATAAGTGATATATAATTTTAAAGTATATTCATTATTCTTTGGACGATGCAAGGTGGTGGACTAATAAACAGTATCATTAATCATTTACCATTCGAACTTCACATACCCGGTTATAACTATTGTGGACCAGGAACAAAGCTTTCAAAACGATTACTACGTGGTGATAAAGGTGTAAACAAGTTAGACGAAGCTTGTATGCATCACGATATCGCATACGCAAACTACATAGACTTGCCTAACCGTCAAAAAGCCGACTTACGTCTTATAGATATGACTAAACAAAGACTTAAAGCAAAAGATGCTCGAACAGGGGAAAAGATTAGTTCGTGGATAGTAAACAAAGTTATGAAAGCTAAATTGAAGTCTGGTGCTGGTGTTAAGACCTTTAATAACTTTGTTAGGAAAATAAAAAGAAAAATCAAAAAACTCTCGCCTAAAGATAATAAGTCATTAATAAATATAGCTTATATGGTTGCTAGAAAATTAGTTCCATGTATTCCAAAAGTTCGCGTACCTCGAATGATACCTATACCAAAAACTGGAGGCATTCTACCTTTAATCCCAATTTTTGCTGGTTTGTCTGCTTTAGGAGCATTAGCTGGTGGTGCAGCTGGTATTGCAAAAACAGTGAATGATTATAAAGACGGTCAGAAAAAATTACAAGAAACTGAACTTCTTAATAAAACTATGGAGGCTATAGCAATAGGTAAAGGTTTATACATTAAACCACATAAGCAAGGTCAGGGATTGTTTATAAATCCATCAAAAAACTAATTGATCAGCTACCTAATCGCGCTTTAACTAATATCGATATTCAGAAGTATGCCTATTGTATTCCTTACTTTCGGGGAGTTTACATGAAGGATCAGTTACCAAAAACACCTAAACGAATTGAATGTGGTATAGTTAACCTAGATAATTCAAAAAATGATGGAACGCATTGGGTAGCTTATGTTAAAATAAATAATTATTGTGAATATTTTGATAGCTTTGGTGATTTAAAACCGCCAAGAGAAATAATCCTATATTTTAAGAACTGTGATGTTTATTATAACTTTAGTAGATATCAACAATTTAACACAATAATTTGTGGACATTTGTGTTTAAGATATTTGCAAATTTTTTGGAATAAATACTATAAATTTTATATCACTCTTTCATTTCCATCATTTGCAAGATGTCACTCACCTTATCGATAACTGGAAACTCATCGGTATTATCTACCTATTATCCAAGCACGCTGCCATTAGTTGGGGAGTATGAATGTGCATTATTACATTTCTCTACATATAATTCTATTCCAAATTTTGATAATACAAACAATAAATTATATTATGGTTCTAAAAATGTCATTGAGATACCTGAAGGAACTTATGAATTACAAGATATTGCCGACTATTTAAAAACTGGGATAAAAGATGCATCCATAAAACTCCATTGTAATAACAACACCTTAAAAACTATGTTATTTTGTACATCAACTATAGATTTTACTAAAGAAGGTACATTTGGAAGTTTATTGGGATTTAAAAAACAGATCTTAGAAGCAAATAAATATCATGTATCATAGTTTCCAGTTAACATTTTGCCTACGACTGTCATAAGGATTGAATGTGACATAGTTAGCGGTTCCTATATAAACGGTCAATCCAGTCACATCTTACACGAATTTGCACTTAATGTTCCACCTGGATACAGGATTATAGAAATTCCTAAAAACGCAATCTACTTTCCAATAAACCAAACCAATATAAGCTGCATACAGATAAGGCTGTTAGATATAAATAATAACTTAATAAATTTGCGAGGTGAAGAAGTGCAGTTGTATCTACATATCAGAAGAAAACATGATAGATTATAATAAATATGTGGTTCATTCAACTAAACATAACAGTCCTACTCAAACTATCAAACCAATAAGAGCTCGATCCAAAAAGGTCATAAAATTGAATAACAATAATAAAGTTTTTCTGAAAGCGATTGGTTTGTTAAAATGAATATACTAGATGTTTTATCCGCTCCTGCATACAACAACTCTGTGGAAGGAATTGAATTTCACTCTTACAAGCCTTACGTAACAAGTTTCAATAGAAGCGATGAAATCAGGATACCTATTAATCAACAAGACTTGTATATATTACCATCAGCAAGCACTTTGTTTTTGGAAGGAACTATTGTTGTAAACAAGGCTGAAAATTCTAAAGAGAGAGTCAGTAGCGTTCATTTCACAAACAATAGTTTACTTTACTTGTTTCAAGATATAAGGTATGAGATAAATGGAGTGGAAATAGATAAAATAAAAAACGCTGGTATAACTACCACAATGAAATCATTAATATCAATGAACGAAAACGAGGCTAAAGTATCTAATGCTTGGGGTTGGAATATCGATGGTATAAATAGTACAAATGGGGGTAGCTTTTCTGCTTCCATACCCCTCTGTAACATTCTTGGTTTTGCAGAAGATTTCAAGAAAGTAGTGATAAACAGCAAACATGAATTAATATTGTTACGAAGTAATACTAATCTGAACGCCCTAAAACTTAGCGCTGGTGAAACGGTAGAAGATATTATTATAAACAAAATAATATGGCGAGTACCACATGTCAAAGTATCCGATAGAGAAAAAATAAATATGTTAAAACTGTTAGAAAAAGACCGACCACTCCAGATGATATTCAGGAATTGGGATTTATATGAATATCCGGCTTTACCAAAAACTACTAAACATACTTGGTCCATAAAAACATCATCGCAAATAGAGAAACCAAGATTTGTTATTATCGGTCTGCAAACAAATAGAAAAAATAATCCTAAATTGGATATGTCTCAGTTTGATCACTGTGACGTTCGTGATGTTAGAGTATACCTAAATTCAACCTACTTCCCTTATGAAAATTTAAATTCAAGTTTCTCGAATAACAGAATTGCTTTAATATATGAACAATACACCAGATTCCAACACTCATATTATGGAGGTCGTCGTGGTGAACCGTTATTAAGTGAGAAACAATTTAAAAATATTGCTCCGTTATTTGTCGTAGATTGTTCTAGACAACCAGATAATCTTAAGTCGGGTCCTGTTGTGGATGTCAGAGTGGAAATTGAAAGTGACATTGATATACCAGATCAAACTTCAGCATATTGTCTTATATTGAACGACTGTATCATCGAGTATAAACCGTTAAGTAACACCGTGAGAAAGATATCATGAACAAAAATACTATTATAGTAGATGTTCAGGGTTTTAAAGATCTTTATAATAACTTTATAGTCAAGGAATTGGCTGTAGCTACATTGGAACATACTCATATATTCTTAATAAAACCTCCTTATCCGTTCTCCTCGCTGACCGATGAAGAAAGAAGACACATTTGGTGGATTGAAAGGAATAGAGGTTACCGCTGGAGCGAAGGATATATAGACTACAAAGAATTTTCTAGAATAATAAAACCCTATTTGAAGGAAAAAAAGGTTCTTGTTAAAGGTAGTGAGAAAATAAAGTGGGTTCAAGAGCTATGTGGTCATAATAATGTTTCTGACATATGTGAAAATAAAAGTGTTCCTAATTTAAAGACTCTTAGTGATCTTTACTGTAAAGATCTATTTTTGTATAATTGTTTTGCTCATAAGAACTATTGTGCTTTAAGGAATGTATTGTGTATTAAGCAATGGTGTTTAGAAAATAACTTTTGTATTTCATAATTTTAATAAACTTAATAAATGTTTTATTACTATACTGTGTTTGTTTTTCATACTATTCCCTACACAAGATGAAATTGAAATGAAAAAATGATTGTTGTTAAACATAATACCATTTATTAAATGTCTTAAGAAATTTACATTGATCTTAAACCTAACACATCAACACTTTCATTCTTAAAAATTGAAGCTTTTTTGATATGATACTTGAAATTATATTTACAACATAATAGTAACAGTATAATTAGATACAAAATGTCGAAGCGTCAGCAGTACATCTCTAAGTATTAAGGTGATGTATAAACTTACTTAAAACTAAAACACATTAGTTAAAATGATAAGCTATCACCATGAATTTTCTTAGATATTTTCTTAATAATACCTTCAGCCATATCCATGATTTCATCAACTGTATCATGAACTACGTGTTGTGCACTAAGTATCACACTGTCACTGTCTTCACCCAACTGTAACGGAGGTTTGTCTTTGTCGCTGGTGATGTCCAAGATCTTTATCTGAATTAGCTTGACTCCTTTTGGTTGGGTGCTGATCACAAAAGATTTGAGAGCTGTCTTTTTAGATTTCTTACAAACAGTTGGTTTTCTTCTTTTTGGTTTAACTTGTGTAGGTTTAGAATTAGGTAAAATGTATGAAAAGTCAAAGGGGTCTTTAGCGTATTGAACAATACCATCACCATATGCGTCTGCCATTATTTATAATGTATTATGGTTGTCGTCTCGTCCTCCTCTGCCGCGATCTTCTAACGTTTTAGATATCTGGCTCAGTAATTTCTCTGTTTTATAATATATTTCATCCCGGTGATCGTAAACAATATATTGGGTTTTCACTCTTGTGTTTATTTCCACTTCGTTATCTGATGTATCTTCAGCTTCTAATACATCTATTTTAATTACGTATTTTGGAATCCTCCTATTCCTTGTAGCAAAGTAGCTGGTTTGAGCTTCAGAGATGCACTGCTGTTGCTTCGACATTATTAGTTAAAAGACTGATTCGTGTGAACGTAAAGAGAACAAGTATGAAACTGAATGTAATTATGAGTAAAAGGTGAAACAAACTAAAAATATGAGACGCTAGTGATGCATGTACTGTACTACGTATTAATTCAAGTTCTCACCTGTTGATTTAGTTTATTTCACAATAAGTTGTAACGAGATCCTCACTACAAGTGTGCAAGTGTCATCGCTCACTATTGACATGTTCAAACCTGAAGCCTTAAGAATGACGTAAGAAATTCTAAGTAGGTATCTATGTTGAAGCCAATGCATGCTTGCACTTCCACAGACGACACTGACGCGTTACCAACCATATAAAAACTATTAGACATTAGTGGGTATATAGGATAAGGTAAATTAAACTATAATTCAATTTAAAGTATACATTTATTTCTTAATTTAATATACAATTTAAATTAAGTACCTACTTACATAGATATTAGTTTATTAAAATACATTTTCTCATATTTAAATGGATACTAAGATATACTACGATAAAAAAACGTTGAGTGGAAATTTTATCTTTTTACTCTTTTATCAGACCAAACCAGATATATAGTAGGTACATTATTTTCTGTTGTACATGTAAATATCTTGTTTTATGCAAATTAAAACATACTTAATTATATTAAAACTAAATGTTTATTTCATTACGAATTAATACGAAAATAATAACATATGTTATAAATTAAAAATACTTGTATGTCCCCACGCTCGAGTTGAAATTTTATCTTTAGATATAACTCTTTTGTCATCATCACCAGATAATGCAATTTTGTTTACAGTACACGTAAACAACTCATGTTTTATTGATTTGAATAAAACATTAGTTTTACAAACAATACTACCTTCATGGAGGGTATTTTTGTAATCATCAACATTAAAATCACGAACAATATTTTTTTTAATACCCTTCGATTTTTTTATGGTACTATGTTCGGTTTTTATACAATATAACTTCGAGCGAAGTCCTACAAATTCACTTATGATTCTACCACCCATTTCATCCTTAAACAGACCAGGTACTTTTTTATTTTGTATTGGTAACATATATTGATTAGTTTTACAGAAATTACTAGTATCAAAGTAAAACAAAAAATGATTTTTTATATCATCATAAAAATCATGAGTTCGTATATGATATACAAAACTATCTGTATCCGTATAACACATCTGTACACGATTTTTATAAAAAGGTTGTATTACAGAGTAATGAAAGTCATACATGTGACTTTTCGATAATTCAAGCACAGTAAAACCAATGTATATTGGTTTGTTTAAAGTTATTTGATCAGGATTTAACTGCACTGCAACTAGATTCTCAGTAAAAACCGTTGCACTATGGAAGTTTGGTCGAGCGATAAGCATTTGTGCACATTTTCTTTTTTTAGTCACATTGTTGCTATCATACCACTGATTAACTAAATGAACATTAATCCTCTTTTCATTATTTTCTAAGGTTTTACCAAAGACACTATTGTTCAAGAGTTTAAAAAAGTCTTGTTCAAATATTGATGAACTTTTTTGTCTCAGTTCAGTGTTTAAATCAATGTATTGTTTTAAATAAGGACTTTGATGAAAACTAATTACGCGATAAATTTTTTTTTAAATCAATCCATGTTTCAAACAAGTTTGTAAGTGTACATAATGTATAACATATTTAAATTTATCATACAAATTAGGGACTAGCTTATACGTTTTCCCTCCAGGTGGAATACATTTTTCGGGACAAAATGGTAAATCATTGTGTAAATTATGTAAATGCTTAGGATATACTAAATCCACTTCTAGTATGTAACCATAATCTGCAGTAGTGGGTATAGTTGTTACATCTAATTTATTAATTTCTTGTTCATCAAGAAACTTGAAATCAGACAATGGTAAATACTGACACATACTATATCCATATAAATTATAACAATCGATATAAGCGATGTAGGAATCAGGCTTTGTAGATTGGTAATCCGGTAGATAAGTATTATTCGCTTTAGCATGTCTGTGAGAACAGAGACAAACTCCTCCTCTAATACCACTCTGTAGCATACGCACCATTGACAAGTCATCAATAAGTTCTAATTGAACACCGGTTTTTAATAACATTGCATCGAATGATAAACTAGGTGCAGTTAAATAAAATGCCGGGTCTAACTGATAGTATCGCTTGCACATTATCCTAAAATTTTCAAAAATGTCTGTGAGAAGAAGTACGTCGGTTTTTAGATATAGATCTGTATAACTACCTAAATCATTGATTTTAAATGTTGACCACACTAAACATGCATGCTTATAATCAACTTCAGAAATATTTTCATCGCTTAACGAATTAAAAAAGCATTTTTTTGGAGGTAATTTTTTTTCATCATACCGTGCCCACGAGTCCATATATTCATACGGATAAATTCCTTTACGAATTAGTAAACGAAATTGCTCCCGAATAGGAAAATTATTTTGTAAGTGTTTAAACATTTCCGGTTTTAAAGTGTTAGACAGTTTATTTAAGCTTGTGCACAAAAACTTATAGGAATCAACAAAACGAAGTTGATAAAATTTATTATTTGAAACGGGTACAAGTTTTGTAAATGATATTATTATATAGTTTTCTTTTGTTTTAGGTATTATTTTTATAGCACCAGGAACATCTCCCAAAGCTTTTATAAATAAGTGACAATCATAGCCGGCTAAGTTGTGGAAAAAAATAGGAATAAACGAAGGACGCTTATACTGTAAATTACAGAAAGGGTGTGCGGCTCCTCGATAACGACCTGTAAGATGACAATGGTCACGAACTTTGTCTGTAAAAACGAAATTTTGGCAAATGTAACAACGTTGAGCATTGTTAAAATCATATTTGTCTTCAGTGGTGAATATCATCGGGACAGTCAGATTAATTATATTATATATTTTTTGTACGTCTTTCATTATTGAATCTACAAACCGCTTATCACAGTTGGGTCCCCGATAAGATACGTATCTATTGTAGCTAGGGTCATCTCGACAAAATAATACCCAAAGGCAACTTGTATATGATGGTTCAAAGTGTTCGTTTTTCCGCTTGAACCGATGGTTTCAGTCCTGGTCTGTAACATCGATTCAAAATCTGCATAAATACAAAAAGGCATGTTTTGTTTACGTTCATAGTTTTTAAATTGAATTACCGAGCCCTTATTCGGGAGAACAGTTACGACGCCTCCACACAAATGGTCATTAACTTCCTGAGAAGTATTAAATGATATTAAACATATGTCACAAAAGTATAACTTACTATGATGGGAAGTAACTTGGCTTCTAAAAAGTCTAGAAGTATCTTTTATCAAACAATAATGAGAAGAGCTGTTATTTTCAAGAAACAGTAAATGAATAATTTTTCCTTTGTATTTTTTATCAATTTCAGATTTATACAAAGGTCCTACGATAGTTGTAAAGTTTTTTAATCCATATATTATAAATTTTGTGTTAGGGTTATTCTTTTCAAAAACGCTAATATCATGAAAGGATACTGGAAAAGACATATTTCTTATATCAAATAGTTCACGAAAATTAGGATAGCCGGATATAAAGCCGCTGTTACACACCATAAAAAGCAAAATTGATCCTTATTAACAATATTTAAGCACGCCTTTTTAGCTTGGATTGATTTAGGCAAACTGATATAACTAGAACCGCGAAATGGTTGGTATTTATTAATATTTACCTCAATGTATAGATTGTTTATAAATGTCCATCCACTGTCACGATCTTCAAATTCTTCAATACTTGTTTTTAAATAGTTGAGTGTTTCAAAATATAAGTTTTCAAAATCGAAGTGTGAATACGATATTTTGTTTTTGGTTCCAAAAGATTTGACTTCTTGTGAATTATCTTTGAATTTTAGAAACATAGCAAATAGTTCAAAATTTACCTTAACACATGTATGTCTCATAAGACATTCATTTAAAAGAGATTTTAACTTATTACGAATACTGAATAAGAAGGAATCCAGTGAAGATAATTGAATCTGGTCAAAGGGGACAATTTTATATGTTGTAATACGATTACGAAATGCTGAGCTGACGATTTCTATACCTTGACTATGTTTAATTGTATGTCTACTTTTTCTATGTGAATTGCTCCGTAAATGTCCTACCCATGATCTACTGTGTACAGATGTGTTACACGTAGTACAGAACGGCATTTTTATCGCTTAAGATATTGGGTACTAATTATCTATATAACGATGATATATTATTAAAGTCAAATAATATAATATACTAGCTGTTGCCCGCAGCTCCGACCGCGTGAAAAACTTATCAAAGTTTGTGTTTCCTGATTCCTACAATCTGGGCTTTTTCAAATCCTAAGTGAATTGGTATCTTCTATGCAAGCGTGCTCCATCTTAGATCACATATGTACTTACCATCAGGTGAGATTATGGTTAATGTAAACCTATCAACTATAAAAAATAAAATAAAGACATACTACACACCAGACTAGTTCAATAGTTAGTAATCTGGCTGCTACGTTGGAGTTTCGATTCCTAATGATTTATTTAATATTTAGATCTAATTTATCTAGATATGCTTAAGTGTATCCAGAAATAACTCCTTATTTATTTATATATTTATTTTATCACAATCTTGTTACTGTAATGAGTCGGTTCAGAGTCCTCAAACTCTACAAAAGCTTGACCCAAGTACGCTTGAAGTGCTTGCCACGACGGTGATGATTCATCACACTGTAGCTTTATGGTTATCAGCGCTGTCTTATACCGAACATCAACAGCGTGAGAAGTATAGTCAGTTGCTTTGTACAGTTTGAGGTCAACGAAATACGCACCACTTCGTTTTATTGCCCGACGCGTGTTCCTGTTGACACTCGGCTTGCAAAGCTTGATGTTAGGCTTCCAGTGCCGGCGTCCTTTTTCGGTGCGCTGACGCCGGCTTCTTCAGTTTGTAAGATTTTAAACAAACCCAACGAAGCTGGTTTCTTCGTTCTATAAAAAGTGTAAGAATGGAACTATAAAATATACTTGTGTCATTAACATAGAAACACATACACATTCCATATAGCTCTTAAACTAGATTGTACTTTACGTTTTATTGACATACAGTTGAAGAAAAATTTACCCCAATTAACACTGTTTTAACATATAAACTGATAAAGAAAAAATGTAAAAATAGATTACAAGCTATTCTCAAACCTATTCTTCTAATTTATATCAAAAAAGTAAAAAACTGTATATAAAAGACTTGGGACGAAACGGTTTCAGTGGTTAATACAATAAATAAATATAAATATGGTTCGAACATATTATACACATCTAGATCAAACACAAAATTAAACATTATGTCCATCATATAAAGAGTTATCTAGGGTGGGAATCGAACCCACGACATTTGACGTACTTATCAGAGTCACTAACTACTACACTAAACCAACAGGTTGATAAATATGATAAATATTCCTAATAAACTGATGCTATGAAAATCACATATACAAAAGTATAAAACACTTGTTTAGTAAATAAATAAAAATTGTGCAATACCTATGTGCTGTAGGTGTTCGCTTGTATTGAGCGGGTATCGAACCTCCAGCAAGCTCCTCCGAATGCGACTCGTCGTCCTTACGGCTGCGTTTGTAGGTGGTTGCAACACTGCCTTTAGGTTTTCTCTTCTTCACCTCTACAGGGGTAACTTCAGATGTACTTTCAAACTCTGAATCAGACCTGTTAAATTAAAATGAAGACTAATACGTTAGTCAAAGTCATACTTAACCCAGATATGATTTTTCCTAAATTAATCACAACTAAAAAGAAAAAAGATCAAATTATAATATTTGATCATACCTAGTTACACCAGTCGACATGAATTATCCAAGCCACTCACATAACAATATAACTACATTTTATAATTATTAATGTGTTAAAAGTTACACCAGCGGGTGGGAATTAACCAAGCAACTGAGCTGGATAACAATTAATCACATTAATTAATTAATTAATTAATTATTAATATAACAATTAATCACAGTATTATTAATTTAATAGAACTTACTCACATTTTTTTCTTATCACTGGAAGATACTGGAGAGAAAAGTGAGAGGTCACTGGAAGATACTGCTGGAGCGAATGTAATTTTATTTGATCAATTGTGGGGTTTTATACATAAAAAATATAAATTCAGCAATATTCAGTTCACATCAAAATTAAAACTAACTTCATACTTTCACGGGTGCTTATTTTAATTTATGTTACTTACGTCTAATTAAATCAAAGTGTTGTAATTCTGTTATAATAATTGTAATACAAAACCACGTCTTTACCAAAGCCGCCAAAGGTATAAACCGATATACATAATAAATATACCTATAATTTCTGTATGTTCGTTGATCGTTCATTCGTACCTACTTATATATTATCAACTAACAGTTATACATACTGAGTTGCCTTCACTGATATGATGAGTAATGATCAGTAGACATAAGCATCCTAAACACGATTTAGATACTTTCATTGGATGAAAAATTCGAATTTTTAGACAATAGGTATTTGGTTGTCTAATACACTTCTACCTAGTCCTGGGATAAACAGGTGATTGTATGTAATTAATTCTATTTAACAGACATATCCAGAAAACCACGTAGTTTATTGCGGTATTTAATGTTAACACTTTGTAATATAATTTCCGACATAAACAGAGAAGATTCAATTGCATATTCATTAGGTTTGTGTGTGTGTGCTTGCGTCAGCGGTCAAACGGATACCTTACTGTGTAGTCAGCGATTCAATATAAGAACGACGACGTCATATAGTTATTTACCCGACTAAAAAAGGAGGTGGGTACCTAATTTATTTGTATGTGGTTTTATGTGTTTTTTCTCATAATCTTAACATAACTTTTTTTCTATATATGTACCTAATACGATTTTATTGATTATCTTTATTTGAAAGGTAGAATCTATAGTACAGGTGGTTTATATAAATTTGATTAAGGTTTAACGATAAAGAGAAATCTATCCTAGAGAAATCGAAGGAAATTATTAAAATATTAAATGACATTCAAAGTGATTTCGCAATAATTTTACAAATATAACAATTTGAAGTCCTTTGAATATTGGAATTGTTTAGAATTGAAATTGTTTGAATTGAGCTTCCAATAAAAGTGTTAAAAATAAGTTATACACGCTTACGCTTAATGAAATATTTTTATGCTTTATTATTTATTCCTTTAAAAATATTCATTTAGCAATACTTATTTTGTTCATACACCTCTTTCTATCACAGTCGGCTAACAACGTTACAAAGCTAAGGTAATGTCAGCAGTTTGTTCTGGTGTGTGTTACTTGTGTATAATAGACTTGTATCATCGTTCCCATACTCGAAGAACGTCTCACATTCTATTCCCACGACATGCTGCACGTGCATTTTGTGGACATACAGTATACCTACTAAGTACTCTATCTATCCTTGGATTTTAAAATAAGACAGAAAATAAGAAGCAATGTCATGTAAGTAACTAATAATTATGATAAATAATTTTCTAGTCTATTACACACCTATTTCACACCTATGTCTGAAATTTTATAAAAAAAAGATTTATATTGTGCATAAAAACACTTTATTTAAGTTTTACGTGAATATCCAGTGATACTTTAGTTATTTTATGTATTAGTAACATAAGTTCTAACATAAAGTTTTAACGTATAAATTATCTATCTTAAAAATGTGATCTTAACGTGTTCATTTTAACAAACATGCATCGGGTTAGTTTGCTGTACGAAAGCAATCATCTAGCAAGTGAAATTGGTTAACCATTCATAGGATGATATTGGGCATTCTGTCCCACCGTAGTGACCGAGGGCTGTGCCCGAGGGAGGTGGGACAGAATGCCCAATATCTCCCTACTCTACTGTGTACAGCCCAGGTTGATGTTATCAATCCAATCACGCGTCAATGTATTACAGCCAAAGCGTTGTTGGATAATAGTAGTCAATCATCGTTCATAACCCAAAGTTTAAAGGAGAAACTAAATCTAAATTCTCTTAGTTCTAATATTCGAAATCTATTAGGTATAGGCAATACAAATCTAAAGCTTAGTCCTGAACGTTGCAACATTCAGTCAGCATTCAGGCAAATTCTACCGACCTAGACCTAGGTCATCTTTAGACACTTCATGCTTAAATCTAAAATCGTTTACCCTTGCAGACCCCAGTTTTTTCGAGCCTTCTGACATATACCTACTAATCGGTGCTGACATCTTCTGGGATATCATAGGTACCAAACGTCAGTCCTTAGGCAAAGGTCGTCCCATCCTACAGGATTCTAAGTTAGGTTGGCTCATAACGGGTCCCATGCACTATTATATTCATAAAAACAAGTCTACAGACAATTTTCAAGTACAATATCATTTTTCAAATACTTCTTCTAATAATGAATCTTTATTAGATCTTCACAGTGACTTAAAAAGGTTCTGGGAACTTGAAACATTGCCCCAGAAATCTTTATACACTGACCAAGAAAAGGCTTGCGAACTACATTTTTTACAGCATACTAAAAGGACTGAAACAGGTCGCTTTAGTGTCAAGCTGCCTTTAATCGATCAAATTGATTGTTTGGGAGAGTCATATTATGTAGCATTACGTAGATTTCAAAATTTAGAACGTAGATTTCGCAAGAACCCAGAACTTAAAAAAATATATGTGGACTTTATAAACGAATACCACAATCTAGGGCATTTATCTGTTTCAGAGGAAAGCCGTCCTGAGAGTTCCTATTTTGTCCCCCATCATCCCGTCTTACGCGAGAACAGTGAGTCCACTCGCCTACGCGTCGTCTTCGACGCATCAGCTCGCACTACATCCGGTTTGTCTATAAACGACATTCAAATGATAGGCCCCACAGTTCAAGACTCTCTTTTCAATATTCTCATTAGGTTTCGACAACATCGTTACGTATTGTCGGCAGATATTGAAAATTTTTACCGTCAAGTTAATTTAGACGAGTCAGATAGAAACTTACAGCTGATTTTGTGGCGTGATGAGGAGGGCAAACAATTACAGACTCTCAGACTAAATACTGTTACCTACGGCTATGCCAGTGCAAGTTTTCTTGCCACCAGGTGTCTCTGGCAGGTGGGCGAAAAGTGCAGTGATGACGTCATCAGGGAGGTCATTCAAAAGGACACTTATGTGGATGACTTGTTAACCTCTAACGACGACGAGATGCAGATGCGTTACATGCGACGGTCGGTATCTGCAGCTCTCGATAAAGCGGGTTTTCATCTACGTAAGTACCGGTCCAACATTCCTTCTTTGTTACTGTCTCAAAGCAAGCACTCGAATGAAAGCCTAACGATAAGCCAATCAACTAATGCACTTAGCCTTGATTGGGACCCTGCCACTGATACTCTACGGTTTCCGATCAAGATTATAAGCCCACGGGTCATAACCAAACGTAGTATATTATCTGCGACTTTCAAAATCTTCGACCCCTTGGGGCTCCTATCCTTGTGCACTATCGTTCCCAAAATATTAATACAGACTTTGTGGTCACTTAAAATGGATTGGGTTGAACCTGCACCTAAAGAGGTAGTCAAGATATGGCAACCCTTCATTGAAGGCCTTCAGTACGTAACTTCGTTGACTATACCTAGGTGGGTGTCGATAGAGGATCCAGTTAGAGTAGAGATGCATTGCTTCTGCGATGCATCACAACGTGCGTATGGTGCATGTTTGTATCTACGTTCTACCGATAAACATGGAAAGGTATACGTAAACTTGCTATGTGCAAAATCTCGCGTTGCACCCATGTCTAACACCATTACCATTCCCCGACTTGAGCTTTCAGGTGCCCTACTCGCAGCAGAAATGGCATCCTCTGTGTCACTTGCATTGAGACGCAAAATATCACGAATCAGTATCGTTCTCAGTTGGTTGAAAATAAGCTCAACTGGTCTCAAAACGTTTGTTGCCAATAGAGTAGCCACAATTAGGGAATTAACTGACACTTCTGCGTGGCACCACGGTCCCACAGAACATAATCCAACTGATCTACTATCCCGTGGCATCAGTCCACAAGAGGTAGCGTCAAGTGGGATTCGGTGGAATGGACCCGACTTTTTATATTTATCAGAGGCACATTGGCCTAGCTTACCGTCGCAGTCTAACGTCAAAACGCACGAGCTGCCAGACATTAGGGTACACGGGTACATTAGGGCACGAATCTGGAACGACCTGCCGCCTCCCTTAAGGAACCTGAAATCAAAATATTCCTTCAGGTCCAAATACAAGGCTTTCCTGCTATTAGGACAAAAGCAGCAAATTTAATACCTATTTACACAAACAGTTTGGCTTGACGTACCTTATTTTCATGTCCCTTTGGGATTCGCCGTTCCGGATGCGTGTCGTGCTTACGATCAGCTGTGTTGGTTTTGTCGGGTTGTCATATCTATAACAGACATTACATTTTAGTTGTATAATTGTGGTGGTATCTTGGGTGTAATTTGCTTGTCACTCTAATTCGATTCTATTTGTATTTTTGTAAGATTGGTTGGCTATGTTCCTGATAAGTACCTATCTACTTAATTTTAATATGAACACGACAACCTTACTTACCGTACTCGAGGGCACTATTGTTCCAACTTTTGTTGAATGTAGATGTAATCTTTTATAACTCCGGTCCATGGTTGCGTGTATTTCTTATAAATGACTGGCTGTCGGCGCCAGATATCGCTATGGGGTAACACTGAAAACCAGATGTACTGAAATAGGCAATATACTCGTCTCAGTACAATATGCTGAGTGTTATCCCATATTGTGCGTCGCAATTTTTACAAGTTGCTGTTTGTGGGTACGTGTGAGTGGATTGAATTATAAATAATTATGTTGTAAAATAAAACGCGGCACGTGTTTGACACGTATTTCCTGCCACACACACGTCACTCATAAGTGTCAAACCAAACCACACTGTCAGTTATTGTGACACGACCGTGTCACTTATGTCAATTTTACGTCTGTGGTCGTTGTGCCCATAGATAAGTTATATTATTCTTTGAGTAACGTTGAGTGTAAAGTTGTGATGCAACAATAAAAATATATTTTTCTTTCTACACTCGGTGACTCATGATAACAATACAATATATTCATCAATAATTAATTTTAATAAATATTCTAGTCTTAAACGCATGCAACGTGTTGTTGGTTTTGTTCATAGATATTTTAACAATTCTCAAAATAAAAATAATAAAACTACAGGTTCTCTAACTTCTCTGGAACTTAACAAAGCTCTTCATACTTTAGTTTATATTTCCCAATTAGAATCTTTCCCCAAAGAGTATGAATAGCTAATCAAAGGTAAATCATTAAACCCTAAGTCAAACATTGCCTCACTTAATCCTTTTTTACATCAAAAAATCATAAGAGTTGGTGGTCGCATACTAGCATCGGAGTACAGCTTTGACATGAAACATCCTATGTTATTAAGCTCTAGCCATCGCTTCACTCAACTTTTATTCCAACAGGAACACCAACGGCTTTTACATATAGGTCCTCAAGCTCTATTAGCGTCTATTGGAACACAGTTCTGGCCTATAGGTGGAAGAAACCTAGCGCGTCGTACCGCGCGCGGTTGTATTGTTTGTACACGTTTCAAGGGGCAGGCAATGCAATCGATTATGGGCAATTTACCTACCGATAGACTCACATCAGATTTTCCATTTATTACCGTAGGGACAGACTTTGCTGGACCATTTATGATCGCGGATCGCAAGGGTCGTGCTTGTAAAATAACAAAGTGCTATCTATGTGTATTTATTTGTTTTAGATTCAAGTGTGTGCACCTCGAAGCTGTCGGAGAGCTTTCAAAGGATGCATTTATTTTAGCCTTGAAACGTTTCATTGCGCGTAGAGGAATTCCAAGGCAGGTCTATTGCGATAATGGTGGAAACTTTGTTGCTGCCTCCAAAGAATTAAAAGTGTACATCGAAACTAATGCTAGCTCAATCACCGACTCAGCCGCCGCCGAAGGCGTCGAATTTTGCTTTTCGCCGGTCTACGCTCCTCACTTTAATGGCTTGATGGAGGCCTGTGTAAAATCGGCAAAATTTCATTTAACCCGGGTACTAGGGACTGCACACTATACCTTTGAGGAACTAGCGTCTCTGTTCACACAAATAGAGTCCATCCTTAACAGTCGTCCTCTGTGTCCTCTAAGTTCCTCCCCATCTGATCTATATCCCTTAACCCCGGGCCACTTTTTGATTGGTAGACCTCTTACTGCGCTACCGTCACCATGCCTACAAGCCGCTAATACCAACTGTCTCGACCGCTTCCAGATAATTGAACAAGTAAAACAGCACTTCTGGCAACGGTGGAGCCGTGAGTACATCGCTGAACTTCAGTCGCGGAACAAATGGCGTACCAACAGCAAACTAGCCCTGCAGTTGGATGACCTGGTCATCATTAGAGAGGACCATTCTCCCCCACTTAACTGGCGCCTCGGACGGATCACGAGGTTGTTCCCCGGAGCCGACGGAGTAACGCGCGTCGCAGATATCAGGACTGCTAGAGGTGGTACCATTCGACGCGCTCTAAACAGAATCTGCTTACTACCAAGACCTTCAGAGAAAGAAGCTTGAAAGCTGTGAAGCTTTCCAGGGCCGGGAATATGTGGCCGCAGCAACAAAACTACCCAACAAGTAATTCACAAAAACTAATTACCTACTAGCCGTTAACATGACATTACCGATTTGTACCTGCCACGAAAAGCATTAAACGCCTTAATTTGTTTCAATATCGCTTTCTTATTTTACTAATGTTCCCAAATTGAACAATATTTACCGACGAAAAATGCTTCATGTCAGATAGGGATGGCCGAAAAAAATTATGGAGAAGAAGTGGCCAACGGTTCAACCCTAAAAACGTATTATACTTGAGAACAAGCGGGCGGTTAACATTAGGTAAGTAAATGATTATTCTTTAACATAAAGTAAATTAATAATAACATAAAACTAATACACACATATATCAATATTTATATATATATATATATATATATATATATATATATATATATATATATATATATATATATATATATATTATATATTTCTAATTATTATTGCTGCTGACATTGATTTACATATTGCAACAGATTTGAAAAGGTTTATTATTTTAGGTTACTGGGGATGGATGTCTTCAATGGGCCCAGGCGAGCTAGTGGAAATAGGTGGCCGCATGAACAGTGAGCGATACCTTGAAGTGTTGAATGACGTAATGCCTTCAGTGCGGGTCGCATATCCAGAAGGACAAATTTACTGAACACGATTATTTGTTGTGTGTCTGGGTGTAATTAATCTAAAAAAAATATTTAAAATAAGTATTATATCCGTTGTCTAGTATCCATATCACATTAAGGTGCTTATTTTAGGCTAGATGACGCTGTGTATAAAGTGTCCTAACATTAATAATAATAATATTATATTATTAATACCTAATCCCATTACAAGTTTTTGTTTACAAGTTTAGTAATCTTCTAATGTGTTAACGATGCACCATCTGACCTCACATATTTTTCTAATGTTGTGTTAAAAGGGGTACCTACTTATCAGAAAATGTGATCAAAGAGGAAGATGTATATTGCTATACTGTTATAGTTTAGCATGTTGGTTCTTTCTTTGTGATTCACAGGAACAAATAACATTTCATTTTTCAACCATTCTTTTATATACAAAGATTATACAGAGTGTAAAAAATTCATGTTTGCAACTTTAAATAAATAAGTAAATAAATATTGTAGTTATGTTTCTAGAATTATCTAATATTAAGTAAACATTTTATACTTCACTTAGGGTATTGTATTTTGTCAATAAATTTAGGTCAGGTAAAATTTAAAACTAAGTAACTCCAATTTAACTCAGATAGAAAAACTGTATACTCAACCAGGAATGGAAAGAGGAAAGAAAAAAACCTAGAAATGTAATTCGAGAAATAAATTAATATTGTTTATGCAATAAGCATAACAAAAAGTGCTTAAGAAAATAAAAAAATAATTATATGAATAAAAAAAGAACTTGTGTCCGAGGATTTGAACCCCGGTTGCCGTGTCCACAAAGCATCGGTCAGAACCACTAGACCAACATGCCATATACACAATGATTCAAAAAACTTTAATGCTTTCATGTCATTATCAAGGGGGTTCCTTTTCTCTGAAGCTTACTGTACAAACTTTTCGCCCTCTTAAGGATTATTTAGAAAAATCTTTTGCCTACGATTAAATAATTATTGTGCAAAATGTCATGGTTTGAGACCCAGTGTTTTAAGCTGTGCGTTGATCGATTTCTTAATTAGACATTATATATGACGATGACTTTTTTCCTGAAGACGGATTTTGATAAAACAAAAAGTAATACTTGCCTTGATTTTTTTTTCATTATATTCATTATACAGTATTATGGGATGTAGCATCTCACAGTGACGTGGTCAGTAGTACATCGGTTTTCAAAGCTGGACTCTCGGATTTGATTCCCGCGTCGAATCAAAAATTTGTGTAGCTCACAAATGTTTGGATATTTTCTATGTATATTTAGTATATTAAGAAAGAAATTATAAATAGATCACAAAAACTGATGTCATCGGCGGGACTCGAACCCACGGCCTTTCCCTAACAGGGGGAGTGCTCTGACCAGCTGAGCTACGATGATCACTACCGACAACATCGAGTTTTTGCTTTATATCATATTCATAATTTCTACATCGCGCTATTTTATGATCTATATCTATGAATATTATTTTGTGATCTATTTATAATTTCCTATTTAATATTTTAAGGACAGTTTAAGCAAACTCATTGCTTTGAAATACAAAAATATATTTAGTATGTATTTAGAGATATACATGTCTGTTTATCCGTGTCTCCCGGTTATCGGTTACGGGTATTTGGAGCCCTAAAATAAAATCCGACTGCTCTAACTACAGAGCTTCGATATAGCCTATTGGCTGTGGAGGTCAGATGGCAGTCACTCCACGGAAAACATTGAAATTCAGCCGCATCGTACTCGTACAGACTGGAAAGCCGACCCCAACTGGGTTAGGCAAAGGCTCAGTGGATGGTGATGATATGGGATGTAGATGACTGATAAACATAAGCATAACATAAACATATGTCGACGTCCCCGAGGAAAACCGGTAATCGCAAAAATCTAATTTTACAGGAGAAAAGATTAAGTGTTTTTCGGTTCTAACTTTTCTATAAAAAATAATAATTATGACAATATTTTAATACGACGGGAAAGCTAATTTTTGCCGAAACAGATCATAGTTAATTTTGTGACTATTGATTAAACACAGAATTAGATATTCACCAAAGTACAAATTACCGATAATAATTTCGAACATTTTTTAGGGTATTGATATATTACCACCATGAACTATCAATAATATTCCAGCAACGTCTACTTACCGAATTATTCTTGTAATATAAAAATAATTTCTTAAAAATCATAGGCATAACACTACTTTACTGAGTTCTCCAACGATGTATGTTTTCATTAGTAGATAAATCGACGAAGTCGAAAAAATCGACTTATTACGGTAAACATTTTAATAACCATATAATGGTAAAGTAGGTATAGTAACTGGAATATTATAGATCTTTCTGGTGATCATATTTTAATGTAATGGTTGTAAACAGATTATGTAAATAAATTTGTTATCGGTATCTCTAAGTGAAAATTAAAGAATATTCATAGAATTTTTCAAAATATTGTTTTTAATGGGTAAAAGGTCCTTAATGAGATCACAATTGTAATATAAAAAATATAAAGAAATAAAAATTTATCCTTATAGCCTTGTTTATCTTGTTCACTATTTTCTACAGAAACAAAAGAAACATAAAATGGGTGGTAAGACTGTGGAATTGCTCTACTGTTACATAAAGATAGTAAATCATGCAACGCCTTGGTTATGGGAAGAGGTTGATTATACGCACGTTCCAATACAATATCAGCCTCAACCAACGAAACTGTTTTAGGTTTTCGCCCGCGTCGTTTCGTTTGAAATGAATTCATACAATCTAATTCAGAATACGGATCATCAAAATCATATTCAGATGATGATACGTAAACTTCCATTACATCCAACCAGCGTATTGTATTCCCATCTTTATCGTGTCGCCAATTTAAAGGATCAACAAATTTTTTAATATCAAAAACGTCTTTTTGATCCAATTCTTTCACAGTATACTTATCTCCAGAGACTTTAGAATTTAGGATAATTTATATATTTGGTCAGACATACATAACATATATATAACATTAAGAATTAGATATTCACCAAAGTACAAATTACCGATAATAATTTCGAACATTTTTTAGGGTATTGATATATTACCACCATGAACTATCAATAATATTCCAGCAACGTCTACTTACCGAATTATTCTTGTAATATAAAAATAATTTCTTAAAAATCATAGGCATAACACTACTTTACTGAGTTCTCCAACGATGTATGTTTTCATTAGTAGATAAATCGACGAAGTCGAAAAAATCGACTTATTACGGTAAACATTTTAATAACCATATAATGGTAAAGTAGGTATAGTAACTGGAATATTATAGATCTTTCTGGTGATCATATTTTAATGTAATGGTTGTAAACAGATTATGTAAATAAATTTTTTATCGGTATCTCTAAGTGAAAATTAAAGAATATTCATAGAATTTTTCAAAATATTGTTTTTAATGGGTAAAAAGTCCTTAATGAGATCACAATTGTAATATAAAAAATATAAAGAAATAAAAATTTATCCTTATAGCCTTGTTTATCTTGTTCACTATTTTCTACAGAAACAAAAGAAACATAAAATGGGTGGTAAGACTGTGGAATTGCTCTACTGTTACATAAAGATAGTAAATCATGCAACGCCTTGGTTATGGGAAGAGGTTGATTATACGCACGTTCCAATACAATATCAGCCTCAACCAACGAAACTGTTTTAGGTTTTCGCCCGCGTCGTTTCGTTTGAAATGAATTCATACAATCTAATTCAGAATACGGATCATCAAAATCATATTCAGATGATGATACGTAAACTTCCATTACATCCAACCAGCGTATTGTATTCCCATCTTTATCGTGTCGCCAATTTAAAGGATCAACTAATTTTTTAATATCAAAAACGTCTTTTTGATCCAATTCTTTCACAGTATACTTATCTCCAGAGACTTTAGAATTTAGGATAATTTATATATTTGGTCAGGTGTGTAAATAAACTTGATTCTCATGTTTCTCTCAATAGAGGCATGCATCGAATCGCCCTAGTTTTGGCTAAGCCCAGTTTAAAAAAATCTGTGTGTAAATATTTAAAGATTTAGATGCATAAGCATACAAGGCAAAAATATATCTATTTTTGTTTTGACCATAGCAGCCGTCTGAATAGAGGTACCTCGTTCATGTTCGGACTTGAGGAATTGTAGCAATCAACTACCAATTTCGGTGCAGCCTCGCCTTGCAATTTGTTGATGCCACACATAACAATAACCTTTTTTACGAAGTGCATGAAAACTGGTGAAGTTGTATACTGGGTACTTTCGTTTATAGTGGAAAAACCCACAGAAGATTGCGGTATACTAAGTACTTTTTGCAAATCGAATATAGCAATACTGCTGTCATTTACGTCAGCGCAAATTTTTTCTTCGTTTTTAATCTACCGAGTTCTATATTTTCTTTTCAAATGGGCTTTATGATTATCCTCTAAGCTCAGTTTCTCTGATGGACTAGCTTGCTCATAAACAAAACAAGTACCTAGAACATTGATCTTTTTTAGGCTTAAAAAGGAGTAATTGAATTTCGTATTGAATACGGTTTCATATTGACGTTTTGTCGCCATCTTGACATCAACAAACATTTGCTATGGAAACCAATCCATTTACAAACGATATAGTTTTGATATTTTGAGATCTTGTGACAAATATTTTCGAGTTGAGCTTTGTCTTGTATAATGAGACTCTACTTTAGAGAATAATAAAATATGCTTCTCAATACTCGATTCTGTGCTGGAGCTCATTTTTCGAGGTCTATTATTGTGCTTTTACATCTTAAGTCTGTAACGCGGTCGTCTGTTTAAAATTTTTCTATTGCTGTGTATACCATTTGTTCATTCATTTGTAAAGTATTTAGGAAAAAAATCTTACAAATCAAAACCTCCACATCTAAAATAGTAACATGTAGAAACGAGTTCCTGATTCGTCGAGTGTGAAGCAGTTAACGCCAATACGTATATCACGCTCCCAAATGATTACTGTAACAGAGTATTACCGAAAATTTCTATCTCATAAATCACGAGAATAAACCTGTAATCGCTTTAACCAGTAATTAATAGAAAATATTTTGCAGTAATATTTCTTTACCGAAATGTAGCCACACAAATGAATTTGCAATAATGTATTATGATATTCTTCTCGTACATAAAAATTAACACTTTTCCGAAGAACAAATGTGTCATAAGGTAAATAGTTAGATATTATCGCAGGAAAAATTTGAAAAAAATTGCATAGGTGTATTCCGACCCATAGATACCGAAAATGCAATAACAGTAATAACCCAGTAATAGTACAATACAGATTTATTCCTTGGGGGAGTCGATGTGTAACAAACTATAACCTCACTTATAAGACAAAGTTTTGTCCTGCTATGACAGTGTCACTCACCACTAGACCACTAGAACTAGAAGGTTGATATTTTCTATCGTTTATAATCATGATTGTCGAAATTCCGAATTATATAGGTACCTAATATCTAAAATCTTTATTCATGCAAAACTAATGAATAAAGATTTTTGAATTTGTATAAGTATTTTGCATTTAAAGTCATAATCGATTAACATAACCACAGATATAGACATCTATATTAGACAATTTGTCAAAAACAGTTTGTAGAATGTTTGAGTCGCCCTGGTACCATTGGAAATACTTCCGAGTGCGCGCCTGATGCGCTTGGCAATGGACGTATTTTTAGGGATTCGTACCTCAAAAGTAACTCTTACAGGATTGTTGCCCGTGTGTCTGTCTGTCAAGATCATTTTTCAAAAACACGTAGAGGTATCAAGCTGAAATTCATATCAAATACTCAAATCTACTGACCCTTGAAGCTATAAAAGAATCAAACTTCTAAGAAAACGCAATCAAAAGATCGTTTCATCAATCAGCCGTTTATTCTGCATTATTTTTTTCAAGTTTTGGCACTCGCAAGGTATTCAAAACCTACAGGATACTCAGAATGTTGAAATTTGGTACAAGACCTCAAGACGCCACACAAGTTTGACGATATTGAAAAGAATATGATATGTACCATGATATGGCCAGTATGTAGCCCTGGTTTTAATCCAGTTGAGCATGTTTAGGATAATTTACAAAAAGCTGTATTCTTTATTATGCGACAAATTCTGTGACTGAAACAGTGGTAGCACTAATAACAACAACATTTCCAATATCGTGCCATTTTTCGAAACAGTTCGATGCGAAACCCATTAGAATCTGTTATGAGGGCACGTCCAGCAGCAAAACACGCTATTAGAAGAAAAAAACATGTGCCTCAACTTTCACTATCACTATTTTTGTTACATTTCGTTTCGTCAAAATAGTAATTGGTCATTTCCAGTAATAACTTTAATCCTACAGAAATGATACCAAGTATAGGTACTTACATGTTGTTAAGTTAACGAATCAATTTAAAGTTTGCAATTTTAATATTTATGGACTCGATCCATTCAAAAGCATAGAATTTGCAATACTTTTAGACAGATTTTAAAATCGTGTATTACTTTGAAGCAGTTTATAGTGTCCATCAGTTTCTTCAAGTAAAGTAAGTCTTCTTTCTTGGGTGTAAGTTAAGTATATTTGGCAGTCACTGTCTACGGGAACTACCTATCTTAATCTAACTTAATACAAAATAAAACAAAGTCGTTTGTCGCTATCTCTCAGTATGGATGCTTTAGATCTTTAAAACTACGAAACGGATTTGATGCGGTTTTCACCAATAGATAGAGTGGTTCTCGAGAAAGATTGTTTTTTTCTTTTTTTTTAAAGATTTTAGTGTATACTGTTTCAAGCGGGCGAAACCACGGGCGTCCGCTAGTATAGCAGACCTCCGCCCCCTTCTGGATACTAAAAGGCTGGCTAAAAATCTGAAAAAAATATGAAAACTAATGATACAGGGCTGCTGGAACAGATATTTTATGAATAACTAGTGTCCTTGTACTGTTCTCACTGTATTCTTTTGTACTTCTGTATTTTTGTTATTGTTTGTAAAGAAAATAAGATGGTGTACTCAACTAAAGAAATATGAAAAAATAACTATGCGGTCGGGGGACCCCCGTCAGGAACAAAGTTCATTACGTAACTGCAACGCAATCCAACATGGGTTTGGGTTACTTTTCGTATCACAAACGACACCGATGCTAAACTTAAAAAAATAAAAAAATGTGAGGTCGGGGACCCCCGTCAGGAATGAAGTTCTTTTACGCAACCCAACCGGGGGTTTGGGTTACTTTTCGTTTTACTAACGACACCGACGCTAAATTAAAAAAAAAATAGGACCATATATTGGCTTCTGCGGACCACCGGTTGGGAATCACTGATAAGCGTAACGTGACGATTTCTACTAAATCTCCCTACACGTAAGTCGCGTAAGAGACATTCTTTCTAAAAGCGGACCATATTTTGGCTTCTGCGGACCAGAGGTTGGGAACCACTGATAAGCGTAACGTGACGATTTCTACTAAACCGCACTACCCGTAAGCCGCGTTAGAGAACTTTGTTCCAAAAACTATAACTAATTTGATAACTCTGTTGACTTTAAAAGATATTATAAAAGATATTATAATTATCAGGGTTATGGATCCAGGCGCTCCCATCGCCCAACATCGGTACAATGTTGGACGACACAACCTTCCGCATTGCCACTGGCCTTCGGCTGGGTACACCTTGTGTATCTCCGCATCATTGCACCTGTGGAGTAGCCGTCGATAATCTGGGACACCATGGCCTTCCTTGTAGCTGAAGCACGGGTCGTATATACCTCGGCACGCTATTCTAAACGACACAATTCCTAGGGCTCTTTCCACCGCAGGTCTTCCGGCCGTACTTGAACCAAATGGTTTAGCACGAAGCGATGGAAAGAGACCGAATGGTATGTCGTTGCTACCGTGGAAGATGGGAAGGCCTTTGATGTGGGACGATACATGCGTTGACACTCTAGCACCTTCACACCTTCCAAGCACATCTGGATGTGCCGGCGCTGCTGCTGCATCGGCTGAAGGCCTCAAACGGCGTAAATATGATAACCTAACAGTTGATTACATATTTGAGCCGTTTGAGGTTGAGACACTGGGGTCATGGGGTCCGAGTGCTCGCCGCCTTTATAGAGACATTGCTAAACGCTTAATCGATGCTTCTCAGGACCAGAAGGCTGGTTATTTTCTGGCCTAAAGAATAAGTATTGCCATCCAACGTGGCAACACAGCCAGCATTCTGGGAACCTTCCCAGTCGGCAATGACGCGGAGGATTTTTTAAACGATATTTTGTAATGTAAATATTTTTAGTATATAATTATGTAGATTGTAATTCTTATTGTAAATAAACCATATTATAAAAATTAAATGTAAATAGGTACTTATTATAGAATTGTTCGTTCAGGGTTTAAGATTAGTGAACGTGATGGAGGAGCCCACAGAAATATTGAGCAAAGGTGAAACAGGACGTAAAGTGAACTTTAAGTACAAGTGGTTCAATATAACGTATGCAATATTGATACACATGGCAGCAATATATGGAATTTATCTAAGTATAACAAGAGCAAAATGGCAAACTTTTGTTTTTGGTAAGAGTTTATAAAACATTAACGGTATGCTTATATCAGACTTGGGACGACTAAAAATTACACAACGTTTCTTGACATGACGTACCACTTCGAATCACTTCGGAAACCAATTCGTAGTTTTGAGATTATTTAAAGGGAATAACAATTACAAACCTTAAAACTAATAGGTACCTACTTACATAATTCTCCCGGATGTTTGTCATCTTAACTCCTCCTAAACAGCTGGATAGCTTTTTATCTTGAACTAGCTAATCATTGCGGCTCCGCCCGCGTGATATAGTTTTCTCGTTCCTGATTCCCGTGGGAACAAATTACCGGGATAAAAAGTAGCCTTTGTTACTCAGGGACAATTTCTCTACATGGACGTAGTTTAGAAAAAAGGATCCAACAATCCAAATCCAAAAAAAAATCGGTTCTGTAGATACGGGACCCATTCAATTCAAACAAACAGATAAATAGTAGGGTACGCGTGGAGGCTCAATTTGTAGTTACTCGAGCGCGACCTACTAGGATGACAGGAAGCGTAGATTGATTGAAGACGTACAAGACCATTTATGTCTTGTACGTTTCCACTTTTAGTGGTGGGGTGAGCAGTTTCAAAATTTTTTCATGTATCTTATTATAATATAATTATACTTCCATTATGTATTTAGCGAAAATATGTTCAAATAGCCTTATGGAGATTGGGAAAGAGAAAAATATGCCTGGGTCTTAATTACGTTTTTATATTTTTTCTGTTATTCTGGTATTTATGAGTATAGTGTCTCTAAGATAAAAAAAAATAGACCGCGCTTGAATAAATCCAGACATCGATCGTCCCGCGCCCTTAGTTTATGTTCAAACCGTCAGATTAAAAAAAAAATACACTTGTTAGTTCGTAATGAACCCTCCCATACCTATCATAGGTATGGGAGGGTGACGACGACGACGACGACGACTGACGAGCTCGAGTTAATCCAATGATCGATTTTTTTTACTAATCTGACGGTGCCTCCGGAGCAAACCCCTCCATCTAAGGTATAAACCCTTCATATGGAGGGGTTTGCAATTGTCAATATGTAAGGTATACTATATATAAATCTGACGCGCCCGAGTAACTACAAATTTTCATACTACGGCCCCCAGGCGTACCCTACTAAAACAATAAAATTTTTCCTCTTTATAATAGTACTAGTAAGGATACATGGTCTATAGTTTTCATCCGAACCTATCCAATGGTTTATGTATGAAAAATTATGTACCTATTGAAATATTTCAGCTTTCTTTCTCTACGTAACATCTTCAATAGGAGTGACAGCTGGCGCTCATAGATTATGGTCACATAAAGCATATAAAGTAAAACCTGTATTGAAAACTATACTTCTACTGTTTTTCTCCCAAACCTTTCAAGTAAGTATAGACTATACCACAGATATGAGAATACTAGATATAACTTTACTCATAACACAATATTCTCTACCAATGCTGTAGCAATTAAATCACTTATATTTTACGAATCTGTGGGTACACTGTTGTTTAAGCAATTAGTGGTTTTCCTTTTTTTTAAATGCCGCCCTATCTTCCAGGGTCGGGCATTCTGGGTACGCCCTCGTAAAGATAAGCCCAGAGAGTTTCTTGCCCTTCTTCTCGGATGTGTTGTAACCGAATGGGCGGATTTCTTGATCTTCAATTTATTCTTTTATTTAATCTATTTTGAATTAAAATAATTTAATTTGATTTGAGTGGTTATATTATAAATGGATAACCAAAAACCCGAAATTCTATAAATGCCTCTGTCTACTCCTTCGACGATATATGTTAACGACTGTCGTCATCGTAGCTCAGTGGTCAAAGCATTCCCCCTGTAAGGGAAAGGCCGTGGGTTCGAGTTCTGCCGATGACATCAGTTTTTGTGATCTGTTTATAATTTCTATTTTAATATTTTGAGACTAGTATAAGCAAACTCATTGCTTTGGAATACAAAAATAGATATACGGGTATGTTAACTTTTTAAGTATTTAACTTTTTTTTATGTTGGGTTCGCCATATTGACACCGCCCGCCTGGTGGTAAGTCGTGACGAAGTCTAGCGATTGTGGGCCAGTCTCATAGCACACAATACTATAGAGAGTGGCCCTCAACTTGACGACCTACTGATGTGCCTCTTCACAC
>OY748293.1:15795073-15927434 GCA_963556515.1 Nudaria mundana
GAAGCCTTGAGCCGCTAGCTCAGCGCCGAACAATAGCTTCCTTGGCCGCATTCTACCGTATTTACCACGGCGAGTGTTCTGAAGAGCTCTTCAATCTGATCCCACCCTCTTTCTTCCGATCCCGAACAACGCGTGCCGGGCAGAGATGCCACTCCCACACAGTGGATAGCATGTTCGCGTGAACCGAGCGTTTTAAACATTCGTTTTTCTGCCGAACGATAGTGGCCTGGAACGCCCTGCTTGTGCACGTGTTTCCTCCCTCATATAATCCTGGGTTCTTTAAGCGGAGCGTGAAGAGGCACATCAGTAGGTCGTCAAGTTGAGGGCCACTCTCTATAGTATTATGTGCTGTGAGAGTGGCCCACAATCACTAGACGTCGTCACGACTTACCACCAGGCGGGCGGCGTCAATTTGGAGAACGCAATATAAAAAAAAAAATACCGCTTGTTTGTTTAGATTAATAGTCAATTTACTATTATAATTCTCTACTTGTCTGTAATAACGTAATTGAAATTTTAAAGTATTAAAATAAAACATTTTAATAAGTAACGATACAAATATTTTTTTGCTGCCATCATCTTAATCCCACCTAAATTTTGAATAAGTACATAGCTACAATCCTTGTGGGTAGAAAACGGAATCGATTTTTGCTGTGGGTTTAAAAAGGAATTATTATTATTCTTTTAACTTCCGGGTTGAAAACTTTGGGAAGAAAGCGGACATAGGCGACCAAAGCCGAGGACGGACTGACATTACGAAACTATAAGGGTTCCGGCTTTCTCTACGGAACCCTAAAAATTTAAACTATACGTTAAAAGTATAATTTTTATAATAGTAGTAGTAAACTATACATTTGTAACGTTTTTCAACTAGAACCCAAACCGACCTCATCTGAGAGCAGAACAACCGATCGAAGGACAAGAAAGGTCGGTAAGTAAATAGCAATAGGCTTGCCCCTATTTATGTATTTATTTCGATTCCATGTGAAATCCAAAGTTTGTATGCAATATTCTTCTGTCTACATCGGAGAAGTTGTGGTGATTATATAATGTAAATAATATTGAAAAGCTGACGAGGTTTGATTTGGTTAAAAGCAATAATAAATAATTGATTGTTCTTTAGATAAGTCTGAGACGCCCAGGACTTTAATTGGCTGTGCCATAGCGGCTGGCACGTAAGATTTCATCGCAAGGCAACGGTTTCCATTTTTTTTATTACAATATTGCTGCTACTTTTTATTAAATTCATTCGGCCATTTTGGACATAAACCATTTGGCAATACGCTTGCCCCCTATTACGTGGGACTAAAAATACTGGTAAAGAGTGGGTGTGTAATGCACCTCTGCCTACCCCAGCGGGGATATAGGCGTGATATGTGTCTGTCCGTGTTTGTCTTTAGATTAAATATACCGTTTATTGAGCAAAGTAGGAATTCAATCAGCAGTATTACGAGGATTAATAGGTCGGAATATGAAACATGAGTACAATATGTAAGTTTACCTAACTAGGCAACACTGAACTTAATCATCTGTGAAAAGGTTCTCTAATTTATACTAATTTAAGATGACTAGCCTTGTACGCATAGGTACATCTTAGTATTATTACAGCTATACAGGGTTATTTGTAATTAACTAGCATCCTCCCAGGGGTAGGTAGCAGACATCATAAAGTAACAACGTTTGTTCTACGACTTTTTATAAAACTGAATACATTACTTAATAATGAGTTTTCAAGTTTTTATTGTTATAACGCGACACTATTAAGTCTATGTTTCATTCATAAACTGAAGGTCGACGCACGCACGTTCGGGCGCGCTTGGTCGGTGAGTTCCTGGACACGATGAAGATTGAATGGATATTTGCCTTCGTTGTGAATGACACTCCACGCGAAGAACTGCGATACATTAAACCTACGGTTCATTGGTACTTGCGGCGGGATTATCCTCAAAGAACTCCAGTATCCTTTCTTGTTCCCGTACTGAGTGCCTCGGTGGACGACTACTATCACTGAACGTGGGCTGGAACTGTCCGTAATCGCGTAATCGCTGTGTGGCAGATAACATCGTTGCCCGGCTCGGTGTAGGTAGATTTGAAAACCTTACTGCATATTGGCGGCAGGCTTCCGCCACATTATCATCACTCCAAGCAAGCATCTAGCGAGCGAAATGGGTTAAGGTCAAACGTGCTAGCGCCGCGCCCGCCGCCCCGCGCCCCGTCCCTACCCGTGCATTGCATGAATTGATGACACGAGTTTGTTTACCTAATTTTTCCGGTGCGCGTAAGCTGCGGCGTAGAGTTAATAACTGTCAGACGCGAAACTAAATTAGTATTTATTTTTATATGAAAGTAAAATTTAACGAATTATAAAAAGTCGTAGAACAAAAGTTGTTACTTATGATGTCAGCTATCTACCCCTGCGAGGATGCTAGTTAATTACAAATAACCCGGTATATTACATCTCGGCTATACGTAGGTCACACTATAAGTTTTGCGTAACTTAAAAAAACAACATGTTAAAAACAAAATTTTATGTTTATTGCTTTTCAAAATACTCTCCTTTACATTTTAAACATTTTTTCATGCGATCGAACCATTTTTTAAAACAGGAGGAACACAGATCTAAATTCATGTTTTCTACGTGCTGATTGTAAAAGTGAAACCTCTCATCAAATCTTTGATTTTGGGGAAAATACAGAAATCACAGGTTGCTAGGTCGGGGCTATGCGCAGGATGGGTAACGAGTTGTAGTTTTTCGGAAGCCAAAAATTACTTTGTTTTGTTGGCAGTGTGTGAAGAAGCGTTGTCATGATGTAGGAGAACGCGGCTTTTGGGTCGTCTTTCTCGAACTTTTTCTAACACCCTGGGTAAACAAATGGTAGAATACCACTCGGCATTAACACTCTTTTGATCTTCAAGTGGAATTGTACAGATGGGACCGGTAGTGCGCTGAGTAAAAGAACGCGATCACTTTTTCACCAACGTTTCTCGCCTGCCTCACTTTTGTTGGCTTGTTCTCACTTTCAAACACCCATTCACAAGATTGCTGTTTTTTTTCGGGTTCAAAACAATAAATCCACGTTTCGTCTCCTGTGACAATGTCATAAACAGCATTAGAATGTCCGTGGTCGTACTTCAGTAGCATCTGTGAGCACCATTCCACGCGAGCCCGCTTCTGCTCCGCTGTCAGTTTATGAGGGATCCAACGACAACAAAGTTTCCGAACTTTCAATTCTTCGTGTAAAATTTTCTGGATTTATCTCATACCAATCCCCAATAGTCCTCGAATTGTCTCATAGGTAATCCGCGGGTTTTCTTCAATTAACCGCTTAACACAGCCACATTATTTCACAAGCCACATTATTTCACGGAATTCGTCATGTAAAGAAACTCGACCTCTCTAAAATTCAGCAAACCATCGCCTCACGGTGCTCAAACAAGGTGCTTCTCTCCCAAAAGCATTTTGAAGACGAGCGGCACAGTCTTGTGGAGAGAGAGAACTTTTAAAATCATAAAAAATCATCGCTCTAAAATATTTTCGACTTATTTCATTTTTGTTGCATACGTAGATGTGTGATAAAAACAATTGACAAATGATTTCCCGCCAATTGTTTTTTTTTATTACTAAGAAGGTTGCAACGTTTTAAAAAATATAACATTCGAAATTCAAATAGTTCCGATTAGCTAGAAGTGCAAAACTTTTAGTGTGCCCCATGTATATTACAGCCATTTCTATAGCGATGGTCCTTGGACACAGCGTGTGAGTACATAAATATTATGCTAGCTCTAGACTCTCGCGAGGCTCGTCCTAGAGGCTCTCGGCACGAGTCTTGGCGAGTGGAGGCCGCAGGAGTGCTAGCCATCCACACTCGCGATTTATTCAGTTGCTCACTCCGACTACTATAAAGGCTGCTACACACAGTGCCGGCGGCAGTAACGCCGGGCAAGCCACCGGTCAAGCCGCCGCTGACCCGGCGGCTTACAAAGCCGTCGGTTTTGCCGCACAAAGAAGCCGCTGGTATAGCCGCCGGGGTGTGCCGACGGGTTGCGAGGGGTGTCGGCGTCAGTTCGTTCCCGGCATTCGAGTGATAGTGGTGTGTTTTATCATAGCGTGCTATCATACCGTGCCGCAGGTTTAGTGTAACATAGAAGTCGTTGGTTTTTATGTCGTTTAATTGGGATGACGAAACTGTGTTGCTATAAATCGAAAAATTTCATGAAAATGATATTTTGTGGAATCCCAGAAATGCAGATTATAAGAACAGAAATAAACGAATGGACGCACTGAACATGGTTGTATAATGTACTGTCGTGTGCGTATAAGATACAAACCAAACCCTATTAACCTTATTATCAATTTATGACCTCTTTCTTCTAAATGGCCACTTTTCATACAGTGTCAAGACAATCTATGTTATATTCATAATTTATATTTGTTATTTTATACACTGAAGGATAAAAAAAATTGATCAAGTTATTAAGAGTTTTTCCAATGATAAAATTTCTGCACTAGACTGTTTGATACGTTTGGCCAAAGTAACAAAATCGAATTACCAAATACCCGTAACGACTGCCATAGATGTTAGTATGACAACCGGGACCGGGGCTTAACGCGATCTCCGAGGCACGGAGGGGTCTCAAAATATCTTAGTAAACGGTCACCCATGCTAAGACCGGCCTGGTTAGATGTTGCTAAAACTTTGCAATGTGTTAACATACTCTGTGATTTTTTTGCTTATGTACACTTCAGTACTCTTCAGCAAAAATTCAAAGTCTTCATATTTCATTCTCAGAAACTCAAAGAACATACTATTACGCAAACCCTGACACCCCACACCGTCTTTTTATACTTTTCTATAATTACAGTACCATTCTGCCATTTTTTATTTCGTAAACTTTGGCGCACCCAAAACCTTCTCTTTCTTTTATATTTTTTCTTATTATAATCAAAATTACCACTGCGGCGGCAGTGCTGATGATTTTTTTATTCATTGTACCCAAAAATGTATGTTCTTCACTAGCGTTCTACATGACTATCACAACCGGAATGATGCTTGGCGGCTATGCGCGGCTTATGCGGCTTGTATTGCCGGCGGTTTAGCCGCTCGGCATAAACCCGGCGGCACTACCGCCGGCACTGTGTGTAGCAGCCTTAAGATGGACGTGATTGAAGTGACTGCGTTAGCTTCGTCCTGTCCTCGAAGCAATTAAAACCAAGTGAGCGAGCGCAAGAGTGTGGTTGATTCCCTCGTCTCATCCCCTCGCGTCCTTTGACTCTCGCCCGAAAAACCGATACAAAATAGAGCGACAGCGAGGCGAGACGAGGCGAGATGAGGAGAGACGAGCGCACCGTCCTCACTCTTGTACTCGCGTTCCCTCGCGCTCCCTCGTGAAGAGTCTGTATCAGGCATTATACATTAAGGAAGGGTGTTCTTATTTGGCAGGTCAGGTTTACCCACTGTTTAATTTATTTTCTCAATGCACTCCGAGTGACTACGCTGAATACATCGCACCTCGCATATAAAACGTGACAGACGTATTAAGAGCAGTTGAATTTACTAAGTAAATGATGGAAAATGGAAAGCGGATTGGCGAAAAGTGGAGCCAGGGAAAGCTATACCTAAGTATTGACCTTATCATTGTGAATATACCTTGCCTTTTTAAGTATCTTAACCGACTTAAAAAAAGGAGGAGGTTCTTAATTCGACTGTATGTTTTTTTTTATATGTTTGTCACCTCATGATTTGGACTGTGAATCAATTAAAAAAAAAACATTTTTTTTTATTAAAAGCTGGTGCTTCTCGTGTGGTCCAAACTCCCATTTCAATTTGGTCCCGTTCCGTCAATTGTGTAGTTGGTGTTTTTTGCTAATTAAGATAAAGTATAGTTTTAAGAGAGTGAAGATTTTTACTGTCGTGTTTTCAACTTTCTGTTGTGTAAACTAATAACTGTCTCGAATTGTTTGCCAGTCAGCTAAAGTTAGAATATTAATTTGATTTGTTATTGCCGATAGTTGTTACATAACCCGGAAAATATAATAAAATTAAACGAGATCCCTAAGGGTAGTTGTGTATCCTGTTTGTTCGTTTATTCAGAAAATTGAGAATTATGTACTACAGCTATTGTTATAGGTTCATCGTCTGCCTGCCTTTATTCCGATTATTCGGGGTCGGCGCAACATGTTTTCCTCCTCCACACATCCCTATCAGACGTTATCTCCTCAGTCACTCACTCTCAGGGTGATATTTATAAAGCGTAATTGGACTTAGCTTAGCCATTACTTTACACTTGAGACAAAATCAACATTTATAATGCGATCTTCGTCTTTGTCTTAGCTGAAGCTAAGCCAAGTCTAAATTCACAAAAGCGGTGACTTACTAAAAACTAAAATATTGTTAAATACTGAATGGAGTCAGGCGTTGCCTGGCGAAAGTCCATGATAAAAAATGGTAAATATGATGTTTAATTTTTTAAATAATAGCATAATTTCGCTCAAAAGAAGACATTACAAACGTCGACATATGTTTAGAAGATGCTTAGCGAAATATTGATTTTATCTCAAGTGTAAAGTAACGGTTGTCCAGAGAAGTCCCATTTCGCTAAGCATCTTAATCTGGATACAGGTCATACCTTGAAGAATGATAAAACCTTTTTTTTTTTTTATTCCGCGTCCGCTCTAACGTTCGTTGCCGGGCGTCTCTGGTTACCAGCAGAGGGTATGTCCAGTGGCGCCCGGCGGACTTTGACCACCTCTGTGGTCTCTGCGGGTGTTTGGTCGGGACGAGAATCCCGCGTCATTGGGGTCGGGTTTTATCCCGCATCAGTGAGTGAATCTGGTTGCGTGCTATTGGGCAAAGGCCCCGCAGCACGCAACCCTTCTAGCCTGCTTCTGTAAGGACGGTGGGTGGCGATCCCGCCGTCCTCAGGCCCCGATCGTGGAGGACGATAGTCTTGGGCGTAGTCGCGTAGTCTGGGGCGGCCTGGCCGCCGACTACGGAACTCGGCGGGGAGGGTACGCTCCCTCTTCCTCCCGGCCGCCTCCTTCGCGAGCATGACTTGCTCGCAGAAGGACACGGCCGCGTTCCACCTACTCCCGCTGGATACCATGGCTTGAAGCATGGTCCCCAGCGAGAGGGTATCCACGCCCAGACCCACTACGAGGTCCCGGCGCTGACCCGCCCACGCTGAGCACTCCACTAACGTGTGGAGTGCGGTGTCGTCGTCGGAAACCTCGCAGTGTTGACACCGGGATGATAACACCTTTGAGATTTTGAAGTTGGGTGATAATGGGTTCAAATTGTGCGTCTGGGAGCGCTTGTTAAGCGGGATGTGGATACCATACTCAATGAGCAGACTGACTTCCATACATCTCCTTTGCATAAGTTGTTCGTGGAAAGACAACCACAGTAGTTTTTGTTGGTTTGATGTACATTTGGCACCATGTTTCTGATAATTAAAGAGTTAATTTTTGTTAAAAAATACCTATTATTACTTACGGAACCACATTCGATATTTCTACCTCCGTTTTTGTTTTTGGTAGGTCTGAATCACGGTAACATTGTGTGCAATGGAAAGTTCTTGTATGTGACATATCCTACATCGCGCTAACGAGATTTGCATGCTCGTACCCTAAAAACAGCTATGTTCTTGCTTCATATTTTGCTGTTCTCTTTGAGACAGTCTTCAGAATGCCTCGTGAAGAGGTGAAATATATGTCGACGTTTGTAATGTCTTCTTTTGAGCGAAATTATGCTATTATTTAAAAAATAAAACATCATATTTACCATTGTTTTAAAATATTGTTCTTTAATACATATAATATATGTATTAAAGAACAATATTTTAAAACAATGGTAAATATGATGTACTTTACCATATTCTTTTTATTCTTTACTAGCTGTTGCCCGCAGCTCCGCCTGTGTGTATACGTATAGCTTTCTTGATTACCAGTTACTGATTTATTATGTATAGCTGTTGAGCGATATTGTATCTTAAGATATTATAGTATCTTAGCCGTGTGCAGCGCCCCTTAGTGAACTCCACTGCGGGTGACGTAGCCTACGACAAACTTTTTATTTGCGGTTGGTACAGTAATTGAGTCTAGGGATCGTACTGCAAAATTAAGTTTGTTTTTTATTGTATATACTTTTCCGAGATAAAAAAGTACCCAGGGTGGTGCCCAGGATATTAAAGAATAATTATACCAAGTTTCATCGTAATCGAACCGGTAGTTTTTGCGTGATGCCTGAACAAACAGACAGACAGACAAAATTTTTTTAATCACATTTTTGGGATTCGGTGTCGGTCTAGTAACTCCCCCTGCCATTAATTTATTTGATATTTTCAATGTATAGAATTTTCACTTCTACAGATTTATTTTTACACTTATAACACTTATAACCATGTGTTTATAACTTAACTCGAGCTAAGTCAAGTGAGACTATAAATTACAAATCAAAGATTGTACTTAGCATATTATGCTTAGCTAAGATTTTGCTTAGCCAAACTTGCGTTAAGTCCAAGCACGCTCTATAAATCTCATCCTAAATGCACTCACTCTCACAAATTTCCTTGTCATATACTCTTTCACGCATTCCATCCATCTTTTCTTGGGCGTTACCTACTTCTAAATCCCTGCGTCTCAACTCAGTGTTTCATTTACTGCCACCACTTTCATACTTCCTATAATATACTCGTTCCATACTCTGTCAATTATTACCTCACGTCCATACAAAGACCAAACATGACAGTCCATTCAGAACGACTTTACCAATAAAAAAATAAAAAAAAAAAATTGTACATGGGGCACACTAAAAGTTTTGCACTTCTAGCTAATCGGAACTACTTGAATTTCGAATGTTATATTTTTTTAAACGTTGCAACCTTCTTAGTAATAAAAAAAGCAATTGGCGGGAAATCATTTGTCAGTTGTTTTTTATCACACATCAAAGTGTATGCAACGAAAATGGAATTAAGTCGAAAAGATTTTAGAGCGATAATTTTTTATGATTTTAAAAGTTCTCTCTCTCCGCAATACTGTGCCGCTCGTCTTCAAAATGCTTTTCGGAGAGAAGCACCTTGTTTGAGCACCGTGAGGCGATGAGGCTGAATTTGAGAGAGGTCGAGTTTCTTTACATGACGAATTTCGTGAAGGGCGGCCTTCAACTGCCGTCAACGAAAATAATGTGGCTACTGTTAAGCGGTTAATTGAAGAAAAGCCACGGATTACCTATGAGACAATTCGAGGACTATTGGGGATTGGTATGAGTCAAATCCAGAAAATTTTACACGAAGAATTGAAAGTTCGGAATCTTTGTTGTCGTTGGATCCCTCATGAACTGACAGCGGAGCAGAAGCGGGCTCGCGTGGAATGGTGCTCACAGATGCTCCTGAAGTACGGTACCACGGTACCACGGACATTCTAATGCTGTTTATGACATTGTCACAGGAGACGAAACGTGGATTTATTGTTTTAAACCCGAAAAAGAACAGCAATCTTGTGAATGGGTGTTTGAAAATGAGAACCAGCCAACAAAAGTGAGGCAGGCGAGAAACGTTGGTAAAAATATGATCGTGTTTTTTTTCTCAGCTACGGGTCCCATCTGTACAATTCCACTTGAAGATCAAAAGAGTGTTAATGCCGAGTGGTATTCTACCATCTGTTTACCCAGGGTTTTAGAAAAAGTTCGCGAAAGACGACCCAAAAGCCGCGTTCTCCTACATCATGACAACGCTTCTTCACACACGGCCAACAAAACAAAGTCATTTTTAGCTTCCGAAAAAGTACAACTCGTCACCCATCCTGCGCATAGCCCCGACCTAGCACCCTGGTATTTTACCCAAAATCAAAGATTTGATGAGAGGTTTCACTTTTACCAACTCCGAAGAGGCAGTGATAGCGTTCAATCAGCACGTAGAAAACATGCCTTCAGATCTGTGGTCCTCCTGTATTAAAAAATGGTTCGATCACATGAAATAATGTTTAAAATGTAAAGGAGAGTATTTTGAAAAGCAATAAACACAATATTTTGGTTTTAACATGTTGTTTTTTAAGTTACGCAAAACTTATAGTGTGACCTACGTATAAGGTTACATGCTACCAATTGTGACAATTTTGAATGGGTTTTATAGGCAAGCGGCCAACCCCCTGAAAACTAAAATGACTGACCAATCACTCACTACATACACATATATACACGGACACTTACTACATACGGAGATTTGTTCGGAGTAATCAAATACGAATGCAATAACATTTTCACAAAAAAAAAACAATAAATGTAAATCAATTCAAAATTAAATTTAGTGATTGGGCTACGCCTGGAATCTATAAAAGTAGAAACAAATTGTATGAATTATACGAGACAAAAGCATCTACTAATGAGCCACAAGTAATTGAACGGATTAAAAAGTACTCCAAACTGTTCAAAAAAGTTTGTTCAATAGCCAAATCTAATTATATACGGGCTAAAATTGAAAAACCCGATAATAAAACTAAGGCAACATGGAATATTATTAACAAAGAAACCTGTAAAGCAAAGTCACGTGAACGATCCTTCGAGTTAAAAATAGATGATAAACATATTAAAACTGATTCTGCAGTGGCCAATGCATTTGAATCTTTTTTCACAAATGTTCCAATTATAACGACAAATAAGTTAAATTCTTCAAAAAACGTAGCCAATTCTCTTCTCAAATCTAGTGTTGATAAATGTAGAGTTAACTTTGATTTTCAGTATATTGACTCTGTCACTATACTTAAAACTTTTAAACAACTGAATATAAAAAATAATGAGGATCTTTGGGGCATTTCAACCAATATAATAAAATCAGTAATTCCTGCTATTGCGCCTTACCTTGCATTCATATTCAATAAATGTTTAGATGAAAATCAGTTTCCTAATCTTATGAAGTACAGTAAAATCATTCCTTTATTCATAGCAGGAGACAAAAGTGATCCTTAAAATTTTCGACCTATCTCCATACTTCCAACACTGAGTAAAATTTTTGAAAAAATAATATTTAATCAATTGCTTTCACATTTTACAGAAAATAAGTTACTTCATAGCAAACAGTTTGGTTTCACTATAGGCAGAAACACAACAGATGCAGGAGTTGCACTTGTGAAACATATATTTGATGCATGGGAGGAAAAGCAGGATGCCACTGGTATCTTTTGTGATCTATCAAAAGCTTTTGATTGTGTTGATCATGAGACTTTGTTACTAAAATTAGGGTATTATGGTGTTTCGCACAGCTCACTTGGCTTACTGAAGTCTTACCTCACTGATAGAGTACAAAAAGTTAACGTTAATGGCACCGACTCTTCTGGCGCCTCATTAGTCATGGGAGTACCCCAGGGCTCGATATTAGGACCCCTTTTATTCTTAATATCCGTAAATGATCTACCTTACTTCACTAAAAATCTTTGTGAAATAGTATTATTTGCTGATGACACATCATTAATTTTTAAAAGTGATAGACGAAAAGTAGTACTTGACGATGTAAATAATACCCTTTCGGAAATACTGCATTGGTTCACAAGTAACAACTTGCTGCTCAATGCGAAGAAAACAAAATGTGTGAAATTTACTATGCCCAATGTTAGACAGGTGGATACTCATATTACTATGAATAATGAATTAGTTCAAATAGTCAATACCACAGTTTTTCTTGGAATAACTTTAGATTGTAAACTGCAATGGGGTTCTCATATCACAGCCTTGGCAGGAAGACTTAGTTCGGCTGCCTATGCGGTTAGAAAGATAAGGTCACTGACTGATGAAAAATCGGCACGATTAGTTTATTTTGGCTACTTTCATAGCGTTATGTCATATGGTCTGCTGCTATGGGGCTCAGCTGCCGATATTGAGACAATATTCATATTACAGAAACGAGCTATACGAGCAATCTAAAGACTCCGTGACTCGCTGAAGGAACTATTTAAAGAAATTAATATTTTAACCGTTGCTTCTCAATATGTTTACGACAACATCGTGTATGTACGGAAGAACATAGAACTCTTCAAAAAAAGATCCGACAACCATAATTATAATACAAGACAATGGTAAGTAAAAATTTTTTAAGAAAAAACTTTTTAGCATTAATTAATAGCATTAATTTTTCGCAGAATCAAAAGGACAACAAAACGTCGACAATTGTTTCGCCTCTAAACGAGGCATTATCAAGACTGTCTCAGAGACAACAGCAAAATTCGTGGTTGGAACGTGTTTGCTTATAAGTAAACGCGTGCAAATTTCATTATCGCGATGTAGGATTCTTTACAATAACCAATGTGGGTAGAAACCTCAGATCATACTAACTAAGTTCCAAAAATAGGTATTCACCAATACTTGACCTTATCTGTTTGATTTAATTACTGTCTCTTGATAAGTTGCATAGAAAACCCAAATAACACACACAAACCAACAACAGTTAATGTGTCTGTCTGTTCGCAAACAGATTAAGTAAGGGAGATGTGTGAAAATCTATTTGTTCGTTGAGTAAGGTGTCCGCATCTCTTCTAACTATTTCTAGCCTTTCCCAAACACTTAACTTGAACCCTTTCTCACATAACCGTAAAACTTTAAAAGTGTTACTATTGTTCAAGGAATGACCAGTGTCAAGAAGATGCTTCGCGAAGAGGGACCTTTCAGGACAACCATTGCGGGACGCCGCTCTATGTTCCTTATATCTAATATCGAAGGACCTGCCAGTCTGTCCTACATATAATATATAATACAAGAAATAAAAATAAACTGGCAATGACAAAAATTAGACTTCATAAAGTTGGTAATTCGTTTGTAGGCAAATGTATAAAAATATTTAATAAAATTCCGCAGGATCTGGTTGACATGCCTCTTAATAAGTTTAAAATAGTAGTGAAAAAACGTTTGATGAAGAAAGGCTATTATAATGTAGACGAATATCTTAATGATAAAAATGCATGGTCACCCTAATCTGCTGTTGTTAGCCACTCGTACAATACAAATTGTAACACAATGTAAACAAAACATTATTAAAAAGAAAATGGATAATCTACCTGAGTTTCTTGCTGGTATCTTCTCAGGAGAACCAAATTACCGAACCAGCGAAAGAATCATTTTCAAATGGTTATTTATGTAATTAATTTAGTATTTTTATAATAGTGCTTGATATAAAATGTAAAATTTTGACATTCATATGTGCTCTTTATGTGCCTAAACTGAATAAATGAAATTGATTCTTGATTCTTGATATTTTTTTAATTGGAAATCATTGAAAAATTATCTAAGAACTTTTTTGCTTTGGCTGGCATCTGATTTCTCACTGCCTCCGGATTGTGGAACGCTAAAAAAACGCTATGTGTATAAATATATTTTACGATGTGAAAAATGTATATTTTTCTCATTTTGAAAAATAGTCAGTTGAAGCTTAAGATCTGATAAGTATTCTGCCGCAGGATATTTTTGAATTCGATCAAAACTCGCCGAGATAAAAAATGTTGAATGTGACCATTTTTGCGCTTTAAAATGGTGGTAACTTCTTCAAAACGCATTTTTTCGAAATAATCACTAAGTCAAAATGTGTTCTATTTTGCCCATTTTACCCTTAGAAATCATTTTCCAATAAAAAACCAACTTTTATCAGTTAACAAATCAATTTCTTTATAACAATTAATAGCCCAACCGCACAAATTTTGTTTTCTTACCAATCGACGCTTTTTGGTCCAAGGTGAAACCTTGGACCAAAAAGCGTTATTGGAAAAGTACAAATTTGTATAGGGGAAATCACATTTTCATTGATTGGTCAGTCATTTTCATTTCTAAGCACTTTGTCGGGGGTTTGCCGCTTGCCTATTAGAATCTGCTTCAATTTGGCCCCGAAAATGTTGATAGGGACCCAAGCACTCTCCTCACATGCTCTACTCTACATACTCAATTCAATATTGATAAAAAATGGTCCTTTAACAAAAATGGACTGTTCTTTTATTAGAAAACAATACTGTCACCCGTTTAAACACAAAAGCAATATCTGAACCAATTTATTGTACATACCAAATATATATGGGATTGGTTTTGTTTATTTACGTTCTCAACCACCCTTTATTGGTAGCCACGGGTTTATCTACCTACCTATACATCTTATACAGTTTCAGTAGATCTTTTATCTTTGTAAAAATGAAATTGAAAAGGCTTCGTCAATAATAGTATAACTGACAATATCTATGAAAAAAACTTTAAAAATATAATGAAACATTATGACTTTATATTAGAGAGAGTCAGTAATTTGAAAAAGATTTCATAATAAAAATAAATGACTTGACTTTGACTTAAGATCATGTTTTGGGTGGTCCTATGACCAACCAAACCATGGCTGGTCAAATTTGGAATCTTGGGATAGACAGGGAGTTTTGTATACCCTCTTCTTGCCAGTCGACAATTCCATAAAACAATATAGAGGACTACACACGTCAAATACTTTAGTACTTTGACTTACGAGTATAATAATCATTATAAAACAAAGTCCTCCACAGCGTCTGTCTGTGTCTGTTCGCGATAAACACTAAAACTACTGCACCTATTTTGATGCTGTTCTCATCAATGGATAGAGTGGTTATCTAGGAAGATTTAGGCTATAAAACTATTTCACGCGGGCAATGCCGCGGTAGTAGAATATAAATTCTTAATTAAATAATGAAATTAGGACAAGCAGAGACAACATCGAATCTAAAGTCAACTTACAGTAAGTTGAAGTACAAGAAAGTTTCACAGGTAACTGTGATTTTATTGATAATTTTCAGAAACGCAGGTGTAAGGAATATATAAAGATAAATGTTATAGCCAATAACACCTTAACGACCTGCTGGGTCATACATCTTGTCGTAATATCCCATGCGACTTTTCTAATCTCAGAAGGACATTATGTTACTGATAATATCCGTCTGACCCAAATGGTATTTCTCTTTAGCTAAACTGAGTGATATATTTTTACCCCATTCGTGTAGGTTAAGACACAAGTTGGTCAAGTGATAAGAGACTATTGCCTGAAGCTAAATGATGGACTTGGAGGTCGTGGGTCCAAATCTTTGGTCCAAAAAAAATTTATATGATAATAATAATAAATAATAATAATAAATAAATATTTTTGGACATTCTCACACAACGTCATCTAGCCCAAATTAAGCTAAATGGGAACCAACAATGAGTTCAAGTCATATAATGGCCGGGATTCAAACGTCACTAAACGCAAGACCAACGCCCTAGTAAATGATACTACGGAAGATGCTCAAATTGCGTTACTGTTGAAGTTTATGTCAGAGTAAATTTAAATAAATAAAAAAAGCAGCAGTAAGTAGCTTTAGCAACCCTCTGAGCAATTTCTAAACTGTAACTCTATATAGGTAAGTTTGTTACGATGTTCATACCGTCATCTTCCTAATAGTCAAAGAACAAAGATTTGAGATCTAAGTACGATCTTAATGGTCTGTCGAAAGTTACTACAAAGCATTTTGTTGATATTGTAGAGATTTATGAGGGAACTCTGACCTCATAAATCATCAAATATCAAGAAACCTTGTTAAAAGTACTACAAGTAATATTTTCATGTTGAGGGAGCCACAGAAAGTCAATTACAATGAGATATTTTGAAGATAAATTTTTACAGTTATGTTTGTTTACTGTCGTTTGCTTTCTAACTTGGTATATCTAGTATACTTAAATAGTGAAGGGCATCATACTGCTACATTAAGCATTACAAAAAAGAGAAGAAACAGAAGAAACTGTAGAATATATATAATAAATAATAATAGAGATAAAAGGAACTTTGCATTTGTGAGAGCGCAGTGTTCGTGAACGTATATGTGACCTCTTTTACACACACATATTTTGTACATACAGCTACAAAAAGAATTTTTACTCTACTTTTCGTGGACTCACACAAATTCAAAGCTCCGCTTATCCCTCGCGAACTGGTGTCTAACCTAAAACAATGCAGTGCTGTCAGTCTTTTAGGAACTTTAACAGTGAGCATGGTAGGGCAACTATCGCTGACTACCTTTTTGTAAGAATTCTTTCCCCTATACATAATTAATATCTTAGGGAGAAGAACTCTTGCTTGTTTCTTAGAATTTAAGATAAGTACCGAAATGTTATGTTAGCACGTTTTTTGAATTTTAGCAATCAAGTAAGGATTGTGCAAATAGATTGTACGAATAGATTGTATAAAACCTCACAGATGATTAAGAATTTTAACCATACTTCAAAACTAAAATTTCAGTTCCATAGTATTTATTCTAACTACATAATAATAATAAAACAATGGTAAGTAAATACCTCGGTGGCACAATGGTACTATGTACGGACTGCCACACTCGAGGTCTCGGGTTCGATTCCCGGGTCTGGTGGATAATGTATAATTCTCTTTAGAATTTTATCCAGATAATTATCCCAGAGTCTGGAACTTGTGCCCGTTAAATGGCAATAGGCTCGCCCCCTATTACATGGGACCTAACATAGCTGGCGAGATGTGGGTGTGTTTGCTGCACACCTCTGCCTACCCCTTCGGGGAAAAAGGCGTGATGCTATGTTATGTTATGTTATGGTAAGTAAAAAATTTTTTTAAGAAAAAACTTTTTAGCATTAATTAATAGCATTAATTTTTCGCAGAATCAAAAGGACAACAAAACGTCGACAATTGTTTCGCCTCTAAACGAGGCATTATCAAGACTGTCTCAGAGAGAACAGCTCTGCTGTTCTCTCTGAGACAGTCTTGATATATCGTGAAATGTTTATTATATAGTTAAGTTAAGTTAAGTGAGGAGCAGAGTAGATTGGAAAAATGGCAGTGTAAACTGGAGAGTGTAGGCTTGAAAATCAGTAGAACCAAAACTGAGTACATGTTCTCTGATTTCGGCGGTCTCTCCAGTTCTACACCCATGGTGTAAGACGGCGCACCAATACCAGTTTGCTCCAGTTTATGGTACCTTGCCTCTCTTATCCAGGATGATGGGGAAATCGATCGTATAGTGAAGCACAGAATTGACGCAGGTTGGATGAAATGGCGGCAGGTCAAAGGCACTATATGCGACCCCCAATTTCCTCCGAAACTAAAGGGGAAAATTTACAAGACTGTCGTCAGACCTGCCATCCTGTGTGGACTTTCATGTTTGGCCGTAAAAGCGACGGGTGAAAGACAATTGCATGTAGCGGAGATGCGAATGTTAAAATGGATGTGTGGTATAACAAGAATGGATAGGGTAAGAAACGAGTATATTAGAGGAAGTTTGAAAGTTGCACTAATGAATGAAAAATTGAGAAGCGAGCGGTTGTCATGGTATGGACATGTTATGAGAAGAGAGGAAAGCAATGTCGTTAGAAAGGTGCAAAGTATGACTGTAGAGGGTTTAAGAAGTAGAGGTAGGCCAAAGAAAAGATGGAAGGAATGTGTGAAAGAGGATATGACAAGGAGAGGCACTCCTCTCCTTGTCATATCCTCTTTCACACATTTATTTCACACAGACGTCACTACGTCTGACAGGGATGTATGGAGGAGTAAGACTTGTTGCGCCGACCCCAAATAATTGGGATAAGGGCAGGTAGATGATGAATTTTATTATACAGTAGTACATACATTTGGCCAAAATTTTGACTGAGGTACCTACTAGTAGGTGCAAAGGGGCTCTACCAACATCTTTAGGGCCCCAGCGACCTCACCTGCTAGTGGCGCACCTGCTGATCAACGGACGAGGCTCGTTAATTCACGGTACCTATGAAGTGGCTTCGGTCCCTACGTGGGTACCAGGTAGTACAACAGTGTTGGTCGGGGGGGGTACCACCGTGCAGCTGTGCTAAAGCCCCCCAAGTAACCCAGCCCAGGCTGGGTTGCGTTAGGGGTTCAGCAGCTGCACCGCCGGGCCCGGGGCGATGTATGGTGCAGCAGGCATGGGACCAGTGGGGGTGAAGCAGAGTCTAATGTGGGTGGTGTGGGTCGATTCGCCGGCCAGGGAGACCCTTAGCAACGGCATTGCCGCGGCCGCCCGCAACACAGTCATGGGGCCCGCCTGGGACCAACCACCCCAGGAGGCTGCCCCACATGTTGCGCATAATCCTGATGTGGGATCGCCACTCCGGGTGGTAACCGGTGTGGGGTAGCGGCGGCCTTGCATCAGGGGGGTTTGGGAGCCCTTCCGTCCGGCGGGTCGGCTCCGACCTAACGACACGGTCCCAGACGAAGCTAGCCCCTGCGTTTTGTCACTTACTGCTGCACCAAATGTCGCCCTGTCTTCACGCTTCTTCTTCAAACCTATAATAATGGCAGTGCAACAGAAAAAATGTAAACTTTCCACAGCGGCCCCAGGAAACCCCACAACTTCACTTTTTGAGGTGGAGTTCACCAACATCCGTGGACTCCATGCGAACCTCGATGCCGTCCACCATCACCTCGAGATGGCACGGCCCGCTGTGATGTTCCTCACGGAGACACAGATACGCCGCCCTGACGACACGTCTTACCTGTGTTACCCCGGCTATGTCATCGAGGAACAATTTCGAGACAAAGCCGGGGTGTGCGTGTTCGTTAGGGCGAATGTTTACTGCCGCCGGTTGCGCTGCCTAGAGAACCACTCCAACTCCGTCCTTTGGCTGCACGTAGACCATGGCTCCATGAGCCAGATCTACGTGTGCGTCTACCGTTCCCACACAGGGGATTCTGAGACAACAAAGCTCTTCCAGTACCTCAGCGAGACGGCTGATGATGCGCAGGTGCAGTTCCCGAACGCTGAGCTAGTGTTTCTGGGGGACTTCAATAGCCATCACATTGAATGGCTGGGGTCCCTCAGGACTGATCATGCGGGTAGGGCCGCCCATGCGTTCGCTCTCTCCCACGGTCTGACCCAGATGGTATGCGGGATCACCCGGATACCAGACAGGTCAGATCATGCGCCCGCTTTGCTGGATCTACTGCTGACGAGTCGCCCAGCCCAATACAGTGTTTCGGTAGGAGCCCCATTGGGTAGTTCCGACCACTGTGTTGTTCACGCTGGCATGAAGGTGTCACCTCCTGCACGTGTTGTACAAATGTCACGACGACTATAGCACTACTCGTCAGCGAATTGGGACGGTCTACGCGATTATTATGCGTCCGTCTCTTGGAGCCAGCGCTGCTTTGTAGGAAAGGCTCCTTCAGATAGCGCTTCTGCGATTGCTGGCGAGGTCAGTTTAGGGATGGAATATTACATCCCTTTCACTGATGTCGCCAGTATCCGCAGAGCCCGTCCCTGATTCGGGCGAGATTGTGCCAAAGCTGTTCGACAAAAACAGTCGGCATATCGCGCCTGGATCAGGGCCCGGGCTGTGCGCGACCCAAACGTGGGCCACCTCAAAGTAGCGTACAACCGGGACACAAAATCCAGCAAGAGGGCCTTTAAGAGAGCGGATGCCCAGCGCGTCGCGCGGCTTGTTCAGGAGCTCACTTCCCATCCCACGGGCAGCCGTGGATACTAGCAACTGGCCAAAGCCGTGCAATCTAACTTTTGTCAGCCCTCACTGCCACCGCTGCGTTACCCAGATGGAACACGGGCTCACAAAGCCCAAGAGAAAGCGGATATGCTCGCGGACCTCTTTGCGGCTAATTCCCGGGTCGACGACCGTGGCCTGCAGCCCCCTGCCATCGCCAACTGTGGCCACACTATGCCTGACATTGTACTCAGATAATGCGATGCACGGGCAGTGCTGCGATCACTCGATACGTGGAAAGCCAGTGGTCCTGACGGCATTGCGGCGGTGGTACTACGGAAATGCGCAGCTGAGTTGTCTCCTGTACTAACTCGTCTGTACCGCCTGTCTTACGAATCAAAGAAGAATCAAGAAGAATCAATTTCATTTATTCAGTTTAGGCACATAAAGAGCCCATATATGAATGTCAAAATTTTACAATTTTATGTCAAGCACTATTATAAAAATAGGTACTAAATTAATTACATAAATAACCATTTGAAAATGATTCTTTCGCTGGTTCGGTAAGTTGGTTCTCCTGAGAAGATACCAGCAAGAAACTCAGGTAGATTATCCATTTTCTTTTTAAAAATGTTTTGTTTACATTGTGTTACAATTTGTATTGTACGAGTGGCTAACAACAGCAGATTAGGGTGACCATGCATTTTTATCATTAAGATATTCGTCTACATTATAATAGCCTTTCTTCATCAAACGTTTTTTCACTACTATTTTAAACTTATTAAGAGGCATGTCGACCAGATCCTGCGGAATTTTATTAAATATTTTTATACATTTGCCTACAAACGAATTACCAACTTTATGAAGTCTAATTTTTGTCATTGCCAGTTTATTTTTATTTCTTGGATTATAATTATGGTTGTCAGATCTTTTTTTGAAGAGTTCTATGTTCTTCCGGACATATACGATGTTGTCATAAACATATTGAGAAGCAACTGTTAAAATATTAATTTCTTTAAATAGTTCTTTCAGCGAGTCACGGGGTCCGAGTCTATAGATTGCTCGTATAGCTCGTTTCTGTAATATGAATATTGTCTCAATATCGGCAGCTGAGCCCCATAGCAGCAGACCATATGACATAACGCTATGAAAGTACCTAAAATAAACTAATCGTGCCGTTTTTTCATCAGTCAGTGACCTTATCTTTCTAACCGCATAGGCAGCCGAACTAAGTCTTCCTGCCAAGGCTGTGATATGAGAAGTCCATTGCAGTTTACTATCTAAAGTTATTTCAAGAAAAACTGTGGTATTGACTATTTGAACTAATGCATTACTCATAGTAATATGAGTATCCACCTGTCTAACATTGAGCATAGTAAATTTCACACATTTTGTTTTCTTCGCATTGAGCAGCAAGTTGTTACTTGTGAACCAATGCAGTATTTCCGAAAGGGTATTATTTACATCGTCAAGTACTACTATTCGTCTATCACTTTTAAAAATTAATGATGTGTCATCAGCAAATAATACTATTTCACAAAGATTTTTAGTGAACTAAGGCAGATCATTTACGTATATTAAGAATAAAACGGGTCCTAATATCGAGCCCTGGGGTAATCCCATGACTAATGAGGCGCCAGAAGAGTCGGTGCCATTAACGTTAACTTTTTGTACTCTATCAGTGAGGTAAGACTCCAATAAGCCAAGTGAGCTGTGCGAAACACCTTAATACCCTAATTTTAGTAACAAAGTCTCATGATCAACACAATCAAAAGCTTTTGATAGATCACAAAAGATACCAATGGCATCCTGCCTTTCCTCCCATGCATCAAATATATGTTTCACAAGTGCAACTCCTTCATCCGTTGTGTTTCTGCCTTTAGTGAAACCAAACTGTTTGCTATGAAGTAACTTATTTTCTGTAAAATGTGAAAGCAATTGATTAAATATTATTTTTTCAAAAATTTTACTCAGTGTTGGGAGTATGGAGATAGGTCGAAAATTTGAAGGATCACTTTTGTCTCCTGCTTTGAATAAAGGAATGATTTTACTGTACTTCATAAGATTAGATGACAGCACATTGCACGGGAGCTACTGGGCTCGTCCGGCGGCGGGCGGTCGGATATTGAGGAGGATAGACAACAACTCGTGGCTGATCTCGACAGGAACCTCGACTGTTTCTCTCAATGGGGTACCGAGAACCTTGTCGAGTTCAATGCCCGCAAAACAAAGGCGTGTGCATTTACAGCGAAGGAATCCCCTTTCCTTCCCCTACCCTCTCTTCAGAATGCATTATTGCCAATGAAGGACAACCTTGACATCCTTGGCATAGACGTTCGTCGAGAGCTCAATAGTAAAAACTACATTGAAAGATGTATTGGGCTAGCTTCGCGGAAACTAGGAATACTGAATAAGATCAAGCTATTCTTTACACCGCACCAGAGGTGTCTGCTGTACAAGACGCAGATTAGACCCTGCGTCGAATACTGCTCTCACCTCTGGGACGGCTCCGCGAAGTATTTGCTGGACGCTCTCGACGTTATGCAGCGACGGGCTATCCGTATTATAGGTTGTCCGTAGGTAACGGGAAGCATTGAGCGGCTAGCTCAGCGCCGAACAATAGCTTCCTTGGCCTCATTCTACCGTATTTACCACGGCGAGTGTTCTGAAGAGCTCTTCAATCTGATCCCACCCTCTTCCTTCCGATCCCGAACAACGCGTGCCGGGCAGAGATGCCACTCCCACACAGTGGATTGCATGTTCGCGAGAACCGAACGTTTTAAACGTTCGTTTCTCTGCCGAACGATAGTGGCCTGGAACGCCCTGCCTGTGCACGTGTTTCCTCCCACATATAATCCTGGGTTCTTTAAGCGGAGCGTGAAGAGGCACATCAGTAGGTCGTCAAGTTGAGGGCCACTCTTTATAGTATTATGTGCTGTGAGAGTGGCCCACAATCGCTAGACGTCGTCACGACTTACCACCAGGCGGGCGGCGTCAATTTGGCGAACCCAATATAAAAAAAAACCTACCTATACCTACTTTAAAAAAATAATATTTGGTTGTTCGGGCATTTTGTAAAAAAGCTCGCCGGGTTATCAGTACCTATAGATTCAATTTTAGATCTTAGGAAAATAACATATTTGTTTTTATCATTCAAATGAGAATTTATACACACATATCACGCCTATATCCCCGCAGGGGTAGACAGAGGTGCATTACACACCCACAATTTGCCAGTAATTTTACTCCCACGTAATAGGGGGCTAGCCTATTGCCGTCACCGGGCACACATATAATGGACTATGTCCAAAATGGCCAAATTAATTTAATAAAATGTAGCAGCTGTATTGCAAATTTAAAAGAAAAAAAATCGTTGTTTTGCGTTGAAATGTTGATTAAAGGCAACAAAATCTTACGTGCCAGCCGCTATGGCCCAGCCAATTAAAGTTCTGGGCGTCTCGGACTATTTATTTACACACGGAATTTATTTATAGAACAAAAATTACCTTAATACTACTTACTTATAAAAAATCTTGTAAAAAAAATCCACCGCATCATTGATGAATCGGACGGTTCCCATTTACGCTGGCTGCGTTGACACATTGTTTGGTGAAATAGGTTGTCTATGGTATGAAAACTAGGTATGCAATGCATGCTGCTGTTGCAAAAAACTGAGCGAAGTGTTAAATTTTCGAAAGAAAACGATTTATTTTTTTATGTTCGGGCTTCGCCGGACTTTCAATATTTGAATTTCAAAAATTCTATTCTGCACGTTAAAATTTTACATTGTTTTCAATGGGACCATTGTTTTTTTCGGTAATTATTCCTCGATGGTATGTCCGATTTTCAATTTTTTTTTGTTCTAAACCACCCTCACTCCACACGTTATCACTGTGGTAAGTTTGAAGGAGATCGGTTCAAGCGTTTAGGAGGAGTATGCGGACAAACGAAATACATGAGTCGCGAAAAATTTGGTTGTTTTCATAGTCATTAAGGTAGGCTCCGTAACTACTGAACCGATTTTGAAAATTCTCTCAGTAATATGTACCTAGTTATATAATATCTGAGTAATGTTGGCTACATTGGTGGCAGAGGTACCTACTTTTTATCCCGTTAAAATATGTTCCCGTTAGAATTGAGAACGAGAAAACTACGTCACGCGTCCAGAGCCGCGCTAATCTTGTAAGTACCTACTCTAGAATTAAATGCAAAATCGTCTGGTTATTGAATGTGGCATCAACTCATAGTCTACAACTGCTGAAGCGGTATTCAAATATTACTCAATTTATTCAATTATAAGACACCGTATTAATCCTATTACGCAGTTCATGTCAGTAACGTGAACAATGTTGACGTGTTTAATTTAATTAGGAAATGTCGTTTGTGTACAGTTTGCAAACTATTGTCTTCGACTACATACAATATTCATACAGACACTGTGGAATGTACATACAGACACTGTGGAATGTATATTAAAGTTGGAATGCCAAGTCTTTAGAGAAATCAAGTATTACCGTAATACGCATCACAAAATGTCTACCATTCAGTTTAATTGCAGTAGAGTTAAGTCTAGTTCAAATTATACCAGGGGCATTTCAGACCAATGAGAAAATTTAACATTGAATTATCTACTGATGTAAATTACCTAGTACTGGAATGTTCCCATTTTAATAGACTGTTCAGCCACTGAATTACCTATAGGTATCTTACTTTTCACAATCCAGATCACCAACAGCAGGATTACTAGCTAGTATAGTTATTAACCGCTTTTTATAGAAGGAAATAATGAATAATGTACCTATGTAGTAAAATTAAGATTTCTAACTAAAAAAACCGGGTAAGGGCGAATAGGACTCGCGCACAAAGGGTTCAGTACCATTTTGTATAAAAATGGCAAAACAAATTACGTTTATTGTTTGGGAGCATTTTAAGGTTTGTTCAGTATAAATCATCTGTGAAAATTTCAACTTTAGAAAGTTGGTCTATCGGGTACGGAACCCTAAAAAGTATTTACGTTACTACAAAGATTTGTAATTATTAACTAAACTTACGATGTGAAATTGGGCGTTTTCACATTTCACGATAACGTAACGACACACGATATCGTGTTGATATCGTAAGTAGCAGCAGTAACTTTAAGGTAAGAATATAAATTATCGTCACGATATCGTCACGATATTGTGGACGATATCGTCACTATATCGTAAAATAAAATAAAATAAAATAAAAATTTGACGTGAGCAGAGCCGCTGCAATCAGCACTTTCAGCCTTTAGTGTCCAAATTAGGGCGATTTTTTGCTGCAACTTTAGGATAAGATAAAGAAAATCAAACACTATAACCCCGGCACTTTCCATTATATTTCTTGACGTCACAATAATCAAAATAGATTATGGAGAGTTAATAACAACATTTTATTCACATTTAATATTACCAATCCTAATAACAAAAACTTCGACTTGTGACTTAAGTCTGAAATCGAGAGTCGTAAGTTGGACTTAACCAACTTAACCACCTAACAATTTATTAATGTGGTACCTAATTACTTAAAGTTTACTTGACATTTCTTTTTTACGTGTATAATCCTCATGAACTTAACCCAGCCACATAAGTTATTAGTATAATTTTATGTGTAGCATTTTAATATTAGTAGCGATACAGAATTGAAAGTTAGCGGTTCAACAAAAGAGATACCTTTGTTATCAACAAAGTAACAAACCTACAGTACTGTCTCGACGAGAAAGTCAAGAACAAACATCCAACCTTATTAAAAGTTATTGTAACATGATTGTGTAGATTACCCAGCACTCCTTACTAACACGCATCATAGTTGCTCCTTGTCGCCGAGCCTTCAAGCCGACGACTCACTATTAGTATTTTTACACTATGCTATCGGGTAACCGACAAAACCGCACGGGTGTTTGCTTCTGTCTTATGGCTCGAAGACCTGGGTATTCTCTGGAAGAAGGCCCCCGAGACTTACAAGCTTACATAACTTACAAGCCTACATTCGATGCAAAAATAAATAATTACTCTTTGTACGTATTTATAGGTTAATTCAAGAATGTTTTGAAAATTATTTCTAAACTATTGCATATTGTCCATACTATCTTCAACTGTGAAATGTTTTTGTTTTAGTTTGTGGATTGCAAATTAACGGGTTATGCTCCGCTGTACCACTGGTTTATACCACCAGTGGTAGGACGGGTAAAATTGGTATGCTCCGTGGTTCCCCTCCAGTGGTACAGTGGAGAAAATATGTATGACCCGTCATTCCCCTCCTGAGTTCTTCTCTTAAGGTGTATAACAATTTATTATATTATATTTATATTTATATTTATATTATAATTGAGTATGAAATCCAGTACTTGTTATTTTCAAGTTAAGTTGTATGGTTTAGATTCAACTACTTACATATCAGCACACTTATGACATTAGCAGAGTACCTAAGTGTCGTAAATATAATTAAAAATATAAATTAAATTCTTGTTTGTAGAACTTTTTGAGTAGTTTTACAATTACCATGAGTTTATCTCTATAAAATATCTTTGTAAATTAACTGGGCGTTTATAATCTAAAACTCGTATAAAACAATCCACAGCCACAAGCTAGCTATTGCTACAATACAACAATTTAACATAATTACAAAAATATAGTTGTCTGAAACTGCCACGAGCCACACTTTACAATTGACAAGAATAATATCATAATATGTCTTTTACAATTATTGTAGGTATTATTTACTATTTCTTACATTATACAACCCCAGATCGATGCTTGGAGCCGCATTGCGGTTTTTATAGACTTAACACTCTAACTAAAGTTACTATTTCACAGTCTTAATATACTCGTATCTTACAGTATTTAACAATCGGTTTCATGCAGTAAACGGAAAGAACAGAAAAAACATAGAAGCATAACCTCAAACAAAATCTCTAAAATAAAATAAACGGTCCCTCGATATATTTTGTTTTCTATGAACAACGATTATGTACTATTTCAGAATAATAGTTGGTTCAAATTTCAATCTACGTCTCTGATTGGCTAGCAACGCATAGCAACTGTCGCATTATAGGCGAAATGACAGGCCGGCTACAAGAACCGAACTACACACCTTCTTCGCCGCAAGATTTGCCTAGCAACAGATCTGCGTTGGGTAATTTTCGAGCGCGAGAAATGCGTCTATGTTTTTTCCGTTCACAGGTTTCATGGCATTAGTCAAATTATACGGACCATTTTTATTGATAGGTATTTCCCATAATCTATGTATCTATAAAATTAATTGTGATATCTTTAACTGGACTCCTAGTAACATCCACTTCGTGGCATAACAAAGTTACAAACAATCTATCTATCTATCTATATATAGAAAAGGTAAATGTAATTTTTGTCCCCCCTTAGCTCTTGAGAACTGCTTATGCTACAATGATGGTTGACCCCTCTATGGATAGCCCTCGATCTGGAAGCAAGCCAAAAAAAAATGACCTAGCCCTAAGGGGTCAAAAGTTATAGGCCAAGACACCGTACTAGTATAGTAGAATAAACTATCATTGATTTTTTGACCCACCAGTCCGACCTTTTTGTTAAAGAAGTGGCCATATCCCATATTTAGGTAACTGTCATCATCATCTAGGTAGGTACTTATACAAATGAATTTTATAGATTTATGAAATGCTATTTTTCCCTTGCTTACTAAATTTGTCTACTTAGCTGTTTGTTCCTGCTAATAGCTGCAGCGACTGGATCACTGTACCGGTTTTAACGGATCTGTCACTGGCAGATAACTGATGTAACATAGGAGTAACAGCACTAATTTTGAAAAATGCCTGCGTCAGACGGACAGCTTAAGTTCTCTAACATTCATTCTCTTATAACATTCCTTAGCATTTTTCATTTCACTTTTACTTCTATTTACACGGATCAACTTAGAGTTAATCGTATAAAATGCAAAGGTTTTTGGTGACTCCAATGTTTAATAACCAATTGAATTATAAAACCATATTTCTAATGCAAAACTGGGTTTAAAGACCCCACAACAGTAAACCACTTGACAATCGTCACATGGAATTAGCTCAACGACGAGCTGTCGCGTCATCACTGTTAATTACACAGACGTGTCTCAGGTAAGTCCACCGATATTACAGTTCACATGATACATATAGGTAGCTAGCTCTTCACCAGTCATCTCATCATCGACTTCTCTAAGGCTGGAGTTTGATATACTACGAGGGGACTCGACGGAGTCTGAGACTTCATTAATACGAAGTTGCCACGCTCTTCGCCAGTGGCCATTCCCACTGGGGGACTCGTTGACTGTTGGCAGGTCTCGCCCGTTGCAGCACTGAATAAGAAAAAAAATAGTAAGTAAACAACAAAAATATAAGATAATATGGACCGCTATTTGGAGCTTTCCGGCTATGGTCTTAAAGTCTTAGGTGGTCAGAGTATTCTCTCTCAAATACACTGGTTCAAATCCAGCCTAGGCCTTACGTGTTTGTGATTTATATTGGTAAAAAACATTCAATGTTCAATCATTAAAACAAAAATAAATGTATTAAAAAAAAAATCAATTACACAAAATTCTCAAATAACGTAACTATTTATTATGTACTTTTGTTTACCTCAATTTTTGAGTATTATTGTTTTTGAATGTAAATTAGCATTTAACTTAAGTAATGTACTAATTGACTGAGGGAGCGAAGCGACCGAAGTCTCTGTTTCAACTTGCAGACTGAGGACAATTTCTTTCGTCTGTACCTCTACATCTACGGGTTCTGTCAGATCATGTTTGAGGCCGTATTTATCAACCGATTTGCATGAAACTTTACACACACACTCCTTGCTTACAATGAATAACATTTGAATTATATTTTTGGATTGGATGACAAATGAAAGTGTAACAAAGAGAATCGAAAAAGAAATTTTCTAAACAAAGCCGCTCCCGAAGTCAACGGTTCACAGAACCTCTAGTTGTAATTGGTCAAACTAATTATCCACAGCGCAATGTTAATCTCTGGGTCTATGTGGGTGGGATTAATAGAGTTACTGCAAAAATTTCCGAAGCTCAACATTACGTCTCGTTGTGAAGCAGAAAAACCAGACAAAGAAAACTCGCTGAAACATATTATTATCAATTTTAAATTGTTGCATTTCTAATATTTCTATCTTCATGATTTAATTATTATAGCGTTCTAAAGTCGTTAAGCCTAACGGCGACCTCAATAACTCTGGCACCTGTTTGGCCACTAACTATGTAAGTTTAATAAGAATATAATAACGTTCTATCACCATCTCCGGGGCTTTTTTATATATTGGATTCGCCAAATTGACGCCGCCCAGTTGGTGGTAAGTAATGACGACGTACGTCTAGCGATTTTGGGCCACTCTCACAGCACACAATACAATAGAGAGTGGCCCTCAACTTGACGACCTACTGATGCGCCTCTTCACGCTCCGCTTAAAGAACCCAGGGTTATATGTAGAAGGAAACACGTGCACAGGTAGGGCGTTCCAGGCCACTATCGTTCGGCATAGAAACGAACGTTTAAAACGTTCGGTTCTCGCGAACTTGCTATCCACTGTGTGGGAGTGGCATCTCTGCCCGGCACGCGTTGTTCGGGATCGGAAGGAAGTCAAGTTTAGTCGCACACGCGCGGACACCTACCTGTTAATAGACAAACAAGGCTGTGGCAAATTATATCTAAGTGCCCGGAAATGACAAATATTACCACCTCCAGGGATAAAGACGGGATTCTGTGTTATGTTTTTTTTTCTTTTGTGGTTGGGAATGCATATTCGCACTTCTCCTCCCCACTGCAGGTGCTACCCACTGACGGCTTCGTGTGGAACTCCCGGCCCTTAAGATCCAAAAGGCTCCATGGTGTTTCACCTTCGCCTTAGCCGGGCCGCCGGATGTTATGTTGTAAGGGTCATTCAGTTAGTATTAACTTACAAAGCGTTAAACACCCGAGCCAAAGTAACCCTTTTAATAAATGTTCATTATTCTGACCTCACCTGTGCTCTAGGTGGCGCGTCGTACAGAGTCGTAGCGGTCGATTGCCTGCCCAAGCGCCGCGTTCGCACACGTTCAGTAGCCCCAGCTCCCGCTCGTTGTCGCTGTGATGCGAGAAGAGCGCTATAGGTCCGCCCCATGCGAGGACCTCCACCCCCACACCACGTTGCTAATGTCATCTGCAAGCATAAATAGCATTTTTTTATTATCATTCAGTAAACAAATGATCGCCCGTATGGTCGAACATAAATCTTGCCAACATAAAACCATTATTTGGGCTTTTCCCCCCATTCCCCCCCCCCCTTAAAAGATAGTTTAAAATGCACAATTTAACCCCAGAGTAGTCGTGCCTTCCCGTGTAACGTGAGTGGTCGCGAGAGTAGCATTTTGCTGCCTTTACAAATAACCCCATATTTTACCTGAAATATTTATTTTAAGTAAAATTATAAACAGTGTGTTCTTTAATGTATATTAGCTATAGAAAAAATCAAACATTTTAATTGAATCTCCTAATCAGTGCAAGAAACAAACAAATGACAATAACTCGACAAAAGACTAAAATATTTTGAACTTCTTTACACAATCTCATATAAATTATAATATAACGTAGCAAATAAATCGAAATCCACTTTTTAGGTACCTTGACCATATGCATAGTCAAAATAAGCCGGGCACATGTACACTCAAAGCTCGTTGCTCAGTTACTTGGCAAAAATATTACACACGTTTTTTGTTTAACGATTTTTATTCGATATTATTATATTCCGGCCGTACGTGAACCAAATAGTGCACGAAGCGAAGGAAAGAGACCGGACGGTATATCGTTGCTACCGTGGAAGATGGGAAGGCCTTTGGTGTGGGACGCTACATGCGTTGACACCTTAGCACCTTCACACCTTCCAAGCACATCCGGATGTGCCGGCGCTGCTGCTGCATCGGCTGAAGGCCGCAAATGGCATAAATATGATAACCTAGCAGTTGATTACATATTTGAGCCGTTTGGGGTTGAGACACTGGGGTCATGGGGTCCGAGTGCTCGCCGCCTTTATAGAGACTTCTCAGGACCAGAAGGCTGGCTATTTTCTGGCCCAAAAGAATAAGTATCGCCATCCAACGTGGCAACACAGCCAGCATTCTAGGAACCTTCCCAGTCGGCAATGACGCGGAGGATTTTTTAAACGATATTTTGTAATGTAAATATTTTTAGTATATGTATATTTTAGTATATGTATATTTTGTACATTTTAATTTTTATTGTTAGTTCGATATCATATTGAACTAATTTCATCTCATTTTCATCAATGTTTTGGTACTCTAACAGTACCAAGTGAGAAATATTGCTTCATAATGGCTACTGTCTAGATGTCGTCCTCGTTATGTGGTATGGTCATAGCGAGAAACATCTCCTTAGAGTACAGTGTTCGCAATAGTAAATTGTTAGTGTAAGCTTGGTAAATGATCTGACTATTTATACCGGCTGATTGCGAAGCACATAATAAAGTCTAAATGACTTTCACGACAATGACGATAACCAGATAATCTCTGGAACGTGATAGACGAACGACTGCGACTGCATCACACTACAGCGGATAATGTGTGCTTGATGCCTGTCTCCACGAATCATTATCTGAATTTTCTGCATCAGTACTGTGGTATATACATTCATACTTTCATCTAGCAAAGCAGTCTGTTTTTTTAAATCCGCGGCTCAAAGCCGCATCCGCTCTCACGTCTGTTACCAGGGGCGTCTCTGGTTTGCACGCAAAAGGTATTTCCAGTGTCGCCCGGGGCAATGCAGTCTGTACTAAGTATAACTCAAGCGACCACGACAAATGTTGATATATTAGAACTCAAAATATCTAAAATAATGTCTTAAAACACAAAACAGCTGTAAATATATACACAGTAATATGCTAGGTAGGTACTTATAGAAACAAACATTGTAATTATTACCAAATTATAATAATGAAATTTAACTAAAAACAAAAAGATGAACTCATTAATTTTACCTACGCGAGTGGTCGAGCAGTTAGCTGTTTGCCGCCTCGCAAGACTTGCACAAGGTAACCTCTTCTTCCTGCAGTCACCTTCTGCCTGATATACTTAGTAGTTTTTGCTAAGTTACTGAGATGCCTAACCTTGTAAAGCTCAGCCAGAGCGGCAAAATGCTCATATCGCGACTACTCTAGGGTTAATAAGCACTTACTGATTCGTTTTTCTAGTAATGGTATCATATGCACCATTAAGGGGTTGGGTCCTTAAACACTTATTTATTTATTTATTTTTTTTTATTTTTTTTTTTTATTTTTTATTTTTTATATTTAGGTCGACAAATTGACGCCACTCGCCTGATGGTAAGCTGAGGCGACGTCTGGCAATTGAGGGCGACTCTCACAGTACACAGGAATACTATAGAGAGTGGCCCTCAACTTGACGACCCTGTAATGTGCCTCTTCACGCTTCGCTTAAAGAGCCCAGGGTTATATGTTGGAGGAAACACGTGCGCAGGCAGGGCGTTCCAAGCCACCATCGTTCGGCAGAGAAACGATCGTTTAAAACGCTCGGTTCTCGCGAAGACGGTTTCCACGGTATGAGGGTGACATCTCTGCCCGGCACGCGTTGTTCGGGATCGGAAGGGAGAGGGTGGGATCAGGTTGAAGAGCTCTTCAGAACACTCACCGTGGTAAATACGGTAGAACGCGGCCAAGGAAGCAATTGTTCGGCGCTGGGCTAGCGGCTCAAGGCTTTAAAAGTAAGTCAGATAAAAACAAGTCATTTTAAAGGCAAAAAAAACAGAAAATGTAGGTAGGTACTTAAAGGCACGTTAAGACACTTGAAACACTGAGAAACTTTGTAGTACTTTTTACTACACTAAAGATGATACAGGTACCTACGCTAACCATGAAAAAGTAGGTACATTACGTTAAGTTTTTGCTACAAAGTTTATACTCTGTATAGCCGCTTACAGCTAAGCCATTCTTCATACATTTATGACCGTTTCGGAAAATATTATATTATTTTTGACTCATATTCAAAACTGACTGGAAGTATTATTAGTTTGATAGACAAACACAATATTTCCATAAATAAATCAGATTTATTTCATAAATATTCACTTTTTTCACTTTGTAGTAGGATATATCAGGATAAAAGCGGACCCCTGTGGCTTCGCCCGCTTGAAAAATTATCTAAACAAAAACCTTCCTCGAAAACTACTCTATCCATTAGTGAGACAGCATCAAAACCCGTTGCGTAGTTTTAAAGATCTAAGCATACATATGGACGGAAGCGACTTTGTTGTATAATATGTAGTGATAGTGAAGTGATAGTGATGATAAGATAACGAGACTTTGTAATTATGTTAAAGGAAAGATACATTTGGATCACCAGCCTTTTTTTTTTTTTTTTGTAACTCCGCGGCCCAGGGCCGCGGCCGCTCTAACGTCCGCTGCCGGGCGTCTCTGGTTACTAGCAGAGGGTATGTCCAGTGGCGCCCGGCGGACTTTGACCACCTCTGTGGTCTCTTCGGGTGTTGGGTCGGGACGAGAATCCCGCGTCGTTGGGGGAAGGGTTTTATCCCGCGTCAGTGAGTGAATCTGGTTGCGTGCTATGGGGCAAAGGCCCCGCAGCACGCAACCCTTCTAGCCTGCTTCTGTAAGGACGGCGGATAGCGATCCCGCCGTCCTCAGGCCCCGATCATGGAGGTCGATAGTCTTGGGCGTAGTCGCGGAGTCTGGGGCGCCCTGGCCGCCGACTACGGAACTCGGCGGGGAGGGTACGCTCCCTCTCCCTCCCGGCCGCCTCCTTCGCGAGCATGACTTGCTCGCAGAAGGACACGGCCGCGTTCCACCTACTCCGGCTGGAGACCATGGCTTGAAGCATGGTCTCCGGCGAGAGGGTATCCACGCCCAGACCCACTACGAGGTCCCGGCGCTGGCTCGCCCACGCTGAGCACTCCACCAACGTGTGGAGTGCGGTGTCATCGTCGGAAACCTCGCAGTGTTGACACCGGGGTGTGACCTCACGATGCATGCGAAACAGATAGCTACCGAAGCATCCATGCCCGGCAACGATCTGCGTCGCACGATACGTGAGGTCACCATGCTGCCTCTGCAGCCAATATAATAGGGCCATACTCCGCACAACCCCCAGGTACAGTCTCCTGCAGGAAGCGGTGGGTCCCTTTAGGTTGGGCATCAGTCACGAAAGCGCGACCGATGCCTGTGTCACCTTGGGGACCAAACTTCGGAAATCTGGTCCGAGGTTCCATCGGCTATCAAGTACGATCCCTAGATACTGCATCGAGGGCTTGATGCCGATGCTAACGCCTCCCACATTTATGCTGGAACCTTCAGGTGGACCGTTCCGAGGTCTGTGAAAACACAGAACCTCGGACTTGTGCAAGGCCACCTCCAGTCCCAGCCGCCGTATCCGACCCACGATTTGAGCAACACCCGTCGTGACCTTGAGTGCTGCCTCCTGGTACGTTGCACCCCGCGCCGTGACGAGGGTATCGTCGGCGTAGCACGTTAGGATCACCAGCCTGGAAATGGGAACGAAGTCACAAACTAAGCAGGGCTTCTGCTGTGACTATAGGACTAGATAGTTCATACAAAATACTGATATATTTGTAAATAATATACGTAATTTACATTGTAAAACACCCAATTTCTGAAAAAAGTATTTGATCCGACCCTGGAATCGATTCCGAAACCTCAGAAATAGGTAGCAGTCTCAAGCAGGTCGTATCCTTCAACACGACGACCGTGTAGCTCTATGCCTTCAACCGACTACGCCATCGTCGTCGGTGACAATGTTAGTGTAATTGAATGTTACAAATAGTGTTGGCATTTTAATACAACTTATAAATATTTAAACAGTAAAGTTCCAAAGTCCATACAAACTGACAAACTCAGATCATCAAGCTACATAGAATAAAACCGGCCATGTGTGAGTCCGGCTCGCGCTTGCCCGTTTGGTAACAAACTCGAAAATCACGTTTGTTGTATGGGAGCCCCCTTAAATATTTATTATTTGTTGTTATAAAGGCAATAGAAATACATCATCTGTGAAAATGTCAACTTTCTTACTATCACGGATTCATGAGATACAGTCCAATACAGACGGACGGAAGGGTGGACAGCGAATTATTAGTAATAGGGTTCCCGTTTTACCCTTCGGGTACGGAACCCTAATAAATTAGCAGTTTATTCTGTCTAAATTTCCTAGCAGGACTACAACTCAATGAATTTGTATACTGGTTGCGAACTTGACCTTTTTTACAATTTATTTTTGGAAGCACAACAAAATAGTTGTTTTGGCAACTCAAGGATTTCGCTCCAAATCAATAATAATGCTAATATTCTTTATGACTTGACTACTAAGTAGTTGCCCTGCTCTTGTAAAAACTAATTGCCGACAAATTATCTCTTTGAGATTAATAAAAAATAACCTGTCTGTAACATACATTATGTTAGTCTCTCTCATGTTTTTACGGATGGTTTTATAATTTATGCTGCAATAAATTACGGTTTGACTGACAGTATAAAATAGATTGAAGTCATAGTACATGCGTTGTCTATATTAAGGTGGTGTATAAGTTGCACCATCTTGATGGTTACGTTGTGTGTATAGGTACTATAAATGTAGTGAGTTTTTATTGCCTGGGGACTAAGTCACGTAAAAGAACGTAAAACGCCATGCTACTGCTATACTACTACGTTGCAACTGCAATTGGTCAAAAAATCGGTAGTCTGCTAAACTCACAAGCAACGCGCCAGGATGGCGCCAGAAAGACACAAAACCGAATGACACCAGAGTACAATCATCATGAGGTTAAATTGGATTTAGTTACTCCCGACATTACCAACTTCCCAGACCCTATATCCCGGGAACCGGGCTTCCCAGCCCCTATATCCCGGGAACCGAGCTTCCCACCTACATTCTGTGCCCCTAGTATGAGTTTGTCAATCGAGCCGTCGTTCAACGATTTCGAACAAACTTAAAACCTATCGTCTAGCCTTCGTATTGTTATGATCTGCAATTTAAAAATGGCGTTTACACCATCATTAGTTTTTGACCTCGATCGTACCAACTTCACGTTATATATCGCTCGCTCTTTCTTACACATTAAAAAAGAAAGAGATAACATTAGTTTACTATGTGACGTTGTGAATATGGTTTAATGAATGAAGTTTTTTTTTTAAATCACCCTCTTCTTGGCAAGGCAATAGTCTTTAACCCATACTACCTATTAATGTAATCAAAGTTGAAAATTTTATTTAGACTTGCAATTATTACCTCCTTCCAAAAAAACAACCGTAAGCATAACCATCTTCCACGCACTAGGGTAAAAGACTCGGCATTTAATTGCCTTGCATAAATATATAGTCCAAAATCATTTAGACTTGGTTTTGACCTTAGCTTATCTCAACGAAATTAAAAAAAATGGCGTTATATTTTAATGTCAATGTCATGTCATAACAAAAATACAACTATTTTTCAAATTCTTTTTTTTAATATATTAGTTTCTAAACAATGGTAAGTAAAATGTTTTAAGAAAAAACTTTTTAAAAGTTTCTTTTTAAAACATGCACAAAATGAGGATTATTCATGATTATTGAAGTTTGAAGTAATGGTCGTAATGCATAGATATCATTAAATCTATGGATGGTAATGGTGGATTTTACGAAACGGTCAAACTATAAGTCATCCATCGAAGAGACACTTCAACTCACTACACAAATAGCTACCGTGTTCAAAAACCGAAAGTTTCATCGACTTCGTACGATTAACCACCGCTATAATGTCAAAATAGCAACTCATACTACCAAATGGCTGAAATATCCGTGCAAACGTAGTTGTAAACGAAACGGTCTCGAAATACGAAGAGCTATGTAACTCGTACTACCGATTTTAGTTCCCTGACGTTACCACAAGGGGCGCTGGTGTGAAATGTATGGAGGAATACGAAATCGTATTTCGAGCAACTTAACGTAAGAAACTCATACTAGGCGTACTGGGCAAATTTAAATTTTAGTAGACTACGCACGCAAACAGCTACTACTTAGCGCGTCACAAGCTAGCAGGCAGACGCACGTTCGCCACTGGACTGCGTTTGTGTTAGTAGACTAGGAAAACTGTAAAAATTTGCCTTCTACGTGCAAATACCATGCTACTTTGCTTAAATTGCAATATGCGACTTGCCCCCCAGGTCCTTTTCTCGCTGGCTACCTCTGTGAATCTGGCTTTTAATGTAAATTTTAATGTGTTAACGTTAATAAGTGTTTAATAAATAAATTTGAGTTTTAGATTGTCATTAGTTTCTCAGTAATAATTGTTTTCCTTCTCTAAACATACTTATAATTGACTAGGCTGATCGCCGCAGCTCCGCCCGCGAGATTTAGTTTACTCGTTCCCGGTTCCCGTGGGAACACATTACCGACATAAAAAGTAGTCTATGTTACTCAGGATGCATGTAGGTGAAAGAATTTTTGAAATAGGCACAGTAATTTTTGAGTTTATTCATTACAAACATACAAAAATACAAATCTTTCCTCTTTATAATAGTAGTAGGTATAGATAAATAAATACAAAATATACATCAATAGTTCCCCAACTCCGAATAAATTTTTTTTATCCCGGGACCGGCGTCTCAGGTGTCCCGGGATAAAATAAAAATTGATTGATTCGCATACACATACCACTACGCCACCGAGGCAGTTTTATAAAAATCGAAAAACGTACCTATGCTAAGATCGTAGCAAGGAGAAATCTATGGTCTCTGCCTAGCATAATTGGTAAGAGGCGTCTAACTGTATGTAGTAATGTTTGATTTCTATACCTCCAGGTTGCAACATGCTCATTTCGATGGTCTTGCGTTGTTTAGGTTTTTAATTATTCAGAAATAGTTAATTGATACATAAATGTAAATGCTCATTTTATGATTTTCGGAGATCCATTTTGGGTCTAAAAGTTGTTTGTAGACGTTTGCTGTAGTAATAATAAATGTTTAAAAGATCATTTGCCGTAAGATGACACAGTTTTTTTACTGGCCGGCACTTTAATTTTTGGGTACATTTTGAATGTTGTCCTTTATTTAATAGTCGTTTACAGTAGGTAGTAATAGTCCAGAATAATCACATACGGCGCTATACACAAATGACGTGGTATAAAGTTAATTTATGTCGATATCGTTTACTCTACATTTATTACAACATGCTAAGACACAACGACATCTAAATTTAATTGCGTGTGTTTGTACATGAAACAATAAACGTAAAACTCTATCCAACCCGGGAATCGAACACGAGAATCGCCCAGAATCTGTACTTACTCTTTAACAATATTACACCGGAGACATAAATTTTTACTACCACTTAATATCGTCTAAATGTGGATTTTTATTACAATTGTGGTGTTTACGTTGTAACTGATTCATAACGTTGTTTGCAATTCGGCAAGTTTGAATATTAATTTGATTTGGTATCACTTTGATTCAAACATCGAAAACAAGAGTAGAAAGAGAAGAAATATATATCTGCCTACGTGTGTTCAGTAATACATACATACATTTGTTGTGACGTTTCACAATGATTAACGTATATTTTAGTCAACATCCGTCAAGAAACTACGTGACAACACTTATTATTTCGGCCTAAACATAAACTATTGTGGCTGACACTCGACTGAAGGGAATACTAATAGCAGTAAGTGTAATAAGAAGTAAAATACTTGAGATCAATAGTATACTTTATAACTAGTTATAAGAACGTCTTCTTCTTTTTAAAAACGTGGCTCCATCGATGTTCATCGGTGATTTCGCCTATGTCAAGGTAGTGCTTGATTTTTTCCGCACAGAAGAACTAGTTACTCTGAACTAGTTCGCGGTGCGGGACAAGGAAACGTTGTTCGGTATTGCAATTGAGCGTTTGGGCCTGGATTTTTGCCCAGCGCCAGAGGTAACCTAAAAGGCAACCAGCCACGCGCTCCGCAAAAACACAAGTCCAAGAACGCCATTAAATTTTAAAAGTATCCATTATGACAAACATACACTTGTGGGAACATAATGTATTAATAACGTGCTGAATTGCAGTATGCACTCATTGTAAGTAGGTTGCAAGCGGGGACGGGCAGTCGCTCGCTAACCACTGTTTCGTGTAGATAATACAGACAGTATAATTGTTATCACAGTGCTTTCATTTATCATACTCCATAGACAGTACCTAAACTGGTGACCTCGACGTGATTATAAACTAAAGTGAACGTGAGAAATTTGGTGCCATATTTTGGCACCGCCAACGCCACCGCAACCAGGACAGGCAGCAGGGAGCGCGAAAGTTGAGCAAGCAGAACCCACCGGCTCAATGTTAGCGGCTATCACCGTGTCGTCAAAATTACCTGAGTTTTGGGTGGAGATGCCGCGCCTCTGGTTCGCTCAGTTTGAGGCAGTGATGGCTCCCCAAAAGCAGGGCGACGAAACTAAATTTAACTTGGCCATAGCCAAGTTAGGTAGAGATTCTATACAACAAGTTAGTGACCTCCTGACGTCACCACCAGCCGAGAACAAGTACACGGTGTTAAAAAACAGATTGCTACAGGTATACGAGGAGAGTGCGGAACGTCAATTTCAAAAACTGGTATCGGAACTAGAGCTGGGTACCCAACAACCCACACAACTATTACGCCGAATGAGGGAATTAGGGCGCACTACAGAAGTATCGGAGCAAACATTGAAGAATTTATGGTTATCCAGGATGCCGTCAGCGAGCAGAGAGCACGAACCAGGTGCCTCAAGGACCACTAGTGGAATTAGTCAATCAGTTCAACCAAATTCAACAAAGTTCAACAAAGAAATAGCGGCGCTGCGCAGCGAGGTGCGGGACAACAGGCGTGATAGGAGCAGGAGCCGATACTCGGACAGGAGCAGGTCGCCCTCTCGTAACAGACGAAATCCCGGACACCCGAATTGGCTGTGCAGGTTTCACTACCGGTATAGGAAGAACGCTAGACGCTGCGAGCAACCATGTGCTTGGCGTGCGGAGACTCCGGAAAACTAACCCTCGTACGTTCGCATTCGGTGGACGGATGCACCCAAGACCAGGTAATAAAAAACCATCGGTTATCAATTAAAGACAGTTTATCTAATCTTAGTTTCCTAATAGACACAGGTGCTAATATATCAGTTATCCCTAAAAGGTGTGTTAAGAATCGTATCGTCGAAAATGCGAGTTGAAATTATATGCTGCTAATGATAGCGAAATTAAAACATATGGAATTTGTTATTTAGAATTAACTTTTGGACTGAGACGGGTATTTAAATGGCCTTTTATTGTGTGTGATGTAAGGCAATCGATAATCGGTGCAGATTTTTTAAAGAATTTCAAGCTGTCTGTCGAGTTACATAATAACAGATTAGTAGATTTAGTAACAAATATGTATGTTTGTGGATCAAAAAGCTTAAACTGGGAAGGTACGGTAAAAAGTATAAATAGCAGTCAACCGTACGCAGATATATTAGAAACTTTTCAAGAGATTACGCGACCACCCAATTTCAAGGACATTCCGGAACACAACGTATACCACTACATCGAGACGACGGGACCACCGGTGCATGCCCGCGTGAGAAGGTTAATGCTGGAATTAGGTATATGCAGACCGTCTAAGAGTGCATGGGCAAGCCCACTGCATGTGATACCATAAAAAGGAGGCGAGGCCCCATGCGGGGCCTACAATTCCTAGAGTTCAAGATTTTACGTACGGTTTGCATAATAAGAAATTTTTTTCAAAGGTAGACATTTGTAGGGATTATCATTGCATTAAAATTAGGCCTGAAGATATAGAGAAAACAGCTATAAGAACCCAATTCGGATTGTGTGAATGGACCAGGATGAATTTTGGATTACGGGGGGCGGCCCAAACATTTCAAAGGTTCATAAATAACACAATATTATCAGGAATAGAACAGGTAAATAACAAGGTAGGTGCAACAATATTACAGGACAGTCGTTTGTATTCGGATATTTAGATGACGTCATTATAGGGTCAGATAACCCAGAGATACACCGAGAACATTTGCGGTTGTTGTTTGAGCGTTTCAGTAAATATAAAATGTCAATTAATTTAGGTAAATGTGTGTTTGGTCAATCAAAAATAGAGTTTTTGGGTTACGAGGTTTCGGAAAAGGGAATAAGTCCTTTACAGGAAAAATTCAAGGTAATAGAGACATACCCCAAACCAGAAACTATCGAACAACTTCGTAGATTTTTGGGGATGTTAAATTTTTATAGGAATCATATACCGAATGCCGCGAGAGTACAGGGGATATTAGATAAGTATTTACATGGGGCAAAGAAGCGAGATAAGCGTAGGATAGAATGGACGGACGAGGCAGTGAGAGCATTCGAATTGTGTAAAGAAAATTTAAAGAATGCTGCCACTTTATCGCATCCAAACGCGGATGCGGAATTAGCTTTAATGACCGACGCTTATGATTTTAGTATAGGTGCGGTTTTACAACAAAAGGAAAATAATGTATGGAGACCCCTAGGTTGTTTTTCAAAGAGGCTTACGGAATCCCAAAAGAAGTACTGCACGTATGATAAGGAACTTTTGGCGATTTATTCGGGTGTAGTTTACTTTAGGGATGTAATCGAAGGTAGGAATTTTACGGTCTATACGGACCACAAACCTCTCACATATACATTCACAAAATTAAGTACAGACTAAGAATTACCTAGAAGAACACGGCAATTATTATACATCAGTGAATTTACAAGCGACATAAAACATGTACAGGGCAGTGAGAATGCAGTTGCTGACGCATTATCGAGAATAGAAGCGACAACATGTCCGGTCGCATTGCAATACCAAGAAATAGCGTGAGCGCAGGCGGTCGATGCCGAGTTAGCAAATTTTTTGAATGCAGTTGTGAAAAGTAGCATTCAATTGAAACGTATTAATTTAAATAATTCAAATGATACGATTTATTGCGAAATATCGACAAATAATATTAGACCTTACATTCCAGGCAATTCAGAAAAACTATTTTTGATAAATTTCACGATTTGGCTCACCCTGGGTGAGCCAAATCGTGAAATCGTGTTCGGGCATCGAGAGCATTAATAGGAAAAAAAGTTTTTTGGCCAGGGATGAATAAGGATATAGGTCATTGGGTAAAAACTTGTATTAAATGTCAGAGAAGTAAAATAACACGTCACACGGTATCAAAATTGAGTTCTTTCGAGGAAGGTGACCGCTTTGAACATTTGCACGTAGATTTGATCGGGCCCCTAGCTGTAACTGAACAGGGTTATCGGTATTGCGTAACGATGATTGATCGTCGAACGCGATGGCCAGAAATATGTCCCGTCAAGGATATGACGGCAGAGACCGTAGCAAGAGCAGTCTATGAAAACTGGATGTGTCGTTTTGGATGTCCTGCTAAAATAACGACGGATCAAGGTAGGCAGCTCGAGAGGGAGTTATTTATAGATTTAATGAAATTACTAGGAGTACATAAGACAAGGACTACCCCTTATCATCCGCAATGTAACGGTAAGGTTGAGAGATGGCATAGGTCATTAAAAATGCGTTAAAGGCAAGATTAGGAGTTAATTTAGATTTTTTTTTTTTTTTTTATTCCGCAGCCCTGGGCCGCGGTCGCACCTACGTCCATTGCCAAGCGCCTCCGGTAGACACTGAGAGAATTCCCAGTGGCGCCCGGCGGACCTTGGCCCCCATTGTGGCCACTGCGTGGTGGTCGGGTGTTACCCCGCATCCTTGGGGTCGGGTTAAATCCCGCGTCGGTGAGTGAAGTCGTGCGTGGAGTGAAGCCCCACATCATACAGCCCTTCTAGCCTGCTTCTGTAAGGACGGTGGGTTGCTAATCCATCGTCCTCAGGCCCCGATCATGGAGGTCGATGGTCCTGGGCATAGTCACGTCTGCGGCGTCCTCGCCGCACACTTCGGAACTCAGCGGGGAGGGTACGCTCCCTCACCCTACCGGCCGCCTCCTTCACGAGCATTACCTGCTCGCAGAAGGAAACGGCCGCGTTCCACTAGCTCTCGCTAGAGACCATGGCTCGTAGCATGGTCTCCAGCGAGAGCGTATCTACGTCCAGGCCCAAAACGAGGTCCCGGCGCTGACTCGCCCATGCTGAGCATTCCACCAACGTGTGGAATGCCGTGTCTTCGCCGGAAGCCTCACAGTGTTGACACGCGGGTGTGACCTCACGATGCATGCGAAACAGATACTCACCGAAGTTTCCGTGCCCAGTGATGATCTGTGTCGCACGATACGTGAGGCCACCGTGCTGCCTCTGCAGCCACTCCTCCATGATCGGTCTCACCGCCGCGATGGTGGTGGTTCCCCACTTTGGTTGCTGAAGTCGCACCTTCCATGTCTCCATGAGATCCTGTCGGAGTTGGGACCGCTGGGCCTCGATTTCTCGAGACGCAGGCCTGTGGTCCCGCTCCAGCGCCTCCTTGTGCCATTGAAACAATGACGCAAGGGCTCTCGCTTCCAGGTCCCATGGAGAGGTCGCGGCTAGGAGACATGCAGCCTCTAGGGAGATCGTGCGGTACCCTCGTATTGTCCTGACGGCCAAGGTCCTCAACGATCTGTGTAAAATGGCAGCGTTGTTGGCCGTCAGTCTCGGCGCCCATACGGGAGCCCCGTACACGGCCATACTCCGCACGATCCCCAGGTACAGTCTCCTGCAGGAAGCGTTGGGTCCCTTTAAGTTGGGCATCAGTCGCGAAAGCGCGGCTGTCGCCCCCGTCACTTTGGGGACCAAACTTCGGAAGTGTGGTCCGAAGTTCCACCGGCTATCGAGTACAAGCCCCAGATACTTCATTGTGGGCTCGATGCCGATGCTAACGCTCCCTACATTTATGCTGGATCCTGGAGGTGGCCCGCGCCGAGGTCTGTGAAAACACAGAGCCTCGGACTTATTCAGTGCCACGTCCAGTCCCAGCCGCCGTATCCGACCCACGACTTCAGCAACCCCAGTCGTGACCTTGAGTGTTGCCTCCTGGTGCGTTACTCCCCGCGCCGTGACGAGCGTATCGTCGGCGTAACAAGTTACGCCTACGCCCTCAGGCAACGCACCCCGCAACACCCAGTCGTATCCGATGTTCCACAGGAGAGGTCCTAGGACCGACCCCTGAGGAACACCGCACGAAACATCTCGCCGAGCTGGCCCGAGCCAGCTAGGGTATGTTATAGCCCTCTCGGATAAATATGCCCCGACAATACGACGGAGGTAGAGAGGCACTTCGTGGTATACCAGTGCCTCTCTAACGCAACTCCAGGGTAAGGTGTTAAAGGCGTTGGCGATGTCAAGAGACACCGCCAACACCACCTCGCCCCGCGAGACTGCTTCCTCCGCCAGGGTCCTCACGCGCATGATCGCGCTCACGGTGGACCGTCCCCGACGAAAACCGTACTGGTTGTCCGCCAGGTCTGGGCCCACACGCGTGAGATGCTCGACGAGGCGTTCCGCGATAATTCGCTCAAAGAGCTTACACACCTCGTCGAGCAGCACGATCGGCCGGTAACCGGACGGTGAGTCCACCGGCCGCCCCGCTTTCCGGATCAGGACCAGTTTCCCCGTCCTCCACACCTTGGGAAACTGGCCCCTTTCGAGGCATGCGCTGAAGAGCCCCCTCAGTCGAGGCCCGAGTTCCTCGAGGGCCAGCACCCATACACGGCCCGGAATGCCGTCGGGTCCAGGGGCGGTGGTTTTCCGGCGACTGAGCCGTAGTACCACCGCTCCTAACTCACCCTCTCTGACTTCGGGTACGTCGTCTTCGCTGCTACTATCCGCGTTGCGCGTCTGAGACGGAGCCATGCGCGGAGGGATGTGCTCCTCCACGCTCGTCGGAAACAGAGAGCCCAAGACCCCCTCCAGCCGATCCGGCTGGAGACTCTGGGTCAGTGGAAGCGCCCTCGGTCGGAGTTTACCTCTGACCTGTAGGTATGGGCGCCCCCACGGGTTCCGCTCCAGGGTCTCCAAGAGCTCCTCGCGGGCTGCCGTCTTAGCCCGCGTGATCGCTTCCTGGAGGGTGCCCTTAGCCTCTCTGTAGGACGCATATAACTCCGCCTCCCGGGCTGCCGCGTCGTCTGGTCGACGATGCCTCCGGCGAAACCTGGTATACTGACGGCGGGCGGAGACGCATGCTGCACGCAGCTGTGCGATCTCCGACGACCACCAGTACACCTGCTTCCTGGCCGGCCCGGGTGTAACCCTAGGCATCGCCGCATCGCAGATTTGCGACATGACTCTCCTGAACCACTCCGCCTCGTCATCCACGTCGACAGGCCTGTCCGGCGCTGGAATCCAGGCCTGCACGATGGATGCCTCCAGGAGAGCCTCCCGGTCTAAACTCTTGAGCGCCCAACGCGGTTCCGGGGGATTTGGTACCGGCTGTGGAAGGGTAGGTGGGGGGACGACCTCGAACCGGATGTATCGGTGGTCCGAGTGCGTCTCCACACCCTCCTCCACGCACCAGCCCATAATACGGCGGGCGAGGACAGGGGTCGCGAACGTTAAGTCCACGACCGAGCTGACCCCCGATCGCCAAAAGGTGGCGACATTCCCCCGGTTGAGGAGCTCTAGTCCACGTGTAGTGGCCCAGTCCTCAAGTAATCTCCCCCTGCCATTGGTCACCCGGGAGCCCCACGCCGTAGACCAGGCGTTAAAGTCTCCCAGGAGAAGGACAGGGCGAGGACGACACGCAGTGAAGACGACGTCGAGCTCAGTGAGCCATAGCTCATACTGAGCGTCGTTAATGTTGTTCGGCGAGATGTATGCGGCCACGAGTGCCACCCCTTCATATTCCGCCGCAACGCAGCCTCGGCCGTTTGCAATAATTGCAAGCCGCGAGGTGCTCGCGGCGGACCCCCCAAAGATGTAGGCCAAGCCGTCTTGCGCCACCAGGCTTCCCGGGTGGGCATAGTACGGCTCGGCGACCACAACCAGGTCTATGGACCACTGCGCGATGCTCTGGTACAGAAGATCCTGAGCAGCGTGGCAGTGGTTCAAGTTCGCCTGTAGGATGCGGATATGGGTGTCCATTAATGGACGTCCATATCCGCATCCAGCCGCGAATCTGGCCGCGCAGTAGCGGCACCCCCGCTGCCCCCAGCGGACGGACGAGGCTTTGGCCTCGAGGCGGCGCAGGAACGGCTGCCGACCCGATGGTCCGCCGTCTTGCCCTCCGCCTCGCATCTATAGCAGCGAGGCGGTGCATCACAGGCGTTGGACTTATGACCGGGCCGGCTGCAGCGGAAGCACCGATCACCCACGGTGTCTTCCACTGCGCACTGCACTCCTACGTGCCCCACCATCATGCACCGGAAACACCTGGTTTCCCGGGCACGCAGGAGATGCACCTGCGCCTTGAGGAAGCCCCCTACGAGGAGGCTTCGTCCGTCCGCAATTTTAAGAGCCGCCGCGACGGGGCACTGGACGACGGCTGTACCGTGACCGGTGGGGCTGAAGGAGATCTCTCCAGCCTTCACCTGGTCACGGGGGCAGCCGCCCGCCTCCACGATGGCGGAGATTAGCTCATCCGTCGTGGCCGCGTCGTCCAGGCCCGAAATGCGCAGTGCTGCGCATTTAGTGGGTCTGGAGACGCGGACGGCTTCTGCGTCCAGCGTGTCCCTCAGCTTAGCCGCGAGGGCATCAGCTTTGGGGCCGCTGGAGGCGCCGGAGACCTCGAGTAGGCGAGCTCCGGTGCGGGTGGTCTTGCACCGGAGCCCCCCTTGTATCTCGAGGGCCTTGAGGTCCACCGAGGCCTTGACTTTCCTCAAAACATCGGCGTACCCCACACCTCTCTCTACACCCTCCGTCGTCACCGTCAGGATGACGGCGGTGGAGCGAGGGGGGCGGGGCCTCTTCGGCGCCTTCGCCGCGGTGGCTTGGGCCGCTTTTTTGGCGGCCTTCTTCCGCCTATGTTTTGCTCCCACTACTTCCCATCCCTCCCCTCTGGAAGGATGTGTAGTGGGAGTGGCGCGGGACGCGGGGGCAGCAGGGGTGGCATTAGGCCTCCCCTTTCTCTTCGGCTTAGCCGTCGTGGCCGGCTTAGCCGGTGTCCGAATGGTTGGTGAAGCGGACATAGGCGGGGCTGGGCGGGCAGCAGACCTACTTGGACCGGACCTAGGAGCGAGAGCCCCACTGGCGGCAGCCGTGTATGACAGCGCGGGTCGCGCCAGCGGGGGGCGGTATGATCGGTCTTCAAGAACCGCGAGTCGCCTCTCAATCGCCGCCAGAATCTGCGTCGGTGTCGGCGCAGTCTGCAGCGGCGATGCAGGAGGCGCTCCGGGCGCGCTCCTAGGTGCCGCCTTGGGCGCCGGTCTAGCCGTCGGTGAAGGCGGAGAGGGTCCGGTCGGCTGGGTCTCCGGAGGCCCCTTGACCAAAATGGTAAGGTTAGCGACCTCCTGTCGCAGGGCCTCCGTCTGTTTCCGGGAGGAAGCGAGCTCAGCAGCCAAGCTCGCTACCTGGTCTCTGAGCTTTGCCTCCTCCTCGGACAAGCTCCGCGCGAGGAGCTCATCGAGGGACAGGTGGGCGTCGGCAATGGCTTCGGACACCACCTTCTTCTTCCCCGAAACATTCTTGGCACCTCTCATGGCGGCAATGATTCGGGCAAGAGCCCCCATGAGCACCCGCGCAGCCGGCACTTCTTTGTCCCTGCCGCTAGGCAGGAACGGGACCTGTATACTGGGGTTCGGTGCCCGCCCCTTGGCGTCGTAGCCGGGCTTCCGGACTCGGACCGCCTTGACCGGTGGCTCCTCGCATTCGCTGGAGACCACTGATATCGACGGACCGTCCTTCGGCGTTGAATGCGACTTCTTCACCGGCGCGCTCTTCTGACGGCCCCTCTTCAGGTAAATAGAGCGCGCCGGCTCTGGTTCCGTCTCCGCTTCCATCGTGCCGGGATCTGACTCACTGTCAGTCCCGGCAGCAAATGGTAGTTCAAACCTTGAAGGCGTCGACGTCGCGCTGCGACTGGGCAGCGCGACGCGAGTCTCCGTACCGCTGGGCAAGTTCGGCGTCCGTGAATCCTGCGTTAGGTCGTCGTTTTGGTCCGGCACTACCCTGACAACGGCAGTACCGAGACCGGGGGTCACAAAACTTTCGGGTTCATCCGACATGGTTATTCTTCTTTAAATAAATAAATAATTGGCCACACAAGTTTAGACCTTGACGTTCTGTCACCCAACCTGCCACTCCGTTACGGTGGTCAGGTTGGGGTCCAGGGCGGACGGCGTGGGCGTAGTCAAAGATCACTTGGGGCCCCGCCCCAGACAATTTAGCATGGCATTTAGAATTACCTACGGTAATGTTAGGGTTACGAGCTGCATGTCAGGTGGATAACAATTTCATAAGCGCAGCGGAATTTACGTTAGGCCATTGTTTACGTTTACCAGGTAAGTTCTGCGCAGACAGTAGTACAAAGATAGAAAATCCACAAGCATACATAATTGGGTTAAGGGATATTTTAGGTAAAATTAGACCTAAAAGTAGAAATAGTAGTAATAGTAAAAGCATGTTTGTACATGCCGATTTAAATTCCTGTTCTCACGTATTTCTAAGAATAGATGCTGCACGGAAACCTTTAACACCTCCATATAGCGGACCGTACAAGGTAATAGAGAGATCGGCAAAAGTTTTCAAAATTATGGTTAACGATAAGCCGTATACCGTTTCCATAGATAGGCTCAAGCCAGCCTATATTTTAGAGGAGAATAATGTCACGCAGAATCAAAGAATCAAAGAATCAATCAAAGAATCAATTTCATTTATTCAGTTTAGGCACATAAAGAGCACATATGAATGTCAAAATTTTACAATTTTGTCAAGTAATATTATAAAAATACTAAATTAAGTAAGTACATAAATAACCATTAGAAAATGATTCTTTCGCTGGTTCGGTAATTTGGTTCTCCTGAGAAGAGCAAGAAACTCAGGTAGATTATCCATTTTCTTTTTTAATATTGTTTTGTTTACATTGTTACAATTAGTTTCTATTGTATTATATGAGTGGCCAACAACAGAAGATTAGGGTGACCATGCATTTTTATCATTAAGATATTCGTCTACATTATAGTAGCCTTTCATCATCAAACATTTTTTAACTACTATTTTAAACTTATTAAGAGGCATGTCAACCAAATCCTGAGGAATTTTATTATAAATTTTTATACATTTGCCAACAAACGAATTACCAACTTTATGAAGTCTAATTTTTGTCATTGCCAGTTTATTTTTATTTCTTGTATTAAAATTATGGTTATCGGAATTTTTTTTGAAGAGATCTATGTTCTTCCGTACATATAAGATGTTGTCGTAAACATATTGAGAAGCAACTGTTAAAATATTAATTTCTTTAAATAATTCTTTCAGCGAGTCACGGGGTCCGAGTCTATAGATTGCTCGTATAGCTCGTTTCTGTAATATGAATATTGTCTCAATATCGGCAGCTGAGCCCCACAGCAGCAGACCATATGACATAACGCTATGAAAGTAGCTAAAATAAACTAATCGTGCCGTTTTTTCGTCAGTCAGAGACCTTATCTTTCTAACCGCATAGGCAGCTGAGCTAAGTCTTCCTGCCAAGGCTGTGATATGAGGACCCCATTGTAGTTTACTATCTAGAGTTATCCCAAGAAAAACTGTGGTATTGACTATTTGAACTAATTCATTATTCATAGTAATATGAGTATCCACCTGTCTAACATTGGGCATGGTAAATTTTACACATTTTGTTTTCTTCGCATTGAGAAGCAAGTTGTTACTTGTGAACCAATGCAATATTTCCGAAAGGGTATTATTTACATCGTCAAGTGCTACTTTTTGTCTATCACTTTTAAAAATTAATGATGTGTCATCAGCAAATAATACTATCTCACAAAGATTTTTAGTGAAATAAGGAAGATCGTTTACGTATATTAAGAATAAAAGGGGTCCTAATATCGAGCCCTGGGGTACTCCCATGACTAATGAGGCGACAGAAGAGTCGGTGCCATTAATGTTTACTTTTTGTACTCTACCAGTGAGGTAAGACTCGAGTAAGCCAAGTGAGCTGTTCGAAACACCATAATAACCTAATTTTAGTAGCAAAGTCCCATGATCAACACAATCAAAAGCTTTTGATAGATCACAAAATATACCAATGGCATCCTGCTTTTCCTCCCAAGCATCAAATATATGTTTCACAAGTGCAACTCCTGCATCCGTTGTGTTCCTGCCTTTAGTGAAACCAAACTGTTTGTTATGAAGAATTATTGTCTGTAAAATGTGAAAGCAATTGATTAAATATTATTTTTTCAAAAATTTTACTGAGGGATGGGAGTATGGAAATAGGTCGAAAATTTGAAGGATCACTTTTGTCTCCTGCTTTAAATAAAGGATTGATTTTACTGTACTTCATAAGATGAGGAAACTGATTTTCATCTATACATTTATTGAATATGAATGCAAGGTGAGGTGCTATAGCGGGCACTATTGATTTTATTATATTAGTTGAAATGCCCCAAAGATCCTCGGTATTTTTTATATTTAGTTGTTTAAAAGTTTTAAGTATAGTGACAGAGTCAATATACTGAAAATCAAAGTTAATTCTACATTTATCAACACTAGATTTAAGAAGAGAATTGGCTACGTTTTTTGACGAATTTAACTTATTTGTAGTGGTGATTGGAACATTTGTGAAGAAAGATTCAAATGCATTGGCCACTTCAGAATCAGTTTTAATATGTTTATCATCTATTTTTAACTCGAAGGATCAATCACGTGACTTTGCTTTACAAGTTTCTTTGTTAATAACATTCCATATTGCCTTCGTTTTATTATCAGATTTTTCAATTTTAGCCCGTATATAATTAGATTTAGCTGTTGAACATACTTTTTTGAATAGTTTGGTGTACTTTTTAATCTGTTCAATTACTTGTGGCTCATTAGTAGATGCCTTTGTCTCGTATAATTCATATAATTTCCTTCTACTTTTATAGATTCCAGGCGTAGCCCAATCACTAAATTTTATTTTAAATTGATTTACATTTATTGTTTTTTTAGTGAAAATGTTATCACATTCGTATTTGATTACTCCGAACAAATCTCCGTAATGATCATTCGGGTGTTTATCATTACTCAACTCCAAAAGAGGTACTTTATTCTTAATGTTTTCTTTAAATTTTTCTAATCCATAAGTTGTGATTGGTCTACAAACAATATTTTTTGATAATGGAACATGTTGGTACTTAAATCTAGCTAACTGACCTGCATGATCTGAATTTACAAAATGTATTATAGATTTCTCATCTACATCGCTGTTAGAAAAAATATTATCTAAGCAGGTAGCTGATGTGGCTGTGGTGCGTGTTGGTTCACAAAAAAGATTTTGTAAGTTAAAAGATTTAAAAAGGTTGAGGAACCTTAGCGCGTTGAGAGTTTTCTAAAATATTAATATTAAAATCGCCACATACAACTATAGTCTTCTTACATTTACATACCTTTTTTAAGGCTTCCTCCATAATGGACTCAAACAGGTAGTAATCTCCAGAAGGAGGTCTATAGACGCTAATAATAATATATTGTTCTAGCTCTGCACATGATAGTTCAATATTTCGCTCACTTGTGAGTGCTACTACGTCTTTTCGGTCTTTTGATTTTAATTTGTCATTAATTAAAATGAGAGACCCACCTCTTATAGCGGAATCTCTAGTAAACGCACTAATGATTTTATAATTATCAATATTAACTAAGAGTTCATGTTTTTTTAACCAGTGTTCAGTTAAACAAAGTACATGGATACGTTTTTCATTTAAAAATAATTCTAGTTCTAACTCTTTGCCAGAAAAGCCTTCAATATTTTGATGAATTATATTCATGAACATAGACTTTTCCTTTGTCCTTAAATTTAATTTGCTAGGGATTTCCTCTATTGTCCTACAACTAAGTTTAAATTATTGTCACCCTTTTCTGGAACAGATTCCAAGGTCACAAGACAAACATTGTCACTTTTCTGCTCAATAAAAGCAGATTGTTTAGGCAAGTTTTTGGCTGAATAACTATTAAAATATGATAGCGAAGATGCTATCTGTCTCCTAAAATATCTATTCAAATAGAATTTATCTTCCGTCAATAACCATTTATTTTCTAAATACATGTTAATGTCAATCAGATGGAATTTATTTGGATTATGAAATGTCAATGTATGTATTGTTTGATTTAGCTTATATCTAAGATTGTTTTCGGCCTGTGACAAGCCACGGCTATAAGGAAGTGTGAATAAAATAATGTTTTTAACATCTAATAAGCTCAGTAATTCTAAACAGTTTACAATTGCATTTCTGTCTGCATTTCCCCTATCTCCCACCAAAATTAAAAGTGTACAGTTGCTGTTTAAATTACAATTTTTAATTTTTTTTATAATGTTACAGTAAGTTAATCCCGGCATACAATAGTTAGTAACATTGTGTTCTAAATATGAACTAAGTAACTGGCCCATTGATTTCCCTAATTCATCACAAAACATCACTATTTCAGATTTAATCATATTTTGTCTGGTGAAGGAACTACTGGGTTTCTTGTTTGACTCAAGTGAAGGGCTTATGTTTGAAGTCAGCGAGGACTTACAGACCGGCTCAGGACTAATTAATTGGTTGTTTGATGTCAATGTGGAATTTGGACTCATAAGATCCTTCATGGCCAGAATGTATTCCTGATACTCACTTTTAACATTACAATACCTGTCAGTCATTATGTCTAGTGAATTTTTTAAATTATTAATTTAGAACAGTAATTTAGATCAACAACAACCCGCTGAGGTAGACTTACCTGTAAAGAAGTCACGTAGTGGCAGAATTATTAAAAACCCCGTTAGGTTCAATATCTAGGTTAAGGCAAGCTTGACAAAAATTGTACAAAATTATATTGTTATTTAATGGCACGTACATAATATAATATAAAGTAATTCTGTATTATTCATTAGTATTTTGCGAGGCATACTGGCGTACTAAGTTGTTCAAATAATATAAAATGGGTTCATCACATTCCAAAACCGAGAATGACGAGGTCATCATACCCAAAACGGGGCAAATCAAGCGTCGGCAACCCATACAGAATACAAGTTGGAGGTATTGGGAATAATGGTCACTGTCGTGAGTATTATCATAGTCATGGCGGTTTTAATGACCATGTACAAATTATGTGCAAGTAACATGACGCGCGTATTACGCCGTGAATTGAGTGCGTCGCAAAATCCTAATAGTGTGATAAGTGTAGTGCCACAGCCAAGTCAAAGACCTCAAACTCAAAACTATTAATGTTTGAATATGGAATTTTAAGCAAATTGTTTCTTTTCACTGTATAACTTGTAAATTTTGAAAATGTAGGTACTTAATTGAATTCATAAAACAATGGAAAAATTTTTTTTTTTGGTTGAAAATGTATTACTTACCAGTTTTAATTTTTTTCTTTGTCTCTATGTTTTATTTTTAAGAAGGGGTTGTATGTGGGAACATAATGTATTACTAACGTGCTGAATTGCAGTATGCACTCATTGTAAGTAGGTTGCAAGCGGGGACGGGCAGTCGCTCGCTAACCACCGTTTCGTGTAGATAATACAGACAGTATAATTATTATCACAGTGCTTTCATTTATCATACTCCATAGACAGTACCTAAACACTCAAATTTTTATTTTAGGACCGAGCGAGCGAAGCTGCTCAGTTTCAACTCGAGGACTGGCCGATTTGGCGTTGTTTGTCTGTATGTGTGTATGTGTGTCGTTCTTTGTTGGGGGGAAAATGGGGAGAAATGGGGGGGGAAGTATGGAAGAACGAAAATAACGCGAGGTCTACTGTTCGCAGAACTACTAGTTTAAATTCCGCGACCCAAGGATGCGGCTACTCTCACGTCCATTGGCGGGCGTCCCTGGTACGCACGCAGAAGGTATTTCCAGTGGCGCCCGGCAACACTTAAATGTGGTGAAAAGACAACGCTAATAAATAAACAAAAGACTGATTTTGAAAAATGAAAGACATGTTTTTAAACCAAAATTAATTTGATTTCAGAATTCATAGTCATTGTTTTTTGGTTGAAATGTTTATTAACTGGAGAACGGTAATATTTATTACTAGCTGTTGCCCGCAGCTCCGCCTGCGTGTTACTTTAGATCTACATAACTTTTTTATTTATGAACCGATTGAAAACCAAACCCTAAATGTTAAGTTGAATAAACCACAACGCATTACTGAAAACCGCAAATTCAAATAAAAATTCAAATCGGTTAAGCCGTTTCTGAGATTAGCGTGTTCAAACATTCAGACAAACAGACAAAAGTTATAAAAACCATTGTTTTGGGTTTCATTGCGTTCAAGAACCCCCTACAACAGTTTCCCTATTATATTCTCTATAGCTGTTGCCCGCAGCTCCGCCTGCGTGTTATAGCTTTCTTGATCACCAGTTACTGATTTATTATACATAGCTGTTGAGCGATATTGTATCTTAAGATAAAATATTATGGTATCTTAGCCGTGTGCAGTGCCCCTAATGAACTCCACTGCGGGTGACGTAACCTACAACAAACTTATTATTTGCGGTTGGTACAGTAATTGGGCCTAGGGATCGAACCGCAAAATTAAGTTTGGTTTTATTGTATATACTTTTCCGGGATAAAAAGTACCCAGCGTGGTGCCCAGGATATTAAAGAATAATTTTACCAAGTTTCATCGTAATCAAACTGGTAGTTTTTGCGTGATGCCTGAACAAACAGACAGACAGACAAAAAAAATTTTAATTACATTTTTGGGTTTCGTGTCTCGGTCTAGTGCCCCCTGCCATTTATTTTTTTGATATTTTCAATATACAGAATTTTTACTTCTACAGATTTATTATAAGTATAGAACCTATAATTATATATAATACGCCAGTGAAGCCGCTTCTCCTCCTAAACTAAGAGTCGCACAGTCAAGTGTGGCACACCGTTGGAAAGGTCGTGGTCTCAAGTGGTGCGATAAGATTAGAAATTTGACAAAAAGTAAAAAAAAAAAAATTATTATTACTTGCGCAGTTTGCGCTAAGGGTTGCTAGTAGAAGATAATTGAAACGACTTAAGGAATTATTTACTTAGGTCTTGCAGTCTTTATTTACTTAGGTGAGTGGCATTAGACCTCCTTTTACTTCGGATCAAAGTTACTGGTAAAAACTGCTATCTACCTCTTCGGGAAATAGGTGTGTTGTATTTACTTAGGTGTAAGTAAGGGATCTCACCAAACACTTTTTAGCAAATGACTATAATTTCTGTCGATTGATGGCACTGAGTGACTGCGCTACTTACTTAGGTGCAGGTAAGGGATATCACCCAAATCTCTGTAGCAAATGACTATATCCTGCCGATTGATTGCACTTGGTGAGTCTTGCCTATTTGTCAACTGGTTATTTAATACACACATTGTATAAAAACATTATGCATGGTAGGTATATAATATGTAATATGGGTATCTGTATTAATGGGTATCTGTAGCAAATGAATCTTACTTGCACTATGAACCTGTTGAAACCCAAAATACCCAGGTACTTGATAACAGCAATAGGTACCTACATATTTTCGCTGTTATTTAATAGTAAGCTACTAGTGGTTAGAACGTCTTGGAACAACATTCATCAAACCTTGCACATTTATTATTAACAAGAGTAGGGTAAGGTAGGTCAGTGATATATTGCTATTCAAGTTACAAGAAACTAGATGTTCGACTCCTCCTGCATGGAACCGTTTTCTCAATCCCGATTTCTGCGAAAATACATAACTGGTAGGTAGGTAATCGAGTTCTCTTATGATCGCCCGCTTGATTTTGCGCGTGATGCTTGTTTAAAACTATGGTGGCGAATAAACAATATATATATTAATTTATATTGTTTATTCGCTTATCACAAACTAAACATAAAATCATAGATTTACAGTTTTGATGTTTACAATTTATTATAATAGTGATTGGTTTCCTGCAGTTTTAGAGTGTTGATAGCTGGTGCCTGTGGTATGTAGCAAAACCTGAAATACAGATCACCAGAGCCCCACTGACATATCTCCAAAGATATTCGTTAAAGGGTCCCCCTTTAATTCCGTTCTACAAAATTTATTACGTAACTTTAACCATTTACGTAGTGCACGTAAACTCTCAAAAGGAATAAATTTTCCCGCGTTTTTGCAATTTTTTCTTAGCTCCTTTTGGTCATAGTTTTACAGGCTTTGTCAATAAATGTACTATTCAACAGAAAAAGATTGTCTCAATGGGAACCAGTAGTTCCTACTAAACTAAACAACCAAACCCTTCAGCTGTAAAATATTAGTCTTTTAATTATTTAATTAACAATAGCAGACGTGAAATTTTTACTCGTCAAAAGTCCTCTATTGAAGCTTGTTAGTACTGTCACAGAATAGGGAATAGTACTTACATACAGAACTTGCACTTCGATGTTAATTAAAGCACATTCTTTTGTTTACAGAGAACATGATTCGAACGTTAGGATTGTCAGGAAAGTGGCTACATAATTTGACCAATAATTATGACGTTAATGCCTCGATATCCACTCTATGGTCAATGCCATATCACAAACAAGAGACAACCCTTACTGACTTACAACTTCAAGTTGTCGCTGACGTCACGTATTTTTTGCGATTGTTAGGCGAGTGACATAGGGCTGGTACTGTTACGTAACTTAAGCCGTTTACGCCTCACGCGTAACCAAAGCTCCCAAAGAGATAAATTTTCTTCGTTTCTGTATAATTTTTGTTGCTATGTTGCCATTAATAATCTGCTGTAGTATAAAGTTATATGAGGCTAATCCTTGATAAATGGTCTTTCTAATACTAAAAGAATTTTGCACTTCAAGCTAGTATATTCTCTTGAAATGTGTGCTTTGAATCAAACCAAAATTAAAGAGTTCAAATATTAAAGAATGGTGATTGTATTGTATAGTACTCGTTAATGGCATTAGGCTCTGGTGGGACAACCAAACTACTGCCAAAAAGTAATGGGAGATAATGTTGGCGGATAAGTAGTTTGAGCAACCCTTGCCAAAATCCTATTGAGTATCGCATTTTACAACCCAATGGTACTCACTCGCTTAACTCGCTAACTACTCAGCGAGTTAATTTTGCAAATACCTTTATCTCCTCATTCAAGAAGTAAGGCCAGCTGCGGGAAATGTGTCACAGTAGTGAATCTAAAGCGGGCTAATGTACTCTAACTCTGGCTATAAAATTACTAACTATTATTTATTGGCTATAGCGGTTATATAGGTAGGTACACTACGTAGCTATTCCAAGCTATTCTATTACAAGCTTTTATTTATTTTCACATGTTCCGATGTCCGTGTGTAATCAAATCTTGCAAGTTAAATTTACTCACATACAGAAAATTACAGAAAAATATTTCACAGACAGATAAATTTAACACACTTCCCGGTTTCCGATTAAGCTGAAACCTTGTCAGCGTGTGTAAGTCGCATGACAATGCAATAATATCAGGATAAAAGCTTGATTTAAAATATTTTTTTTACAGTTTTATCTTACTTTAAGTTGTTTTTACTTCTAAAGAGGTTCTTAATTTTACTGTACTTTTTTTCTTTTTTTTTTAAATTGAAAACTACTTATTGCCAAGTGGTCCCACTTTAATTTGGTCCCATCCCGGTACTTTGAAGTCAGTTTTTGTATCAATGTGTGACGTGTATTAGGTCGCGCATAATTGGCATAATGTGAAAAAGGCTGAACTATTGGGAGTTACGTTCATGATTGAAGCGTATCATTAAAAATGAAAAGTGGTCAATATCTAAGCAGTTCACTGTTTAATATGCATAGGCACAAGCTTAGGACGCAAGAAGACTGCGTAGTCCTTGCTTCTCAAAATTAATTGGTAGTAGTATTTTTGACAGTAAATTACTATTTTTTTGTATTTTTATAAATATTATTTCTTAAAATGTCTAATCCACCATCTCAAGTAGACAGCTATTCAAAGAAATTATTTAAGTGATACCATGCGTTTTCTTTGAAATTTCCATGAAGTTTCATGGTAATTCCTGAAAGAAAGAGGAAATAGCACGAAAAAAAACAAATATTTCTTTTCCTTTGCTGCGTTATTTATGAATCAAGATGTTGATCTTTTTCAGTCTCAAAGAGAGGAGATTCAATTTGTCAATAAAATCTTAAATTGAACCTACGTTCAATTTTACAAGCAGAATGAGAGTCTTTAATATCCTTTGACTACTCGTACTTATATCGATTGATGTTTTATACCACTTTAGCTGTATTTTTGGTTGATCTTTTGCAATCATTCTTCCTTAATATCTTTTACATTTTTCGTACTGTAAGGTACATAAAACCTTTATGCTGGGTTGTCATTAATTTATTTATTTATTTTATTTATTTATTTATAATTGACAAACACCCAATGGCCAGCCCCCCCCCCCCCACCACCACCTGTACTACACCTTTCGAGACGTTTAAACCCTATATAAATAGTGTGATTAAATTTGTTAGCACGTTTGAAGTAACATTTGCAAGGACCTTAAAAGGTCCTACTTCAAACAAAGTACGAAGTAGGTGCAAATTACTATTACTTCTAATACTGTTGGATTTTTATGTCCGTAAACCATTTATTTTATTTATCGTTTTCATATTCCTGTAAGAATAAATAAAATAAAACAAATAACTGTTTGTGCCGTCCTCGGGGACAACAATACAATAAGAATATATAGGCCATGGGATCCGTTTACCCCGAACATACACCTAAATGGTGTATGTTGTTTACTTGCTGATGCCAGTGGCTACACTCGCGTTGTACAGTTCAAGTAATTAAAAAGAAATCGCATTGCAGCAATACTAATATTATAAAGAGGAAAGGTTCGATCGATTGTTTGTTTCAACTGATAGGCTCCGTAACTACTGAAAATTCTTATACTATTATGTTGCTTTTTATCCCGGTAATGTGTTCCCAAATTCCCAAGGGAATGCGGAACGATAAAACTATGTCACGCGGGCGGATCCACGGCTATCAACTAGTTGCAGCCCCAAGCTGAGTTAATAAACCGTAAGAAAATCCCACTCACTTCGGAGATTAGCTTCATCCGGACAAAAATAAAAAACTTCCTTACAATGTAAAAATTCGTGCGTAAAATTTAACTAGGTGCCTAATTGTGTACGAATTTTTGCATTGTGATGTTCCTGCTTACTTTAGTTTATTTTAACGAAACCTTCACAATTGCCGGGTATTTTCGAACGTTACTTATAGGTTAAAACTTAAAAGCCTAAATACGTCATAGTTCATATTCTTCTACGGAGAATTATGAAACTTTAATAACTTCTATCTTATGGTCTGAAAAAAGGACACTTACCTTGAAAGCGTTTCGGAACTTATTTGACATGATGCTGTAGAGAAAGGGATTGATAGCCGTAGACAAGAAGTACAGGACCCCGGACAAAAATGTTAGCACAATGTAAACCTGAGGATAAAAAAATAAATTGAACATCATGTTTTGTTTGTGGTATACTTTTTTATATTTTTCGGCTTGAAATTCGAACGTTTGTTTTTTCATATAACCTGGGACTTGATTCGTTCATATTCGATTTTCAGTTTAAGTAAAAGTTGAGAATAACAAATTTTCTTATATAAATAAGAACCATATATTATACGGGTTACATTTCATCCGTCAAAATCACAGTTCGTCTAGTCATTGCACTGTCAAGTTCTCTTATGGTCAAATTACACTGTATGACAAGTTCTCTTATGGTCAAACTACATTTTACGACAAATTTTCTTTTCGTCAAGTCTTTCGTTCGTCCAATTTCATTTACGTCAAGGCCTAGTAGAGTTGTCAAAATAATTTCATATTATTATTTTTATTACATATATTTTATTTTCAATATCAACGCGCGCGGCAGTGCGCGACCAAGTTCCCGCACCACCCCCCTTGAGCTGCCGAGAAGTATATCTCCTACCAGAGTTTACCCGATTTTCGCCATGTTTGGACTAGCCCAGAGGTCCCGACAGCAGCCAAACTTTATATTCATGCTAGATATAATGCCAACTAAAACCCCTGAAAAAATTAGCTTCCTACCCCCAGCGGTTGCTGAGATACAGGTGCCCCGAAATTGCACTTTTTTTCAGAAATCATGGACTGACTGACTGGCCCATACAAATTCTAACCCACTTCCCGATGTGCTGGAATGCTGAAATTTGGAATGTAGGTCCCATTTATGCCCAAACCAACAGGAAAAATAGAAAAACTTGAACGGACCTGCTAGGCGTAGACGTAGGTGACGTAGGTGTGGCAGCGGCCTTAAGCCGCGCATTAAAAAAAAAAGAGTAAGGTGCCTAGATGAAATTATTTTGACAACTCTACTAGGCCTTGACGTAAATGAAATTGGACGAACAAAAGACTTGACGAAAAGAGAATTTGTCGTAAAATGTAGTTTGAACATAAGAGAACTTGTCATAAAGTGTAATTTGACCATAAGAGAACTTGACAGTGCAATGACTAGACGAACTGTGATTTTGACGGATGAAATGTAACCCTATTATACTAGGTATGCAATGCATGCTACTAATAGCAAATGTTGAGCGGAGCAAATTTTCTTAATTTTTTTTATGCTCTATTTTCATGATTGCAGAGATATGTACTCCGGGTATGATGTCGGCCAGCATGCCAAATTTGGTCAAAATCGGTCGAGCCGTTTCGGAGGAGTTGGCACACAATCGATTTACACTTGTCGTCTAAGATAGAGCTTCGCTTCGCTCCGCTCAATGATGTTGACCAAGATCTGTGATCTGACCAACAGTCTGAAGACTTGTAATCCTTTTGAGAAAAATTTGACCTTAACTTTCTTCTTTTTAAAAAGTTGTATAAATTTATGAAGGAAATCTAAGTGAAACAAGAAACCAAGCAAAAATACTTAAATAAAAAAATAGGCTTTAAAACTGTGTAGGTACACATAACTTAAAATGTTTGGTCTGACGTCAGTTTCAAATATCTCTGCACTCAATGCAATGCTGAGTGTCACTAAAGATCTCTGTATATCTTTCAATTCCCCCAACTCCCCCATATTACTAGATATTGATATTAATGAGATAGAAAATACTTACCAAGTAGAACGTATCAGAAGGGTGTTCCAAACTTTTCCCATATATAGCGAGCAATCGTTGGACATGGAAGGGCGCCCAACAAATGAAGAATGAAAGAGCCACAGCAACTGGGTGAAAAAAATAACGTTTCAGACAGTGTCATAAATAGCATTAGAAAATATTGAGAGGTTTACTGTCGACGCCAAAAATTATGGCGCCGTAAAATTGCTATATTGTTTTTATGGGTGGATTGAAAATACATAGAGGATTATTTGTGTTATGACATGTTCAACAGTCGTAGTTACAACGTAATTTACGCAGAAGACACATAAGTTTACTGAATGTAAGCTAAGCTGTCTACAGATTACTGTATTATTGTAACTTTCATTACAAATGAGATGTTTACCACGTCATAATATTTTATAGTGCGTCCAATTTCAGCACCAAAAGCTACAGTCGCACGTTATCACACGAGGATGGGACAAAGTAGAATACATTTAAAAATTGAGTAATGGCACAGCACAAGTGCAATTTGATGGACATTGTAATTAATTACTCTTGTGAATTATTTATAACTGAATCTATTTCCAATCACAGGCAAATTTAGTTCATATCGAGACATCTATATTAAACCGCTATTCATATATTGTAATTTTTACAAAACTATTAATAATGAAGCAGACAAAAACAAATTTTGAAGCCATACCAACTATGACAGAACTTGGTTATGCTTATGAGTTACGAAACTTTTGCAAAAACTGCAACAGCCCAGTTTCACCCTGAATTATTCCGTAACCAAACTTTTCCCGTAACCCGTATTCATCAACACTCAAGCATAACATACATTAATAATGAGTCAGATTTACAAAAATACTGTCTATTCGTGACGGGAGACGATTCAGGAATATATTAATTAGGTACGCAGCTTGGGGCTACTAGTACAGGTACAAAATCTAAACGGTTTTCGCTACGTGTCGTGAAAGAAGATTCTTACATCCGAACAAGTAATTAAATGTTATCCGATTATTCAACCACAGTACGTAGAGCGTATCTACGCCCAGGCCTACAACGAGGTCCCGGCACTGACTCGCCCAGGCTGAGCATTCCACCAACGTGTGGAATGCCGTGTCTACGCCGGAAGCCTCGCAGTGTTGACACGCGGGTGTGACCTCACGATGCATGCGAAACAGATACTCACCGAAGTTTCCGTGCCCGGTGATGATCTGTGTTGCACGATACGTGAGGCCACCGTGCTGCCTCTGCAGCCACTCCTCCATGATCGGTCTCACCGCCGCGATGGTGGTGGTTCCCCACTTTGGTTGCTCAAGTCGCACCTTCCATGTCTCCATGAGATCCTGGCGGAATTGGGACCGCTGGTCCTCGATTTCTCGAGAAGCAGGCCTGTGGTCCCGCTCCAGCGCCTCCTTGTGCAATTGAAACAATGACGCAAGGGCTCTCGCTTCCAGGTCCCATGGAGGGGTCGCGGCTAGGAGACATGCAGCCTCTAGGGAGATCGTGCGGTACCCCCTTATTGTCCTGACGGCCAAGGTCCTCAACGATCTGTGTAAAATAGCAACGTTGTTGGCCGTCAGTCTTGGAGCCCATACGGGAGGCCGTACACGGCCATACTCCGCACGATCCCCAGGTACAGTCTCCTGCAGTAAGCGTTGGGTCCCTTTAAGTTGGGCATCAGTCGCGAGAGCGAGAGATGGATAATCTACCTGAGTTTCTTGCTGGTCTCTTCTCAGGAGAACCAACTTACCGAACCAGCGAAAGAATCATTTTCTAATGGTTATTTATGTACTTACTTAATTTAGTATTTTTATAATATTACTTGACAAAATTGTAAAATTTTGACATTCATAGGTGCTCTTTATGTGGCTCAACTGAATAAATGAAATTGATTCTTTGATTCTTGATTCTTTGATTGAGAGCGCGGCTGCTGCCCCCGTCACTTTGGAAACGTACGAGCTGCGTAAGGCTCCAAATCTAGAGGTCCCAGGTTTGATCCCGAATGAAAATATTTGTTTCAGAGTTTGGGTGTTGTTCCATCTGTTACAGCCTAGATGGAGTACTAGTGTTCAATTGTCCATACCTAATAGGTTTTTATTAGGTATAAGTATATGTTCGCCTATTAGCTAAATGAATTCTAGACTTCACAGCTATTTTCAAACGAGTCACCGGTATATTTCTTTAGGTCTCTATATTTTATTGAGATAATGTTTGGTTTTGAACTCTGCAGTAAATAAATATTTTTGGACATTCTCACACTCGTCATCATAATCTACCTGCCCTTATCCCAATTATTTGGGGTCGGCGCAACAAGTCTTTCTCCTCCACACACCTCTGTCAGACGTCATCTCTTCATTCACTCCTCTCCTTGTCATATCCTCTTTCACACATTCCATCCATCTTTTCTTTGGCCTACCTCTACTTCTTAAACCCTCTACAGTCATACTTTGCACCTTTCTAACGACATTGCTTTCCTCTCTTCTCATAACATGTCCATACCATGACAGCCGCTCACTTCTCAATTTTTCATTCACTGGTGCAATTTTCAAACTTCCTCTAATATACTCGTTCCTTACCCTATCCATTCTTGTCACACCACACATCCATCTTAACATTCGTATTTCCGCTACATGCAATTGTCTTTCATCCGTCGCTTTTACGGCCAAACATGAAAGTCCATACAGGACGGCAGGTCTAACGACAGTCTTGTAAATTTTCCCCTTAAGTTTCGGAGGAAATTGGGGATCGCATTTAGTGGCTTTGACCTGCCGCCATTTCATCCAACCTGCGTCATTTCTGTGCTTCACTGTACGATCGATTTCCCCATCATCCTGGATAAGAGAGCCGAGGTACCGGAAACTGGAGCAAACTGGTATTGGTGCGCCGTCTAACACCACGACTGGAGAGACCGCCGAAATCAGAGAACATGTACTCAGTTTTGGTTCTACTGATTTTCAAGCCTACACTCTCCAGTTTACATTGCCATTTTTCCAATCTACTCTGTACCTCAGGCCCGTCTTCACCGACGAGTACAATGTCATCGGCAAATAGCATACACCAAGGGGTCTTTTCCTGTATCTCCGATGTCAAAGCATCCATTATTAACAGGAAGAGATATGTGCTTAGCGCCGAGCCCTGATACAAGCCTACCGCCACACTGAACTCGTCGGTGTTGCCAGCAGCGGTTCGTAAGTAGGTTTTCGATCGACAATACATCGCATAGATTAACTCTATATACTTCCCAGGCACACCTTTCTCTTTCAAGGCCCACGACAAAACCGTTCTGGGTACCCGATCGTATGCCTTCTCGAGATCTACAAACACCATGTGCAAGTTTCACGTGCACGCCTATATTTTTCACACAGCTGGCGGAGTGCAAATATGGCGTCTGTAGTCCCGCAACCAGGCATAAACCCGAACTAGTTTTGGGTAATCTCGCTTTCCTCTTGCACTCGTTTCTCTATCACTTTCTCCCCAATTTTCATAATGTGTAACATGAGCTTAATTCCTCGATAGTTGCCGCAGTCTTGCACATTACCCTTATTTTAAAAAAATGGGCACTAGAGAACTATTGCACCATTCATCGGGGATCGTCACTTCATACAACAACTTATTGAAGAATAAGGTCAGCCACGCATATCCATCTTCTTCCAATATCTTCCACGCTTCTACTGGAATACCGTCGACGGCTTTCTCATTCTTTATATTTCGTACCGCTTTTCTTATTTCATCTCTATCAATCTCCTTCACCAAACCTACATTCACACGTCTCTCTTCTAAATGTCCACTCCATGCATTCTCTTCATTCATAAGTTTTTCGAAATACACCTTCCATCGATTTCTTACTTCATCTTCTATTATTAAAATCTTACCCTTTTCATCTTTTATACATCTTACATGTCTTACGTCCTTCGTTCTATCATCTCTGTCTTTCACTAAGCGGTAGATTTCTTATTGGCCCTTAGTTCCATCAAGAGCATTGTATAGTTACTCTTGGGCCTGAGATTTAGCTATTACTACCGCTTTTTTCGCCTTTTTGCTCCATTCCTTATACTTCTCCTTTTTTTCTTCTTTTTCACTTTCAATCCCTTTTTCTTTTCGCCATTCCTTAAAAGCGTTATTTTGGTCTTTAATTAACTTTTGCACTTTTCTGTTCCACCACCATGTATCCTTATCAAGTACACCTTTACCTTTAGTTTCTCCAAACACTATGTTTGCTACTTTCCTGATGCAACTCGCCATTTCATTCCAACATTCATTCACTGATTTATTCACCATATCTCTCATTTCTATCGTTTTATTCACCACTCGTTCTTTAAACTTACTTGCATATACTTTTTTCTCTATCAACCACCACATAATTCGAGGAGGGGGCGTTTTTTGCCTTTTTGTGAGACTACTTTGGTCTTTAAGTCCATTATTAATAGCTTATGTTGCTTCACTACCCCTTCTCCCGGCAGCACCTTGCAGTCCTTGACACAGACTAACCTACTCCTCCGGATTAGGAAATAGTCAATCTGTGTCAAATGAACACCACTTTTATAGGTGATTAGGTGTGAGTCCTGTTTACGAAACCACGTGTTAACTATGGCCAGGTTCAAGAATCAATCAAATAATCAATTTCATTTATTCAGTTTAGGCACACAAAGAGCACATATGAATGTCCAAACTTTACAATTTTGTCAAGTAATGTAACGTGTCTATGTGCGGCTGCGCCGCCGGAAGCCTCAGTCGTAAATATACCAGCTTGAAACATGGACGTGTTTGATTTATACACACAACCCTTCTGAGTAGGTTACAGGCCAGGAAATATTGGTACCACAAACCTACAAGTAATATTATAAAAATACTAAATTAATTAAGTACATAAATAACCATTAGAAATTTATTCTTTCGCTGGTAAGTTGGTTCTCCTGAGAAGAGACCAGCAAGAAACTCAGGTAGATTATCCATTTTCTTTTTTAATATTGGTTTTGTTTACATTGTTACAATTAGTTTATATTGTATTATACGAGTGGCCAACAACAGAAGATTAGGGTGACCATGCATTTTTATCATTAAGATATTCGTCTACATTATAGTAGCCTTTCATCATCAAACATTTTTTAACTACTATTTTAAACTTATTAAGAGACATGTCAACCAAATCCTGAGGAATTTTATTATAAATTTTTATACATTTGTCTACAAACGAATTACCAACTTTATGAAGTCTAATTTTTGTCATTGCCAGTTTATTTTTATTTCTTGTATTAAAATTATATGGTTATCGGAATTTTTTTGAAGAGATCTATGTTCTTCCGTACATATAAGATGTTGTAGTAAACATATTGAGAAGCAACTGTTAAAATATTAATTTCTTTAAATGGTTCTTTCAGCGAGTCACGGGGTCCAAGTCTATAGATTGCTCGTATAGCTCGTTTCTGTAATATGAATATTGTCTCAATATCGGCAGCTGAGCCCCACAGCAGCAGACCATAACATAACGCTATGAAATTAGCTAAAATAAACTAATCGTGCCGTTTTTTCGTCAGTCAGTGACCTTATCTTTCTAACCGCATAGGCAGCTGAGCTAAGTCTTCCTGCCAAGGCTGTGATATGAGGACCCCATTGTAGTTTACTATCTAGAGTTATCCCAAGAAAAACTGTGGTATTGACTATTTGAACTAATTCATTATTCATAGTAATATGAGTATCCACCTGTCTAACATTGGGCATAGTAAATTTTACACATTTTGTTTTCTTCGCATTGAGCAGCAAGTTGTTACTTGTGAACTAATGCAATATTTCCGAAAGGGTAATATTTACATCGTCAAGTGCTACTTTTTGTCTATCACTTTTAAAAATTAATGATGTGTCATCAGCAAATAATACTATCTCACAAAGGTTTTTAGTGAAATACGGAAGATCGTTTACGTATATTAAGAATAAAAGGGGTCCTAATAGGTTAAGGGAGGAAGCAACCTGTATTAGTGTTTCACCGTCACTGTTACGGGTTCCGTATCCTCATCCTCCATGCACTCTTTCATAATCCTCATTTACTCTTCCTAAATGTCCATTAAAATCTCCTCCTATACATATTTCTTCACTTTCTGGTATACTAATCATGACTTTATCAAATTCCTCACAAAAATTGTCTTTCTCTCTGTCATCACACCCGCTCTGTGGTACATACATGCTGATCACATTTAGCACCATACTCTCCGAAACTACTTTCACAACTATTATCCTGTCGTTTACTCTTTTCACATCCGTCACGCATTATTTCAAGTTACCATCCAGTACTACACCAACTCCATTCCTTTTTCCATCACTCCCATTGTAATATAACTTATATCCTTCACCAATCTCTCTAGCACTTGCACCCTTCCACTTAGTCTTCTGCAAACATGCCACATTTATTCTTCTTCTCTTAAACACATCGGCCCACTCTCTTCCTTTCCCACTCATAACTAGCCAACATTCCAACTTGCATACCTCTGTCTTACTTCTCTTTCGCGATGGGCTTGCGTCTTACGTCGCATCCACCCCCTGTGCGACAACCCTTGTCCATTTCCCACAGGTACCGGGTGCTGTCCCTGCGAGTCGCCTGTGGGGTACGCCCTAGCCCTATTTCGCTCTCTATTATTGCTCATCATGTTGCAAAAATGGTTTTGGCTATGGTTTTTTTTACAACCGGCCGCCTGCCTGACGTCAACCCTCCTTGGAAATGCTATTGTGGACGGTTTGTCCCCCGCCTGATGGGTGCGCTGCAGCGGTGGTTATTGTGCACCGGGCCATCTCCCTCAGTCGACTTCTACGACACCCCGGGTTGTGTAAAGGCTGGACCATTCTAAGTTTTTCCTTCCTCACACTCGTCATCTAGCCCAAATTAAGTGAATATAAATATTAAATTTACAATAAGAATTACAATATACATGATTATATTTATACTAAAAATATTTTTACAAAATATCGTTTAAAAAATCCTCCGCGTCATTGCCGACTGGGAAGGTTCCCAGAATGAAAGGCCAGAAAATAGCGAGCCTTTAAAACAACAAATAAGCGTTTAGTGAATAAGTTATATATATATTAGCTTATGACGGCTGATAAATATACTTAATGATATAGGTAAGTAATTCTGCATACATACACATTATACATAGAAAATACCCAAACTAAAAGTTTTTTGACTGTGAATCCCGTGGGCAGTCTTTGTCCCACTAAGAAATTTATAATCAACAGTTAAAATTATTAGAGCGTAGCGAGCGAAGCTCTCATGGTGCAAGAAAGTTCAATCCTTTCTTATGCGAGATCTCTGTCAATACTTTACCGATTTCAACAATTTATATTTCAAATTAAACTAGATTTAACTGACATCATTCTAACGGAGCCCGAATTTTCAAATTTGGCCTTAAAAAAAAAATATTATAAAAAGATATGTGATGCTTACTGCGCTCTAATATGCTGCCGCGAAGCAGGGTGGTGCCCTAGTTATATTAACCAATTAAGCCTGTGAACAGGTTGACGTCGCGAGCACACAATAACATTATTTGGACTTTTTCCCCTTCAACTAAAGCTCACGATCTTCATATTATTTTTAAAAGGAACACTTGTGCCAAGTTCCGTCGAGATCGGATAAAAATTTGACCATTAGCTCGGAACACACACAGACGAAAGCAAAATTATCCAGTTTCACCCCCTCGTTTAATTAACTCTTCATAATATAATTTAATGAATAGCGGAAGGTCTTTTAGGGACGCAACGTGCGTTGACACTCTGGCGCCTTCTCACGTTCCTAGTACAGCGGGTTGTGCTGGCGCTGCTGCTGCATCAGCGGAAAACCTCATCAAACTCTTCTCAAGACCAGAAGCCTTCTGGGAACATTGCCAGGCGACGAGGCGGAGGAGTTCTATATCGCCTGTATATATTGTAGATTTTAGTGTGTATAGTATAGTTTTCAGTAAGTGTAAATAGTATTTTCATCTACTGTTAATTTTCTCTCTTGTGACGCTATTGTAAATGAAATATATCCTTTTAGAATTAAAAAATAGAGTTTATATTTGAAAAGTGAAAAGGTGAAGTCTTTTAATAATTTTCCTTTTTATGTTTATATGAAAAAACTTTTTAAAAATTGTTCATGTTTACAGTATCCTTTGTTATGATATTTAATGGAAGCTTTCTATTAAACCTATATTAATTATTCTGTAACCCATTTTTTACTGAAGATATTGTGTGCTTCAAGCTGTAATCCTCATATTTAAAATCTCAATGAAAACGAATTTTGACAACGCTAAAAAAGTTGTCATGAAATAGTCATAAATAGTCGTACATGTAAAAAAAATAGTCGTATTATAGTTTCGGCGTTATAGCTATAAGTTAGTGAGGATTATGGCTTGAACGTCAAGCTGTAATCCTCATCTCTGGTGCAAGCAAACGGTAAAGCCTATCGAATTGGTTTAGGTTCCAAAAAATAGTCATGAAATAGTCGTAACCACATGCCAAATCTCCGAAATAGTACTTAAAAGGTTCCAGAGATTTAAAGGTAACCTGATGAGGCTTATTATTTATAGATTATGGCTTGAACATTTGAAAACTTCAACTTTCTCCGGAACGCCTGCGATTTTCGGTTTAAAGTTTAGGTATGCCAAAAAATAGTCGTCAAATAGTCGTATGAACTACAATAAATTTGAGCTGCTTTAATTTGAAAAAAAAAAGTTTTCGTTTGCCCTACATTTGTATGGAGTACAGTCGTTTACAAAATTGGTAACTTCATTATGATATTATTGTCTGCATATAATCTGTATAGAATATGACAGTACTAGTCCACAAGGGTTACTGACACTGACAATATTGTATTTATTACTAATAATTGTTACTTGTTTATTTGTAATAAGTGCTATTTTTTATACATATTAACATTGCTGTGATTACATCAATGAAACAACTGTGATTATTATGATTAAAACTTTTTTGTAGTAGTAAGTTTTTAAGACAATTACAAGATATTATGATTGTTTATACTTTCATAGGTACTTAATTTAATTAGTACTATACTTTTATTCGATATAAGTAATTAAAAGTTTTTAATTTTGTTGGTGGCGGATTCGTTTATAGAATTTGTAATTTTAGAAAATGCACTCAACCTATCAGCGCCATCTATTGAAATTTTCTAGAAATATAAACTGATAGAACTAATCCAACACCAACACATATTGAACTAACTGTGATAATTGTGATCAAAACTAATTGCTGTGATATAAACATATATGTACTGAGATTTATACAAGTTATGTACGTATTTACAAGCTTTCGATTGTAATAAATAAGAATACAAATTATAAATGTTTTTTTTTTTTGTTTAATTATAACACCTGGCATATAAAACGTCTAATTGGAAGTAATATTACATATTAAGCGGAATATTTCACAATAATATCATATGAAGTTACCAATTTTGTACACGACTGTACTCCATACAAATGTAGGGCAAATGAAAACTTTTTTTTTTTAATTAAACCAGCTCAAATTTATAGTAGTTCATAGGACTATTTCACGACTATTTTTTGGCATAAACTTTAAACCGAAAATCGCAGGCGTTCCGGAGAAAGTTGAAGTTTTCAAATGTTCAAGCCATAATCCTCATCAGGTTACCTTTATACGTAGGTCACACTATAAGTTTTGCGTAACTTAAAAAAACAACATGTTAAAACCAAAATATTATGTTTATTACTTTTCAAAATACTCTTCTTTACATTTTAAACATTTTTTCATGCGATCGAACCATTTTTTAAAACAGGAGGACCACAGATCTGAAGGCATGTTTTCTACGTGCTGATTGAACGCTATCCTGCCTCTTCGGAGATGGTAAAATTTAAACCTCTCATCAAATCTTTGATTTTGGGGAAAATACAGAAATCACAGGGTGCTAGGTCGAGGCTATGCGCAGGATGGGTGACGAGTTGTACTTTTTCGGAAGCTAAATGACTTTGTTTTGTTGGCCGTGTGTGGAGAAGCGTTGTCATGATGTAGGAGAACGCGGCTTTTGGGTCGTCTTTCGCGAACTTTTTCTAACACCTTGGGTAAACAAATTGTAGAATACGACTCGGCATTAACACTCTTGATCTTCAAGTGGAATTGTACAGATGGGACCCGTACCTGAGAAAAATAACGCGATCATTTTTTTATCAACGTTTCTCGCCTGCCTCACTTTTGTTGGCTTGTTCTCATTTTCAAACACCCATTCACAAGATTGCTGTTTTTTTTTCGGGTTCAAAACAATAAATCCACGTTTCGTCTCCTGTGACAATGTCATAAACAGCATTACAATGTCCGTGGTCGTACTTCAGGAGCATCTGTGAGCACCATTCCACGCGAGTCCGCTTCTGCTCCGCTGTCAGTTCATGAGGGATCTAACGACAACAAAGTTTCCAAACTTTCAATTCTTCGCGTAAAATTTTCTGGATTTGACTCATACCAATCCCCAATAGTCCTCGAATTGTCTCATAGGTAATCCGCGGGTTTTCTTCAATTAACCGCTTAACAGTAGCCACATTATTTTTGTTGACGGCAGTTGAAGGCCGCCCTTCACGAAATTCGTCATGTAAAGAAACTCGACCTCTCTCAAATTCAGCAAACCATCGCCTCACGGTGCTCAAACAAGGTGTTTCTCTCCCAAAAGTATTTTGAAGACGAGCGGCACAGTCTTGCGGAGAGAGAGAACTTTTAAAATCATAAAAAATCATCGCTCTAAAATCTTTTTGACTTAATTCCATTTTCGTTGCATACGTAGAACTTTGATGTGTGATAAAAAACAACTGACAAATGATTTCCCGCCAATTGCTTTTTTTATTACTAAGAAGGTTGCAACATTTAAAAAAATATAACATTCGAAATTCAAATAGTTCCGATTAGCTAGAAGTGCAAAACTTTTAGTGTGCCCCATGTATCTCTGGAACCTTTTAAGGACTATTTCTGAGATTTGGCATGTCGTTACGACTATTTCATGACTATTTTTTGGAACCTAAACCAATTCGATAGGTTTTACCGTTTTCTTGCACCAGAGATGAGGATTACAGCTTGACGTTCAAGCCATAATCCTCACTAACTTATAGCTATAACGCCGAAACTATAATACGACTATTTTTTTTACATGTACGACTATTTATGACTATTTCATGACTATTTTTTAGCGTTGTCAAAATTTGTTTGCATTGAGATTTCAAATATGAGGATTACAGCTTGAAGCACACAAGATATTTACTCAAATGGCTTCATAATTATAACCTTTGAAACACAATAGTTGGCACAGAAATTCTTAGTTAGGTAACTACGCCTGAAATTTGATTCTAGGCCACTGATTTCTTACCCCCAATATGTAGGACTTCTACGCAATTGTGCATTGGATTCAAAATTAAAATGAATCACTTTAAACCAAAAGTATTTATTGACTAAATTGCTTCAATTATACCTTACTGGTACTAATTAGAGCAAACACACGGCACTACAGAGAAACGTATTCTAATGTACCTAATGAGTTCGATAATAATATAATCGGTTTATTACTCATGTATACACGGTGAATTTACCAACGTTCTAATGTAAATAAAATTTCATGTGCCTACTCGCGTACCAAAACCTTCTGGGAAATGATTTCTTTATACAACCGTATCCGTATACATCTGAAAACATTACTTGAACCTATATTCCATTTAAAAATCGATTCACGCAGTGTTAAAAATAACATTACGATCTACCCTTGCGAAACCTTTTTTTTAAGATTTATTAAATCGAGCAAATATTTTAACAGGAATATATAACAGAAGAGGAAAGTAGGGACCATAAACTGACTTCCTTCCTGAAACTAGAAAGGATAAGATAAGGAAACAAAATCAGTAGAAGCTTTTTAAAAAGGAAAAAAAATTAGATGATCAGTTGAAGATGCCACGCCAGTTTTCCAGAAAGAATAGAACCCGACTGCTGAGGCATATGCACCCTCTTTTCGCCAGTAAGTAACCCTGTTCGGGAAGTTTCTTGCCAGAGCCTCGTCCGTTATCGGCTGGTCACTACGTAAAGGAAGGACCTCTGTCCCACAGAGAACCTTGGACAAAGAACAATGGGCTTGTTTTATTCTAATAGGTACCAAAAATGCAATAATATGGAAAATAAAAATCAGTTTTCTGTATACGCACTTCACTTCGATATCAAAAATCTAATTGTGCTAAGAAAATCCTGATACATTTTATTTTATAGTAACGTGAGACAAGCAGACGAGGCCAACTTTTCGCCAAAAAATATTACAAGATATTACTTTGCAAGACTGAAAACTGCTAAAGACAAGTACAAAAACCCTTTTTACGCGTGAAAAAGATAACTAATTACCTTCCGAAAATTGTTTTTCTTCATGATTATTTTATTTCTCTTATCAAAGGAACACTCTATCCACTCGTTCGTGACTGGATCAAAATGAAAATAAATGGTAAGTGAATTCAAAATGTGTTTTATTCCTGTTTACGCTTTCCAAGCAAAATATACTATAACTTTTATAAATTTTCGTATAAACAACTATGATATTTTAAAATAGTTATTAGTTTTGATGCTTTACTTCCATCATGATATCGGTTGGATACATAAATTACCTCAAAGCTGTCAAGTAAAGGTAACAAAAGATCTCAAACTCACTTATCATCCAACGTTAACGCAGCCCTTTCCTTCATACTTCTTGTTCTCTTTTGAAATATCAGGTTCGTTCAAAAAAGTTTTATTGCAACTTTAATGGTACTGATGGATTTCTTTATTTCATTCATTGTTCTAATCAGTACTTTTCATTTGTTCTAGGAACCTATATCCGCGCTTAAAACAAAAGCTTTTATACCTATAGGTGCGTAAGGGCCGGCGCCCATTATCGGCATCGGCAAGGAAAAGGATTTTTGGTGGCAAATAGCAATATACTATAATATAATGGCAATAAAGTAGAAATTTCCGTCATATGTGGTCGTAATAACAAAAATACCGCTTCGGTATGCTTGAGGCTGCTGTATCAGCAGCCTTGAGAATGCTTCGGGATGCTTCGGCATCCTTCGGTACGCCGCCGGCGCCGAGGTGAGGGGAGGCATCCGCCATTTGCATCATTTGACTCACACAACATCTCTTCTTCTTCAGCAAGAGTTGCTATGAACACTAGATCCCAGTCCACCATATTAAATACAATTCAGACAACTAGCTTGTAATAACTCTGAGACTGTTATGACGAGAAATACGATATTGAAACGCTTCGGCAAGCTACAGGACGGTGCGGCATCCTTAAGGACGCCTCGTCATCCTTAAGCATGCCAAAGCATAATTGCTGATAGTGTGCGCTTGCATGTAGGATGCTGAAGGATCATTTTCCTTGCCGATGCCGATAATGGGCGCCGGCCCTAGCTTTACAATAGATGTGTAATACGAATAGCCGAAAAGGTTAAAAAAACGACACTCTATTAAGTGTTATTGTTTTAACCTTTTTAGCTATTCGTTTCGCCCTATTTCTTTCAGCGACCTAACAATGTCAACACGTCTGTAGGGAGTCTATTTTAGGTAGGTAGGTAACACACTTTATCCCTGTGAAATGTGAAGATACCTAGGTTTTATGTCAATATGATGGGCACAATAATGTCAACAAGCTTTCGTGTCGTTTTATTCTTGGATGGACTTGTTTTACGAACATTCCGTTATTTTCTTTCACATTCTTCAAAATACATCGAGCCTTACACATTTTAGTCTTGGGTCGCGAAATTGTGTAAGTAGATCACAAGACAGGTCTGGAAAAGATACTGAATTCCAGTTTAGACTACATGGAACATTATTTTATTACACATGAAGGATCATGCAGGGTTCAATCCAAAAAGTTTTTTTAGTTTGCAGTTAAATACCTTTCTTTTTCATATTTTATTGGGATAAATTTAAATGCACAGTCAAAACTTATCGCCCCTCAATTTATAAGCATCAGATAAACATTTTTTACAGCATATAAACCAATAATTGTTTAACAATACTTTAATTTTTGACATCAATAGTGTCAATACACTATTGACGTCAAATCTTTTTTTGAAGCATTTGAAGAAAAACATACAATTATGTTTTTCTTCAAATGCTTCAAAAAAAGATATTTAATGTGCAAAAATTATGATTTGCATAATATACTGATCACACAGCAAAACCTACTAAAGTCTTAGGGCAATCCCACTTGGATAGATTAGGTTAAAAGACTAAAGGTGCTCTTAGTCTTCGTGGTTGCTTTTTTAATACCTAGAAATGGTCTTAGATCTTTAAATAAATAGCTATGCGTTACGAACTTAAATTGCTGCCAAAATCAAAACAGTATAACTCTATTAATTTAGGAGTTATAGAGGCTTTTTATGGGAAACTACGGAACACTATCTTATGCGTGGCTCGACACGCACTTACCCGGTGTTTTTTTTTAATATGTGCCCCCATGAGCACATCATAATGCACGGGGACGCCGTCACCGGTGGGGCATGTGGGGATGCCACCCACTAACAACTTGCCTTGTACTGTACCGTACTCTGCGTTAGGTGAAAGAAAAAACTGGGCTCATACCTCTACCAACTCTTTCCAAGACGCATACGACTTATGTGTCAACCAACTCAATGTTCTTCGCAATTTACAGTGTACCTTTTTGTTATAAATACTGAAAACAGTCCCTTTTAATATGTTTGGGCTTTGTCAATAGCTTTAGGTACGGTCGTTGCTAACTTTTCATGTGTAAAATTTTCATCATAAATCATTTGTGGCTTAAAACTGAGTGGGAAGCTCTGTAACGTTACTTCGCAACCTTAATTAGAGATGAGTGGTACTTATTTAGCTAATTTATCGGACTATTTAATGTTTTAGTACTATTTATGTAGGTTTACTCTTGTTTTTCCATTTTTTTTCTACAGCATAGTAATTAGGGAAGTGAGTTCTTTATTCTGACTACCTAAGTCTTCAATTATATTATTTATTAATATCATTCAACTTCTGATTAACGTGCGATTTCCTACACAGTGCGTACTGTAGTAGATCTTAGAGTACAGAGGTCACAGTAGTAGGAATGTGGTTGAGTGAGACTAGTCCCTAAAAATGGCAGTCTTTAGTTTTTACACTGCTTTATATTAAATAACAGAGAACTGTTTGTAATTTAATGTGTAATCCGGATACATACGTATTTAGGGGAATATTAAAGGTTAATTATTTAACACAGGGACGGTTACTTCACTAAAATGTATCATCTTCATCATCAGCCTATCACTGTCCAATGAGTTTCCAATGAGACCGGTCCATTGCCATCTTCGTATGTTAATTTGGTAGGTGGGCCGTCCTCTTTATGCACCGTCCGATCTTCGTGCTATGTGGTCCCTGCCCTCTTCAGCATGGTAATCCTTTGGGCACCTTGTCAGCCACTTGGTTCTTCTACGGATCTCCTCATTTCTGATTCGATCACGTAGAGAAATACCGAACATACTTCTCCATGTATCACTGCGCTACATTAAGCGTCCTTAAAAAATATTTCGTGATGCGCGCCACTTCTCAGAGCCGTAAGTCATCGCTCACATTGGTTGTATTGTAACCTTCTTCTCAAGGCATATATATACATATAAACAGTAACAAAAACCAGTTTGCAATCTTATTGAACGATTCGTTAAAATCTAAATATAAACACGAATTTAATTAACTTACGCCTGTATACCGACTGAGTTGGGTTAAACCCAAATCTTTACTTGCCCCTTTTCAAGTTGGGGTGATAATAATATTATCTTTTAGTCGTAGTTAATTACTGTAGGTACGAGAACTTTAATTTATATGTGTAGGTATGTATCTACGTATACATTCACTTAATACCAGGCTTCTTAAATGACTGAAGCGAATGTACTTAATTGTATCTTTTGTTCTATTTTAAATTAAACTTTAATTAAACCAGAAAATTACGTATGTATCCCTTAGCAGGTAGATAGAAGCGTTTAATACACACTTTTATTTCTTCATTTTAATTAATTACACTAATTAGCACAGTTCGCGTGGGATAAGCGGAGCTTTGCATTTGTGTGAGTGCAGTGTACGTGAACGTATATGTGACCTCTTTTACACACACATGTGTTGTACACCCAGCTACAAAAAGAGTAGAGTAAGTAGAGTAAATTACTTTTCCGTGATCACTCACACAAATTCCGCTCTTATCCCTCGCGACTTACCTATATTATATTTTTTTCTACAGATTTTATTGCATCTGAAAGCAATGATTAGATATGTATGCTAGACTTATTTTTTCAAATAATCGCAATATAATAATTATCTATGTAGGTAGGTATATAACTTGAAATTATTATTAAAATTACATAAGCATTTTTAATTATTATAAACATGAGTCATTCTCGTGGTTAAAATTGGCCTATACCTACTGGTTGGACTAGTCTGGTAGACTGAAAATTGGTAAACATTATCCAATTATAGACTGTGATACCTCTAGATGATTGAAAACTTGTCGGTATATACCGATTTTAACTACCTGTTCTTAATAATATAAATTAGACTTAACTGTAAATATTATTCGAACAATCTTTACTGACAATTAAAAAGTAATTATTTCTAAATACGCACAGACAGAGGCCCGTCCTAACAAATAGTTGAATTAGATAATATTAATTAAGGGAGTCTCTTTTCTTTTTTATCAAAAGAGCACAATGTAAACAAAGAAAAAATAAATTCATTATGAGCCATTTAAAAAGAGTAACAACCACTTGGTTGTTTTAATTCTTGTGTATTACGCTGTAAAAGGTTTACTGAGCGGAGCGAAGCGAAGCTCTATTTTAGACGACAAGTGTAAATCGTTTGTGTGCCAACTCCTCCGAAACGGCTCGACCGATTTTGACCAAATTTGGCATGCTGGTCAACATCAAACCCGGGAGTGCATATCTCTGAAATCATGAAAATAGAGCATAAAAATTTTTAAGAAATTTGCACCGCTCAACATTTGCAATTAGTAGCATGCATTGCATACCTAGTTTTTATTTTCGCCCTACTTCCAAAAAAGGAGCAGCATCTCAATTCGATTTTTTTTATCATTTTTTATGTATGTTTGTTACCTCATATCTCTGGACTGGGTGAACCGAATTTGTCCCATTTCAATTTGATCCCATTCCGACAATTATTTGGTCCCATATCAGTCGTTTGAAGTCGTTTGTTGTGTCAATTTTTGATGTGTTTTAGACAATTTTTTATTTAGCCTAACTGAATGAGTGTGGTACTTGTAGTAGCCCATGTCTTCAAAATAACTCGATAAATTGGAAAATAACCCAATTACAATTTTAAGAGTGCTCTAGATTCCCACATTTTCTAAAACACATGCTACATCTAGTAAGTACTTACTCCAATAAAATTTGTAACAGATTCATTAATCAATCATTTCCAAAGATTACTTATAGCAACTGAAGTTGCCAGAGCCAATCCATCATCATCTATAAATCTGAAGTATTAATTTCATATCTAACTGAATGTTTTATTAGCGTTCCGTAGTAAAAGTCTTGGAACCCTTATACTTTCCTCATGTCCGTCCGTTTGTCCGTCCTCGGCTTTCCTCCTTCCGAACGGTTATGTTATTTACTACGCCGACTAAGTGCTAAAATACCCTACTTACCCGTGGTACTACCAATGGTACTACTGGTAGTACCATGGGGATTATTTTTTGCCCGTCGTACTACTACTCCGTCTGGTAGTACCACAGTAGATGTTGCATTACCCCTGATACTAGTTATCCTTATAATCCATTTAACATAATATACATTATTACAAACGTATTCGAATTAAAATTAAAAAATTTAGGTTATCTTCATAGTAGAGATGGTAGGGTTGGGAGGGTATGCTCCCTCTCCCTCTCGGCCGCCCCCTTCGTGAGCATGACTTGCTCGCAGAAGGACACGGCTCCGTTCCACCAACTCCCGCTGGAGACCGAGGTCCCGGCCTTGCCTCGCCCATGCTGAGCACTCCACCATCGTGTGGAGTGCGGTCCCCACCCCCCCTCTAAAATCTAAACAGTTATAGAGCCCATAATGGGTGACTACGGAACCCTAAACTATGCGTGGCCCGACACGCACTTGCCCGTCTTTTTTTACTGATTGTTCGGCTATACTGTAGTATTAAGTATAGTAAGAATCGTGTCTGTAACTTTAGACAATCTATCAACAATAGAGTGTGCGACGAAAAAATCCACGTCAAAAATTTACATAAAACCTTGGATAGAAACAGGCGTTACTTGGCGAAAATCCATGACAAAACAATGGTAAGTAAAAAATTTTTTTAAGAAAAAACCTCCTCCGCCTCCGCCTCCGCCTCTAAACGAGGCATTATCAAGACTGTCTCAGAGAGAACAGCACGCCCCAGCTGTTCTCTCTGAGCCAGTCTTGATAATGCCTCGTTTAGAGGCGAAACAATTGTCGACGTTTTGTTGTCCTTTTGATTCTGCGAAAAATTAATGCTATTAATTAATGCTAAAAAGTTTTTTCTTAAAAAATTTTTTTACTTACCATTGTTTTACATAAAACCGACTTAAAATTACCGAAATGGGACCAAATACCTAACTGTTGGAATATACCTAATAGTAGTACCTTTCCTACTTAAAAAATCAATATCGGTTCACTCAGCCTGAAGATATGAGATAAGAAACATAAAAAAATACATACAGTCGAATTAAGAACCTCCTTTTTTGGAATGCGGTATAAAGCGGTTTATGGCTTAAAGATTATTATTATTAGGATGGGTGACCATTGTTTAAGACACTGAAACCCCTCCGTGCCTCGGAGAACACGTTAAGCCGTCGGTCCCGGTTGTCATACGAACATCTATGGTAGTCGTTAGGGGTAGTTGGAACCCTAAATCAAAAGTCCGACCGGTCTAACTACAGAACTTCGATATCGCCCATGGGTTGTGGAGGTCAGATGGCAGTCGCTTCACGGAAAATATAGAAGTTTAGCCGAATCGCAGTTAGACTGGAAAGTCGACCCCAACTGAGTTGGGAAAAGGTTCGATGAATGATGAATAGGTCCTATAAAATAATGCGCAACAGGGTTATCGCTAACAATTCTACAACATCACAAGCTCACAAGCGATGAATAATGATTTTTAATATTACTATTTAACGTGTCAACGTAGGCAGCTTCCAGAACCTACCCAATCAGCGGTGACGCGTAGAATTTTCTAGATGTATGTATTTTTTTTAATAATTTGTAAGCAAGTACAATACAATATTTTTTATGTGTACATATAATGGTGTTATTCGCAACTTTGTTGTAACAGTTTGTTTTTCTCTTTGCGGTTTTTACAAAAATAGGTTTTTACTTACTAATCTCCGTTTAGTACAACATGTAGCTTTTAGGTATTGCTTTTTTTTATTATTCTTATTGTACAGATTTACAAAATACAAAACAAACAATAACAATATGTACAAAGGCGTGTTTAAGCCAGTAATGGCTTTTCTTCCAGCAGCCCTAAGTAGAGGTAGGTATAGAGGAGATAGATACTACTAAAGAGAGAAGAGGAAAGTGTAAACGCGTAGTATTCTTAAATAGGAATAGGATATACTTACGTATAAATATACTACATACAACATTACATATAATATTAAATAATAGAAGAAGAAAATTAAATAAATTAAACTAATAAATTTAATACATATAACAGACATTAAATACATACACATAAGAACTTAATAATATGAGACTAAAGCTAAATACCTACAAGCTAAACAAATGTAAGTCAAAAGAATAATTTCGTCACAGTCGGATGACAGAAAAAATCTTCTTGTCCTAAAGTTATTATCTACCTATCAGTTATCTGACGAGAGTGGAGCTGCGGACGACAACTAGTATAGGGGTCGCAGATTAGTGACATCTGACAGTAAATATTGTTCCCACAAAAAATGTCCTTCACGAAATCTCACACTTCTCAAAATACTTATCTTCCACTCATACAGCTGATACAGCCATCACGGAATCGATGTTTCGTGAATAGGTATTTCGTATTCAAATTACATTTCCGATATTCAGTTACACGTAGGTACCTAGTTACGTAGCTCGTCTTTACCTATACTAATCTGTTGCCGCTTTTAGTTAATTAGCCGTAACTACATAGGAATTATTTGTAGAAATCAACAAAGGCAACAAGTTTTTTTTTTCATGACATCTTGTAAAGTGATTAAGTACGGTAATTTTCCATGATACTAATAATATATTATGTACTTCTACATAATATGTACATACATATTAATCTACCTAATAAACTACTGACACGATCTGGGCGTGATGCACCTCTGTATGTAAGGGTACCCGGAAACGTCAATAGGTAGGGGTACCAACTAAGTGACTGACGGAGTACGGTTTTCGCTGAGTGCATGGCTGGTGGCTTTTTAGGTTACCTCTGGCATTCCACAAACTAGTATGAGTTTCTTACGTTAAGTTCTCAAAACATGATTTCGTATTCCTCCATACATTTCACACCAGCGCCCCTTGTGGTAACGCCAGGGAACTAAAATATCACAAATTACATAGCTTTTCGAATTTCGAGAGTGTTTCGTTTACAACTACGTTTGCTCGAATATTTCAGTCATTTGGTAGCATGAGTTAGTAGTTGAGAGAGACGCTCACTTGCGGTATCGAACAACGTTTCTTATCTTGTTCCGCACCTGGAGCTAGTTCGGAGTAACTAATTCTTCTGTGCGGGACTGTAATATCAAAAATTTGCAAAATAATCGACGAACGATGGAACCACAACTTTAAAAGAAGAAGTGACTGGCGCAGTGAGGGTGTAACAATTGACTCTGTCTACCTCTTTAGCGATAACTACATGATTTTATATGTCATAGACACTAATTACTGCTGCACCAAATGTCGCCCTGTCTTCACGCTTCTTCTTCAAAATCTACAATGGCAGTGCAACAAAAAAGAAATAAACGTTACACAGCGGCCCTAGGAAACCCCACAACTTCACATTTCGAGGTGGAGTTCACTAACGTCCGTGGACTCCATGCGAACCTCGATACCGTCCACCACCACCTTGAGACGGCACGGCCCGCTGTGATGTTCCTCACGGAGACACAAATACGCCGCCCTGACGACACGTCTTACCTGTGTTACCCCGGCTATGTCATCGAGGAACAATTTCGAGACAAAGCCGGGGTGTGCGTGTTCGTTAGGGCGGATGTTTGCTGCCGCCGGTTGCGCTGCCTAGAGAATCCCTCCAATTCCGTCCTTTGGCTGCACGTAGACCATGGCTCTATGAGCCAGATCTACGTGTGCGTCTACCGATCCCACACAGGGGATTCTGAGACAACAAAGCTCTTCCAGTACCTCAGCGAGACGGCTGATGAAGCGCAGGTGCGGTTCCCGAACGCTGACCTAGTATTTCTGGGGGACTTCAATGGCCATCACATTGAATGGCTGGGGTCCCTCAAGACTGATCATGCGGGTAGGGCCGCCCATGCGTTCGCTCTCTCCCACGGTCTGACCCAGATGGTATGCGGGATCACCCAGATACCAGACAGGTCAGATCACGCGCCCGCTCTGCTGGATCTACTGCTGACGAGTCGCCCAGCCCAGTACAGTGTTTCGGTAGGAGCCCCACTGGGTAGTTCCGACCACTGTGTTGTTCACGCTGGCATGAAGGTGTCACCTCCTGCACGTCCTGTACAAACGTCACGACGACTATGGCACTACTCGTCAGCGGATTGGGACGGTCTACGCGATTATTATGCGTCCGTCCCCTGGAGCCAGCGCTGCTTTGTAGGAAAGGCTCCTTCGGATAGTGCTTCTGCTATTGCTGGCGAGATCAGTTTAGGGATGGATTATTACATCCCTTTCACTGATGTCGCCAGTATCCGCAGAGCCCGTCCCTGGTTCGGGCGAGATTGTGCCAAAGCTGTTCGACAAAAACAGTCGGCATATCGCGCCTGGATCAGGGCCCGGGCTGTGCGCGACCCAAACGTGGGCCATCTCAAAGCAGCGTACAACCGGGCCACAAAGTCGAGTAAGAGGGCCTTTAAGAGAGCGGATGCCCAGCGCGTCGCGCGGCTTGGTCAGGAGCTCACTTCCCATCCCACGGGCAGCCGTGGATTCTGGCAACTGGCCAAAGCCGTGCAATCTAACTTTTGTCAGCCCTCGCTGCCACCGCTGCGTTACCCAGATGGAACACTGGCTCACAAAGCCCAAGAGAAAGCGGATATGCTCGCAGACCTCTTTGCGGCTAATTCCCGGGTCGACGACCGTGGCCTGCAGCCCCCCGCCATCGCCAACTGTGGCCACACAATGCCTGATATTGTTATCAGGCAATGTGATGTACGGGCAGTGCTGCGGTCACTCGACACGCGGAAAGCCAGTGGCCCTGACGGCATTCCGGCGGTGGTGCTACGAAAATGTGCAGCTGAGTTGTCTCCAGTATTAACGCGTCTGTACCGCCTGTCATACTCTTCAGGGCTCGTGCCGGAGGTCTGGAAGGAGGCGAACGTACAACCGATCCCCAAGAAAGGGGATCGGTCCGATCCAGGCAACTATCGACCCATAGCTGTCACCTCAGTCATTTGCAAGGTGCTTGAGCTCCTTATAAATAAGCAGCTCATGTAATTCCTACAGGATCACTCGCTAATCAATGATCGGCAATACGGCTTCAGGCCAAAGCGATCAACGGGGGATCTTCTGGCATTCGTAACGCATGTCTGGGGTGGGGCTATGGAAAGGCACGGCGAGTCCTTGGCTATTAGCCTGGACATCGCTAAAGCCTTCGATAGGGTCTGGCATGCTTCGCTCCTTTCCAAGCTTCCGGCATATGGTCTACCTCCTCAACTGTGCAGCTGGATTGCCAGCTTTTTAAACGAGCGCCGAGTGCGGGTCCTCTGCGATGGCCAGGCTTCTCGCTTCTTGCAAGTGAATGCCCGCAGTGGGTACCGCAGGGGTCCGTACTATCACCAACTCTCTTTCTTCTGCATATCAATGATATGCTATCCCTCGGGAACATTCATTGCTATGCAGATGACAGCACACTGCACGGGAGTTACTCGGTTCGTCCGACGGCGGGGCGATCTGAGATTGAGGAGGAGAGACGACGACTCGTGGCTGATCTCGACCGTAACCTCGACAGTATCTCTCAATGGGGTACCGAGAACCTGGTCGAGTTCAATGTCCGCAAAACACAGGCGTGTGCATTTACTGCGAAGAAATCCCCTTTCCTTCCCCTACCCTCTCTTCAGAATGCATTATTACCAATGAAGGACAACCTTGATATCCTTGGCATAGACGTTCGTCGAGAGCTCAATAATAAAAACTACATCGAAAGATGTATAGGGCTAGCTTCGCGGAAACTAGGAATACTGAATAAGGTAAAGAGATTCTTTACACCGGACCAGAGGTGTCTGCTGTACAAGACGCAGATTAGACCCTGCGTCGAATACTGCTCTCACCTCTGGGACGGCTCCGCGAAGTATCTGCTGGACGCTCTCGACGCTATGCAGCGACGGGCTATCCGTATTATAGATTGTCCGGAGGTAACGGGAAGCCTTGAGCCGCTAGTTCAGCGCCGAACAATAGCTTCCTAGGCCGCATTCTACCGTATTTACCACGGCGAGTGTTCTGAAGAGCTCTTCAATCTGATCCCACCCTCTTCCTTCCGATCCCGAACGACTCGTGCCGGGCAGAGATGCCACCCCCACACAGTGGATAGCATGTTCGCGAGAACCGAACGTTTTGAACGTTCGTTTCTCTGCCGAACGATAGTGGCCTGGAACGCCCTGCCTGTGCACGTGTTTCCTCCCACATATAATCCTGGGTTCTTTAAGCGGAGCGTGAAGAGGCACATCAGTAGGTCGTCAAGTTGAGGGCCACTCTCAATAGCTAGACGTCGTCACGACTTACCACCAGGCGGGCGGCGTCAATTTGGCGAACCAAATATAAAAAAAAAAATAAAAAAAAATTTGTTGATAATTTCTAACGCAAATTAGTACAAGAACTTTAAGAACTAAGTTAAATTTAATTAATGAATAGCTCAGAGTTTGTATGGCACTTTGAAAGTAAGAAATCTGAGACGAGTTTCAGATAAGTTAAATTTAATTAAGTTCAAGGCCAAGTGCAAGTGACAGTTAGTTACTAAAGTACAACATACGTGTAATCACCCAGTTCTTCTCGAAAAGGTAGGTTGAATGAAATATAATTATATTCCCACATTTCGCCATTATGGTAGCCAAAATCTCGTTGTGTATCTCTGTGAGGTGGGATTGGTTAGGAACCAACTTTAATTTACCGGAATGGGACCAAATATTTGCCGTAGAGGGACCAAATTGAAATGGTCTACTTACACAGAAAACAGTAATGGCTTTCAATTAAAAGAATAATTTCAAATTCGGTTGACCCAGTCAAAAGATTCATTTGAGGTAACAAAAAAAAACCGTCGACTTGAAACCGCCTCCGTTTTTGAGTTCGGTTAAAAAATAAACACTTGTAAAGTTCTTGTTTGAAAAATGCAAATACCGTGTACGAAAGGTTAAGAAATGGGCCTCCCTTGTTTGACCGAAAGGAATTTGACAAATGTTCACTTCCCAAAAAATTTTTCGCATAATTTCATTTGCCAAATTATTACTTAGCAAAAAATCTATTCACAAAAAATGTAACGCAAACCTAATGTTTGGGAAATTAACGTTTAAACTATAACTTGTTTACCAACTAGTACTTTTAACATTTTTTATTTAGTCAAATATTTCAGTTGGAATAACAGTTTTTACGCAAAATCATCGTTTCTGGCACTCGCCGGCCGCTGCCGCAGCACCGCTCACTTCGCTCGCTCGGCTCGTGCGTAGGAGGTCAAAGTTTTAACCTACCCATTTTGTTTAAAGAAAAAATTAACCTAATCTAAATAGTTCAGTTCCGGGTAACCTACTAAAAACAATCACTTTTTCTATTAATGCAAGTCGTTTCTAGCACTCGCCGACCGCTACCGCGGCACCGCTCGCTTCGCTCACTCGTCTCGTGCGTAGGAGGTCACAGTTTTAACCTAACCTAACCTACCCATTTTGTTTAAAGAAGAAATTAACCTAATCTAAATAGTTGAGTTCCGGGTAACCTACTAAAAACAAATTACAATTAATACTTTTTGTCTTAACAAATCATTTCACCAAACGTTTATTGTCTGAAGATAGTCCGTTCAATTAAGACCAAAAAATGAGAGTGAAGGTGCATAAAGTCCCAGCAAGTTGAAAATTAGTAAAATTGTTCAGAACATAATTATAAATAAAACTTAAATGTTCCCCATCATTCCCGTGTGTGGAAAAAAATTTATTGGAGGTCAAAGGTCCAAAAAATTACTTTTTCGCAATTTTCAGTAAAACGGTAAGTTTTATCATAAAAGTACTCTAGACAAAAATTGTAGATCTTAAAATTATCTATAAAAAAAACGAGCGTGGATTGAAAAGTAGTCGGCCTAACACTGATCCATTTAGTTCTAAAAATCAAATCTAACTACATTATTTAGTTCAGTTCAGACCTGTTAATTGTGTGAAGTTTGAAACGTGTGCGATAAATAGTTTTAATTTTATAAATTTATTAACAAAGCAATCTGACATCATTTCCGCAAATGGAGCAAATCGAGCAGCGTTCCGTCATTAAGTACCTCCATAAGAAGGGGCTGTCATCAAAAGCCATCCATGATGATATGGTCAGTATATTAGGGGACTGCGCTCTTTCATATTCATCCGTCAAAAAATGGATAGTGGTAGAGAGAGTGTGAAAGACGAACCCCGCTCTGGAAGGCCTTCGACGTCCACTACTGACGAAAATATAAAAAAAAATACTCGACTTAATTATGAGAGACCGCAGATTGAAAATTAGAGAGATAGCCGAGATTATATGCATCTGTTATGGACGTACTTAAAACATAATAGTCAACGTGTTGGGTTTTCACAAGGTGTCTGCGAGGTGGGTTCCGCGACTGCTTTCAGTTGAGCAAAAAAGGATGCGATTGACTATTGCACGCGACTGTTTGGAGTTATTTGAAGCTGATGAATGTGATTTTTTGAATCGTTTTGTTACTATGGACGAAACATGGGTTCATTACTGTACACCGGAAACAAAACAACAATCAAAACAGTGGAAAAGACCTGGTTCACCACCAACCAAAAACGCAAAGTCGGTTTTGTCGGGAAGTAAGGTGATGGCTTCAGTATTCTGGGACTCGAAGGGTTTGATTATGGTTGATTATCTTGAAAGGGGTCAGACTATAAACTCTGATTATTACTGCACCTTACAACGTCGTTTACGAGAGGAAATAAAAGAAAAACATCCAGGAATGATCAGAAGAAAAGTCCTGTTTCATCAAGATAACGCTCGTGTTCACACGCCTGTCCAATCAATGGCAGAAATTCACAACTGTGGCTTTGAACTGTTACCGCATCCATTCACCTGATCTGCCACCGTCAGACTTTTTTCTGTTCCCTAACCTAAAAAAGCACTTGGGAGGTCAAAGATTTTTGACAAATGACGAGGTCAAAGCAGCAGTAGACGCATATTTTAACTCTAAGGAAGAATCATTTTTTTTCAATGGGCTAAATGCTTGGAAGGGAAGATGGCAAAACTGTATTGAACTTGATGGTGATTACGTTGAAAAATAAAAAAATTCATTTATTATGTATTTATTTTCTTGGTTAGGCCGATTACTTTTCAATCCACCCTCGTACCATAAAAAACCATAGTTGTAGCATAAGCAGTTCTCGAGAGCTAAGGGGGACATTCCACAAATCTATTTGGCCTATAACTTTGGACCCCTTAGGGCTAGGTCAAATCTATTTTTGGCTTGCCTCCAGATCGAGGGCTATCCATAGAGCGAACCATCATTGTAGCATAAGCAGTTCTCGAGAGCTAAGGGGGGCACAAAAATTACATTTCCCATTTGTAATAGATATCTCAGAAACGGTAGCTCGTAGGAAAAAAGTATTGATACATTTTCATAGATAATTTTAAGATCTACAATTTTTGAGTAGGGTACTTTTATTATAAAACTTACCGTTTTGCTGAAAATTGCGAAAAAGTCATTTTTTGGACATTTGACCTCCAATAAAATTTTTTCCACACACGGGAATTATGGGGAACTTTTAAATTTTATTTATAATTATGTTCTGAACAATTTTACTGATTTTCAGCTTGCTGGGACTTTATGCACCTTCAAATGTCTAAATTGACCGGACTAAAGATTGTTTGCTGTAATAAATCATTTGATTAAAGACCAAATGCCATAATGATATTATACTTGGTAATATTTTGCCAAGTAAAAATTTGACCAAATAAAAATATGCTTACTAAAATCATTCGAAATATTGCAATGGTATAAAAAAGGTTGCTAAAATTTGTTTGGGTAATGAAATTTTGTCAAAATTTTTTCGGCAAAACGGCAGGCACCCTTAAGAAATACATGTTAAGAAGATACAAAAAATATTGGATAGAGAACATCACTTACCAAGCATCCTTATAACTCTTCTTTGTGATGCACCACAATTCCTATACTGCATTTGTCCACCTGATCTCTCATTGCTATCTACTGACAGTTTCTTTATAGGATGTAATATTCGGGAAGTCCGTAACTTTATACCTATTAAAGCGTACAACACAGATATCATCGACATTGGCACTACGAAAAACACGAAACTAGATATCACGAACACTTGGTGCACTCCAGCGCCTTTCACTGTACATGCGCTCACATTTTGACCATTCTCCACAAATGACACTATCCCGAACTGCATCGCTTGAGGCACAGCGGTGCACAAAGCAAACACCCATATAGCCACAATAAATCTCACTGCTCTTGATAACTTAGACATCGTATGTGACATAAATGGACGACATATCGCTATATATCTCTCTACTGTGAAAGCTGTAATAGTTAATACTGTAGCGTTTGCTGAAGTCTCTGATGCTAAGCCGATAGCAATACATTGAGCTTCACCCAAAGGGTACGTGACAGGGTTCCATAATCGATGTAGTTCGAAAGGTAGGCCACATACAAGAAGTATTAGATCTGATATGGCTAGACTGAAAAGATAGAAGTTTGTAGCTGTATGCATGGAGCGATTTCTTGCTATGATCACGCATGTACTTGTATTGCCGAGGATACCGGCGACGAAGATAAAGACGTATGTGATGGTAAGTGGTACTAATAAATCTAATGCATATTGTTCGTCATAGGCAGCTTGGGGTCCTGTCACGTTGGTGAAGTTCATCACGAACGATGCTTCGTACTCGTCCATAGCCTGCGGCACCGCAAACGTCATGTTACCTGAAAATAATACAATACCATTTTAAAATTGTTATGAAGCAGAAATGTTTCTTTTTTAGGGTTCGGTAGTTCAAGTCTCGAAACCCTAATAGTTTCGTCATGTCCCTCCGTCTGTCCGGAGACATTGAGAGGTTGATAAGAGAATTTTGAACTGTTTGTGAGATTAAATATTGGATGGAACCAGGCGTTACTTGGCGAAAATCCATGACAAAGCAATGGTAAGTAAAATATTAAAAAAAAAAATGTTTTAAACTTATTTTAAATTAGTAATAGCATTGTTTTCCGCAGAATTAAAAAAGACAACAAAACGTCGACAATTGTTTCGCCTCTAAACGACAAAATTTATGGTTAGAACATATTCGCTTATAAGTAAACGTGTGCAAATTTCATTATCGCGATGTAGGATTTTTCACAATAACTAACGTGGGTAGAAACCTCAGATCATGCTAACTAAGTACCAAAAATAGGTATTCACCAATATAAGACTTTATCTTCTTAATTTTTAATAAATTGTGTAGAAATGCCAATTGACACATACAAACCAACAACCAACTAATGTGTCCGTCTGTTTACAACCAGATTAAGTAAGGGAGACGTGTGAAAATCTATTTGTTCATTGAGTAAGGTGTCCGCATCTCTTCTAACTATTTCTAGCCTTTCCCAAACACTCAGCTTGAACCCTTTCTCACATAAGCGTAAAACTTTAAAGGTGTTACTATTGTTCAAGGGGTGACCAGTGTCAAGGAGGTGCTTCGCGAAGAGGGACTTCTTGGGACAACCGTTGCGGAACGCCGCCATATGCTCCTTGTATCTGATCTCAAAGGACCTGCCAGTCTGCCCCACATACTTCATATCACATCCATCACAACTCAACAAATAAACACCCGATCTGCGTGAAACCGACACCGAGTCCTTGCCATTACACAGCTCCCTCAAGGTGTTCTGTGTTCTAAAAGCCACGAATATCCTATGTTCCCTCATGATCTTAGCTATAAACAACGAGACAGGACCCACGAACGGCAAACAGGCAGTGTACTTCCTAGGTGGATCTTGAGTTGGATGCAATAAATGAAAACTAGCATTTCTGCGTTTTTTATTTAGTAATGAGTAGACCATTCCTACGTTATAGCCATTACTGTGTGCTATATAACAAATGATAGACGTATTCAGAATTATTTTCAGTTTAACAACAATTTTTTTCTGCAAAAAAGTGGTTTATCGATGGGGTCGCCACTGAGCCCATTAATAGCTGAAATATTTATGGATGCGTTCGAGACTAACCACATAGTTGGGAACGTCCATGTCTTGTACTACTTTAGATACGTGGATGACATTATCATCTGCTGGACAGGAACAAAGCGTCAACTCAGCATCCTCGTCTCCAAGTTGAATTCAGTACACCCTAGAATTGATTTTTCGTTAGAGGAGGAGTCAGATTCCACTCTCAATTTCTTAGACCTTTCAATTACTAGGAGGAATGGTATTCATGAGTTTCGTATCTATAGGAAACCAACATGTACAGACACTGTTATCCCTTACTCATCCAATCACCCATGGCAACATAAAATGGCAGCTTTCCACAGTTTACTGAGCAGGTTACTGACGGTACCGTTGAGCCCACAGGCATTTAATGAGGAATTGTCTATCATTTGTTATATAGCACACAGTAATAGCTATAACGTAGGAATGGTCCACTCATTACTAAATAAAAAACGCAGAAATGCTAGTTTTCATTTATTGCATCCAACTCAAGATCCACGTAGGAAGTACACTGCCTGTTTGCCGTTCGTGGGTCCTGTCTCGTTGAGTATAGCTAAGATCATGAGGGAACATAGGATATTCGTGGCTTTTAGAACACAGAACACCTTGAGGGAGCTGTGTAATGGCAAGGACTCGGTGTCGGTTTCACGCAGATCGGGTGTTTATTTGTTGAGTTGTGATGGATGTGATATGAAGTATGTGGGGCAGACTGGCAGGTCCTTTGAGATCAGATACAAGGAGCATATGGCGGCGTTCCGCAACGGTTGTCCCAAGAAGTCCCTCTTCGCGAAGCACCTCCTTGACACTGGTCACCCCTTGAACAATAGTAACACCTTTAAAGTTTTACGCTTATGTGAGAAAGGGTTCAAGCTGAGTGTTTGGGAAAGGCTAGAAATAGTTAGAAGAGATGCGGACACCTTACTCAATGAACAAATAGATTTTCACACGTCTCCCTTACTTAATCTGGTTGTAAACAGACGGACACATTAGTTGGTTGTTGGTTTGTATGTGTCAATTGGCATTTCTACACAATTTATTAAAAATTAAGAAGATAAAGTCTTATATTGGTGAATACCTATTTTTGGTACTTAGTTAGCATGATCTGAGGTTTCTACCCACGTTAGTTATTGTGAAAAATCCTACATCGCGATTATGAAATTTGCACACGTTTACTTATAAGCGAATATGTTCTAACCATAAATTTTGTCGTTTAGAGGCGAAACAATTGTCGACGTTTTGTTGTCTTTTTTAATTCTGCGGAAAACAATGCTATTACTAATTTAAAATAAGTTTAAAACATTTTTTTTTTTATATTTTACTTACCATTGCTTTGTTTGTGAGATATTCAACTTTACACTCTTTTTTTGTTATAACAGAAATAAATTATGATAGTAGTTCATGTAATTAACTTTGAAGAAAAACTATAGGTACCGAATTAGATAACTCTGTAAATTCAACTTGGCCACACACACTTGGCTTCACACTTGGCCGGTATTTGTTCATAATATTATTTTATCGAGCTGACCACGAGCTATACCTATAAGATCACTCTGTGACCACTAGAAGCGGAATAGCAGAGAAAAGAGGAGAGAATGATTTGTTACGATCGAAGTCACGGGCGTTGGCTGGTTTAAAATTATTTCTTTTGCAGAGTTTATAAATAAACTTTATATTTTTCTTGCAGTTATAAATAAACACACAAATATACCTGCTAAAAATACTGGTATTAGCCTGATATAAGTAACGTATCATTTTAGCTAAATTAATCACCGTCAGAATACCAGTTTTGACTTCGATCATCGAAAATCGCTGTTAGTTTTTTTCGAAACATTCCATAATTACTGAGTTATTTTATAAAATCAAATTTTAAATTTACTTGTCAAACTTTTCTAGACAAGGACCTTTTCTAAGTTTTCCAGATAAGTATTTCACGTTTTGTACATAATTATAATCTAAAATAATCGCGTAAAAGACTCGTTTGTATATAATTAGTAGAGTTTATTATTATTTCAACTTCTAAGATAAGCTTTTCGGTACATTTTTGTGATCTAATTATTAATTTACGCCATCTTTAATGTTACTTGAACCACAGTTATTACTTTTAGTTTTAGTTAAGTATCTATGTATTTAGATATATATAGATCATATAACACAAGCTAATATTAAATTATGTTGGGCTAATGACATGGTGCAACAATTGTCTTAAATATTTATTTTCAAAAGTACCTATATAGAATAGATGTAACTAATTTATTAAACAATCTACATAATCATACAAAATGAGTGGTAGAAATTCAGTTCACACAAGCATCATTAAGTTACCCAAATTACACATCTTCAATCGATGTAAACCTCGTTAAAAATCTTATAATCTCATAAAATATCACAACCAAATTGAATTGAATTGACCGGGTATTATTATATACCTACCTATTAGTGTATTATATACCTACCTATTAGTATATTATATACCTAACTATTAGTATATTATAAATATACCACCTAATAAAAAAGATGAAATATTTTCGTTTGAATGAATCCGATCATCTGATGTGAATATAAGGATAAACGAAGATAATTCTTATTATAAATGGAATTGCAATTACCTAAACTGCTTTTAGTAATACTTATTTATGTTACTAGGATGTTATTTTATTACGTTGGAGTTTAGAAATTAGTCCACTTCACTTCATTTGAATATGACCTAATCACGTCGACGACACAATATTTTTAGTTTTTAATCTGTTTGAAGTCGTAGTTATCGATAAGTTATAAAAACGAGTGCAAATATTTCATTAATTTATAATTCCATTAATAAACGGCGTTTGAATTATTTATTAGTTGGTCTTTCCTTATCTCTCTGATCTGAGCTCATAGCCTTCTCTATTGGCCCTTGAAGCACGCAACCAGATTCACTCACTGACGCGGGATAAAACCCTACCCCAACGACGCGGGATTCTCATCCCGAACCAACCCCCGCAGAGACCACAGAGGTGGTCAAAGTCCGCCGGGCGCCACTGGAAATACGTTCTGCTTGTAACCAGAGACGCCCGACAACGGACGTTAGAGCGGCCACGGCCTTGGTCGCGGAACTTAAAAAATAAAAAAAAAATAAAAAAAACTGGCCCTTGAAAGCGTCGAATCATCACTTTTTCTAATCAATTTATATTCATTTGCTATTTGTCATTTTCATCACCCTAATTTCTGCAAACTCATCGCTGCTTTGGCACGTCATAATCCATAAAAAGGCATCTGTGCGGTTCACGAAATAGTACATTAACTAAGTGATATTTATTTGCTTTCTATAGAATTAAACCAGGAGCTTCTTTTAAATCATAAGCTTTAATAAAATTAGTGATATAGTGATAGTGAGTATATTTTGTCGTATTTTAATGGAGCTTAAAAGAAGTAGGTACGTATCTATTAGGTCTGTAATCTTCGAACCCACTGAATCGATTTATAAAATTTTATCACTAATATGGTGCATTATTTTATCCCATAATGCGTTCTCCAGAGGGTCGGGAACTAGACAACTTACTACTACTGCTTAACTTAGGCCGCTGTTGCTTGCCTGATTCCCAGAGGCCCGGCTAAGGCGAAGGAGAAAGACCGTGGATAAGTCTTACGGCCTGGCCACGACCTTGCCGCTGTGAGCGGCAGCTAAGCGCGGGGCGGCGAGCGGTTATATCAAAAGTATAAAAATGTTCGAAGCACGCCACGAGACGCCGCTCATAGCGAAAACGCGCCACGAAACAGAGCGGCGCAGACAGCGGTGTAGGAGGGACGTACTCAGTGGCGTAGACAAAAACAAAATAATTTTGACGATTTTGTGGCGGTTATGGATACCGAGGCATTTATTACGGAAATTTTAAATCGACCCCTATATGGATATCAAAACATCCCCAACATAAGTATGAAAACATTATAAAAAAGTTGTGGGAAGAAATTAAACACCTACAACGAAATTACCAATATGTTGACGAAACTATATTTATTTTTTTTATTCAGTTCGTGCACTCCTTCTCTCATATTAAGAATATCTTGTTTTAAAAATGTACTGCTTTCTAAACAGAGCAGGGATAATTTTGATAACGCCATGATTTTGGGCACGATTTGACGACCTAAATACGTCCACCGCGGCCGCTGCAACTAACCGCTACTGAGGGTACGTGGCGTGCAAAACGCACCGCTCACCGACGCCGCCCCGCTCACCGCGCCGCACCGAAGTCGTGGCCAGGCCGTTAGGCGGTAGTCCGGTCCGTTTTCCATCCAAGAACCGGGAGTCCCACTCGAAGCCGTCTTGCTGCCCCCGCTGCGGGGAGGCAATGTGACTAAATGCATTACCGACCACGTAAAAAAAAACTACTTAACTTAAAGAACATAATGGTACCTAATATAATAAGTATTATACTTAGTTAGCGCTACACTTAGCGCTGCAGAACGTTTGTTTACTTGATATAATATTCAAGGACCTACTTCATGTTGTACTTACATAATCTTATTTAAAAGCTTTGTATAGACTTTAGCTAAGTAGATGACTTCAAACTAGGTCTTATAATATAACCAACGATACTTGGTAAACTAGTATAAGGTAATTGGATACTAGTATTTTTGTATCAAGTATTTATATTGGTAGTACTTTGTTGCCTCTTCAGTATATGTAAATAGTTATTACATAATAGTTATATACTTCCTCAATTTAGTAATAGTTTATATAACTTCCTCAATTTTAATTTTTTTTTGTATTTTTCAGTTTTAAATACAGATAGCTGCTAATGATTCAAGATATTTGTTTTAAATACGCCAGCCTTCGATAGTTGAGTCTACCGTGGGGTACGTAGTTAGATACTATTAAGCCTGAGGAACACGTGAATCTGGCGCGCTGACGCGTAAAACCTAGTTCGCACTGCTTTAGTAATTTAGTAGAGTAGAAGTAGAGTAGTGAGTGGTGGCGGCCACTAATGAACTCGACTAATCAACAGGTTTGGACTTGTTTAGCCGGTGAACCAGTGAGCACGGATGCGTGGTGGGAGGCGCTACTCGGCCGAAAGATAGAGTAAAATGGATTGACTCGACTTAATCATTTACTAAATTACTCGACTAAATTTTTGTAGTTCGCACATATTTAGCTACTAAATTACTCGCTACTCTTCTAAATTACTAGCCCAATGCGAACTAGGCTTAAGCCTTGTACGCACTGGTTTTTGTAATTTTGTAGAGTAGCGTCAAATTTAGTGGCTAAACTACTCGCTACTACACAGAAATCGTTCGCATTACGATTTAGTACAGTACACAAGGGAGAGGTGGCGGCCACTAATGAACTCGACTAATCAACAGGTTCGGACTTGTTTAGCCGGTGAACCAGTGAGCACGGATGCGTGGTGGGAGGCGCTACTCGCCCGAAAAAATAGAGTAAAATGGATTGACTCAACTAAATCATTTACTAAATTACTCGACAAAATTTTTGTAGTTCGAACATATTTAGCTACTAAATTACTCGCTACTCTTCTAAATTACTAGCCTAATGCGAACTAGGCTTCAAGACAGCGTGGTAAATGACCACTGTGTTTGTTACCATACAAATTTTATAGGCCAGATCCGGTTCAGATGTCATAATGCGTGGTATACGTCGCATGTGAAGGATGAGTTTGACCGTGCCTTTAATGACACGTTTTACCAGACAAAAAAATACACGCCTATAGTTACTGAATGGGCTTTTTATACTACCTACTTGGCCCTTTCAACACCTGCAGTTGTTGGTACTAACCAAGTCTCAATCTCGTAGTGTGTTAACTAAAGCACACAGTAACTCTGTTAGTATTGTTATAACCTATCTATCTATAGTTCATCCTACCTATAGATAGACACTCGTAACGCTATAAGTATTATTTGCGTTACCAGTTTACCACCCGTGGAGAGGAAAGGGGTTTGAGGAAGATGAAAAATTAAGATCAATTCTAACGATTGATCGTTTATCTTTGTGAGACGAAATCAACAAATCTTTTTACCAAAAAAGGATTTATTTTCAACAACTTGAATTAATCAATATCAACAAACTGGGAATCTTTCCAATCAGCGATAACGCGGATGAACTTTCCCAAGAATCTAAATGTACATGTAAATACCTAATTGAATTGAATTGATTTGTATGTATTTTCAGCCGTTTTTTTTCACGCCAAAATATTGCTACATATTTTTTTTTACTGCAGCAATCCGTAACCCATAGGGAAATCTTTGAAGGGCCATCATTTCATTCCATGAAATGAATGAAATTCAATTTATGTTCTGTGATTGCGATCACAGAACACATTAGGTCGTTGGATGTTTAAAATGCATGTGCGTTACCTACTGATGTAGAACATACACGTTATTAATTTTAGGGGTATTAGGGGTCGTTTACTTACAAACGTTAACGTTTAAAAACATTACATAAAAAGAACAATGACCAGCTAAACAGTTTACGCAATCTTGTCGTAATGCGAAATTGGGCAGACTTGCAAGTAAATTGGTCAGGTTTTCAAATAAAAATCATTGAGATAGCGAGTACATTTGTGACTTTTTCATGATGTATTACCATATTTTATGGACTACGAAGTGCCGAAAATCTAAAGTAGGTAAGTACCTAACAAAACCCTTCAGGTTGTGTTAAAAGTCAAAACATACCTTCATTAAGTCACCCCTATATTCTCACCTAAATCCCTGAAGGAGTAAACAGAGATGCATTACCTACAAACCCACATTTTTCCAGTAGCTTTGCTTGTCTATTCCACTGGGTACTTAAACTTAAATAGGTCGCCAATACTAGACACCATATCTAATTAACCCTCGGCATGCCTGGTGACCAAAAGTTAAACGGTATGCCTTGTAGGGTCTCACGGATCCGGACTATTAGCCCCCTATAAACATGTAGTAGTGTATTAAACTAGTGTATTAAATTAATTGATAAGCTAGCAGTATAATATTCAACAGTATGTAATAAAAATAACCCAAAATCAATGTTTTGTTATTTATTCTTATAATTAAACGTAAGCAGCGATTTTAACAAAAGCGTAAGCGTAGCGTTTTTTCTTTGCATCATGTATGAAAGTTGTACTTAAATAACAGGTACACGTGCACTTAAATCACATCTTTGTTCTAAAGAACCGTACCCTGGACTGAAATGGCGGGTGTCGGACGTCTAGAGACTCATAACGGTCAGCTACTGAAGACGGTTGCGTGCAAAATTCAAATTTGAATGAACTGCAGCAATTTATGTTTAGTGATGGGTCTGTGGGACCCTACCAGGCATGCCAAGGGTTCAAAATCAATAACTATTCTGTAGTCACCGCTTCTTCTCCACTAGCACCCAGAAAGCGTTGTTAAACTTAGGTTAAGGAGAATTAATGTACAAACTATATTGAAAACTATAGAACATACAACATCGATTTACCCTAAATTCTAACAGTCAGAACTGATGTCATATACTTAGGTAGGTACCTTAAATCTCTAGGTCTCATCACGCCTATATCCCGAAGGGGTAGGCAGAGGTGCATTACATACCCACAATTTGCCATTATTTTTATTCCCACGTAATAGAGGGCAAGCCATGCCGTCACCGGGCACATTTATAATGAGTACAGCCAGTACCGAAAAAGGGTAGTCGTGCAGACCCTGTCAACTACCGCCCAATTGCAATCACCTCCTTTCTTTGCAAGGTGATGGAGCGTGTAATAAACAAACGTTTACTGGCATACCTCAAATATAATGACCTCTTAAGTGATCGGCAATACGGGTTTCGCCAACGCCGCTCTACTGGAGATCTTCTAGTGTATGCCACGCACATCTGGGGTGAGGCTCTTGAAAGATATGGTGAGGCACTAGCTGTGTCACTTGACATTTCAAAGGCTTTCGACAGGGTCTGGCACGAAGCCCTTATAACCAAGCTTCCTGCTTACGGAGTTCCGGCTAATCTTTGTGCTTGGATTTCAGATTTCCTGAGGGAACGATCTATTCGAGTGGTTGTTGACGGCTGCTCGTCTGATCTATTAGCATTTAACGCTGGGGTACCTCAGGGATCTGTTCTCTCGGCAACGTTATTCCTGCTACATATAAACGACCTGCTCAGACCCGGTATGTTTGGGTATGCGGACGATAGCACGGTTGCAGAGAGATATTTCTCCAGCGCAAAGGCCAAAAAACCGGAAATCGACGATCGTAGAGTGGCAATGGTTGAACGCACTAACTTAACCCTTCAGGCAGTGTCTGACTGGGGCGATGCTAACCTTGTCACATTCAACACTACGAAAACCCAGGCGTGTCTTTTCTCCGCTAAAAAGAGCCCGTTCACCAAGGCTCCTACTTTCCGGGATGTCCCTGTACCTGTGACTCAGCATCTTCAGCTCCTTGGTGTGGACTTATCATCCAACCTGAACTTTGGAAGCTACATAGAATCCAGGGCTAAAACAGCTTCGAAAAAACTAGGCATCCGCTCTAAGGTGCGTAAATATTTTACTTCGAGTCAACTACTTAGTCTTTACTGTACTCCTGCATGGAGTACTGCTCGCACCTTTGGAATGGATTCGCCCGCTACCAGCTTGAGGCCCTGGAAGCTATTGACAGACGCGCCAGAAAACTTATAAGCGATGAGGCGCTCACAAGCAACCGACTTCAGAGCCTCGACCATCGCCGTCTGGTTGCGAGTCTGTGTGTCTTCTACAGGTTACATTTCGGACATCAAGGCGTGGTCTGAGATTCCATCCCTATGTGGTCGATATTCCACCTCTTCGTACCTCTCGATTTGCTTCTTCTTTCATCATGCGAACCGCTAAGGAATGGAATTCCCTTCAAGCGTCATTGTTCCCCGATACCATTGGTAGTCTATCAGGAACATAATTATCGGGCCTGTCATGTTAGTTGAATTATTTTAAACTAGGTGGCGTTACGGGTAATGGTTCATAATATTGAAGTCAATATCTTTCGTTTTAGTCAGGAATTCCAGTCTAGGTAAATATATCTATATTTAAAAAGTTTTTCTACGATTAGATAAGTAGTTTTCGGGTCTTTAAAACTCTAATTTTACCTTTTTTAATAAAATGTCAGCACAGCGCCACGGGACACGTGTCGGCTAAAATAAGTACTGCTATAAATTTGGCTGGCGATGGTTTGTCATCAATAACTCTTGCTAAAGCACAGATAGATGTCGCTGATATTAATATTGAATAAGCCCTCTGGTTACGTAACTTTTGCACAATAGGATAATATTATTAAAATATAGATATACATTTTCACCTATTGATACCTATTTATATTTATTTTGAAGCAACTTAATAGAAAAAACAATAATGAAATACCTACATACTTGTCTTGAATAAAAAAAATAACAAGAAAAAACTGGCCAAAAAAAAAAAACAAAAAAACTATACAGTCAAATTGAGAACCTCCTCCTTTTTAGAAGTCAGTTGAGAATATAAAGAATTTGTGAACAAAAACAAAAACTAATTTCCTAGGATTTGAACCCGGATCATCTTTGATGTTTGCAGTATGTTAAATATTATAATCCAGTGTCATGCACCTACGCTATTTATGGAATTTAATCTAATGGTGAAATACAACACAAACGGGGAAATGATTCGGTAATAATATAAAATTTTATAGTGAATGTTTCTTGTAGTTTTAGCCCTAAAAAGGCCTCTTTCATCGCTCCAGTGTGACTGCTATATTATTATAATTATATAGAGGTAGCCTGTTTTCAACCGACTTCCAAAAAAGGACGAGTTAAGGTGTTTGTTACCTCATATCTTTGGACTAGGTGAACGGATTTTGAAAATTATTTTTTTAATTGAAAGGGACTAATTCCCGAATGGTCCTATTTCAATTTGGTCCCATTCTGACAATTATTTGGTCCCATTTTGGTAATTTGAAGTCGGTCGAGTTGTTGAGTCAATTTTTGACGTGCTTTATTTTACCAAGGGCGTAAGCAGAGACTTGAAGGTTTACAAATATGTAACTACTTAGCCTAGGTAGGTTAGGTAGCTAAAGTAAAAGTAGCTAGGGGTAGCTCTCAGGGAAAGTACCTACTTTCCAAACCAACCTCATCTGCCGCACGACCGATCAACAGACGTGGCTGTTCTGACAAACATAAAAGTTCGTGGAAATTACTGGCTAGGTAGGTAGCTACCTATATTGTCCGTGTCGGTGTCGACCGTGTCGAGCGCGTGCCACTGCCGAGTGACTAGATGCCGAGTTTGAGTTGTTCGCGCGTTGTGCGTTTCGTTCATGTACTTTTTTGGTTGACTTACATACTAAGTGACGCTCTCGGCTCTGCCCGCGTGGAATGACTTATTGATTGACGATGTCCTTTTCGTTTTAGCCGATTTAGAGGAAACAAATTCAATTTGCACACATACATACAAACAGGGTAAGCAGAGGTGCATTATACACCCACAAATTGCCAGTAATTTGTTGATCCCACGTACCTAATATGGGCAAGCCTATTGCCGTTGCCGGGTACTATAGAAAATCCATATCTACTCTGTAATTTAAACCATATATCCAAAGCCAGGACAGATGTTACATACATACATACATACCTACAACTAATAATAATCTTAGCAGTTCGAGCTTAGTGTCCTTATTCTGTCTGTAAAAACTGCAAGAATAGACTAGTATAGACAGATAAAAAAGCAGACAAAAGTAATAAATAAAAATACATTTCCCTGTTTTATTAATTATTAATTTTATTTATCGCCTACTCTTAATTTTACCTCGCTGCGTCATTCATTCCTAATTAGTCTCATCACTTACCGGCTTAATTTGCTTAAATTAATTATTATTATGATATATATATAATATAATATATATAATATTAATTACACGATTTGTACTTAACATTTTATTAATTACTAGTGGTCGCCCGTGACTTCGTCCGCGTGGTGATTTGGATTTTTTCCCTTTCCCGTCGCGCCGCATCATATTCTAAACAATTCACACAATATCTTTATAAATTGTAGCTTATGTGTTATTCTGATGTATAAGCTATATTATTGTAAAGTTTCATCAAAATCCGTTCAGTAGTTTTTACGTGAAAGAGTAACAACATCCATACATACAAACTTTCGCATTTGTAATATTAGTAGGATATAGAGGTTTTTTTTTAATGCCCAAGGCCACGGCCGCTCTAACGTCCGTTGCCGGGCGTCTCTGGTTACAAGCAGAACGTATTTCCAGTGGCGCCCGGCGGAAGGATATAGAGGTAGCCTATTTTCAACCGAATTCCAAAAAGGAGGAGTTAAGGTGTTTGTTACCTCATATCTTTTCAGAACAGATTTAGAAAATTATTTTTTTAAATAAAAGGGAAATGAAGTCGGTCGGGTTGTTAAGTCAATATTTTTGCGAGAGCAGAGATATTTTATATGCACAGTTTTCGCCACATACTGTACCTATCTTCTATACTTATAATAAATCTGTAGAAGGGAAAATTCTGTACATTGAAAATATCAAAAAAAATAAATGGCAGAGGGTGTTACTAGACCGACACCGAACCCAAAAATGTGATTAAAAACAATTTTTGTCTGTCTGTCTGTCTTTTTGTTCAGGCATCACGCAAAAACTACCGGTTCGATTACGATGAAACTTGGTATAATTATTCTTTAATATCCTGGGCACCACGCTGGGTACTTTTAATCCCGGAAAAGTACATACAATAAAAAACAAACTTAATTTTGCGGTTCGATCCCTAGACCCGATTACTGTAATAACTTTCTCATAGGTTACGTCACCCGCAGTGGAGTTCACTGAGGGGCGCTGCACACGGCTAAGATACTACTAGGTATGCAATGCATGCTGCTGCTGCAAAAAACTGAGCGAAGTGTTAAATTTTCGAACGACAAAGATTTATGAGATTTTTTTTTGTTATGTCCGATTTTCAATTTTTATGTTCTAAACCACCATCACGCCACACGTTATCACTGTGGTAAGTTTGAAGGAGATCGGTTCAGGCGTTTAGGAGGAGTATGCGGAGATACGAAATACATGACTCGCCTAAGATTGAGCTTCGCTCAATAATATTTTATCTTAAGATACAATATCGCTCAACAGCTATACATAATAAATCAGTAACTGGTGATCAAGAAAGCTATAACACGCAGGCGGAGCTGCGGGCAACAGCTAGTTATTAAATAAGATTTTAATGAATAATGATGATATTATTATGCTAAGCGAATACTGATACGGGAATACACAACCGTAGTATACCTACCTACTTACAACATATTTATAGGTAAGTACCTACTTATATGTTTAAATAAGAAAATCAACAAGCTCACACGATGGGTTTATCATAAAATTATTGAATCTCCTCCACCTTCTATTATGTAAGTAGCTACTTATAACCATTTTATTTTATCAAGACAAATGAAAAGTCCAAATGTGGGTAATAATAATCTCCTCTCCAATGAACTCTGATAAGAAGTTAAAATACTGCCATCTATTAGGAAATAATCGGTACAATAGAAACTGTTCAATCATGGGGGATTATGACGTAAAATACTGCCATCTATTATATATTTTTCGCACACATAATATACCGCCATCTATTACGTATTTTTCGCACACAATACATTGCCATCTATTAGGAATTTATCGAAAATTATTTAGCTAGCCCTAAAGACGCCTTTAAAACGTCGCCAATTCCTTCTATGAGATGGTTCATCTGTACTAGTATAGTATTCTTATATCTGTGCCGATACATATAATCTTGGGATTTTCAAGGCAAGAGTAAATAGGCATTATTTGAGTTTGCGTGCTTCATCTTAGACCGCATCGTTCGCATCTTAACATTCAGGTAAGATTGTGGTCAAACAAAAAAAAAAAAAATATGTCCAAAATGGCAGAATGATTTTAAATTTAATAAAAAGTAGCAGCTATATTGTAATTTTGAAAAAAATTTAAACCCGTTGCCTTGCGATGAAATGTTGATGAAAGGCAACAAAATCTTACGTGCCAGCCGCTATGGCGCAGCCAATTACAGTCCTGGGCGTCTTGATCGAACAATAATGCATATACAATACGTACAGTAGTGAAATAGATTTCGGTTCTTTATAATTAAAAGCAAAATTATTATTTGTTTGTAAAAACCCCAAGACAGTTAAAAATTAATATTGAAAAAAGATAACATAATTTAAAAAAATATCCGTCGGGGGCTCACTCACAAATCAACGACAAACTCCATCAAAACCGGTATAGTAGTTTTGATTTTGCACAAACACGTGTTTACTGCAGCGCCCCTGGTAAATTGTCACCGTAACACCTATCAAAGAATGTGCACCAATCAAACCCCAACCCATAACTGAAAACTGAATGAAAATCGAACTAACAGTTATGTCGAAAAATAGCAACATTGAATATCACAAACATAGCTGCAGCCCCCTGGTGTGTAGTCACTATCTAAGTGCACGCGCACACACGACGACAGTCGCGCGACATTCTGCGTCAGGCCGCAGTCGTCAGTCACGCTCTGAACGCTGAGGAAGGTGCACGTGTTTATTTTCCTTTGCATTATAAGCACCAAGGCAAGTGCAACTAGAGGCACCATATTAACTCACAAGATGAACAACAACCGTCTCTGTCGAATACTCCACTACTAATGATCGCTTCCTGCATGACGTCTGTCGTAGCGACAGCTCCGCGTCTAGTCGCGACGACAAGACGCCAAATGCAAACGATAACGCCGCAACAAGACGCTGCGAGTAGACGCGGCGACATGTCGTCTAGTGTGCGGTGGCTGTAAGAACTCATATCAAACTCAAACCCATAATATATTTATTAAGATACCTACCTCATTAGAATATACCATTTCCTAACAAAATTTCGAGTTTTTAATAATGGAATTATGAAGATATTAGCATTTAGACAGCTTTAAATAAAGCATGACATAATAAGCATAAATAATACGATTAAAGTCTTTGCAGTATAACTTAGATAAGTTATACTTACTGCAAAAAAGAACTTGATTTTGACAAGAACGTGCATTTTGTTTAAAAGGTAAACAATTTGAGCTACATACTTCTTCTTCTTTTTTAAAAACGTGGCTCCATCGTTACTATCGATGATTTCGCCAATGTCAAGGAAATGTTTGATAGTCACACAGACGAACTAGTTATTCCGAACTAGCTCCAGGCGCAGGACAATATAAAAATCGTTGTTAGGTATAAGTGAGGGTCTGGAAACCCGATTTTTGCGGAGCGCCAGAGGTAACCTAAAAAGCCACCAGCCATGCGCTCAGCAAAAATCGAACTCCTTTTAGCTACTTAAATGTCACCTACGTTAATCTCTATAGCAATGGCGTACCTACCTACATCATCTAGGACTTGTGAAGACAGGATGTCTGCACTAGGACTAGACAATTAGTTATCACATTATAATGAATTTGGCATGTCATCTAACGTTCATTTATCATCTTGATGATAATATGAAATAATACACACATAACCCCGGGTGACATTCTAAGGGTTGTATATATTAAGTTAGAAGTTGAAACCCCTTTGTAGTATTGGATGGAAACAGGCGTTACCTGGCGAAAATCCATGACAAAGTAATGGTAAGTAAGATGTTAAAACTTTTCAAATTATAATAGCATTATCTTCGCAAAATTAAAAGACAATAAAACGTCGACAATTGTTTCGCCTCTAAACGAGGCATTATCAAGACTGTCTCAGAGAGAACAGCCTCCCTTTGTAGTAGTTAATGCCTGTAGCTCTACCCACGTAGATTATTTTTTTCGATCCCAATTTCCATGCACGGGATAAAATTAGCCTATTTCATAGCGTATGAAAATTTTAACTTCCGCGTTTCATCATAATCATCACTATCACTATAACTATATATTATATAACAAGGTTTCTCCGTCCGTATGTATGCTTATTTCTTTAAAACTACACAACGGCTAGAGTGGTTCTCGAAGAAGGTTTTTGTGTATATAATTTGTCAAGCGGGCGAAGCCACGGACCTCCGCTAGTAATCCATATTTTACTTTTAAACTTTTTTAAGGAATTAACTAAGGTACATATAACTTGTGATTATTATTTTTTAGATCGGTTTAGCAGTTTCGGAGCCTATTTAATGCAAAAAAAAACATATTTTTTCGTAAAATAGTATGTGGGTAACTAACAAATATGCACACATCCATATAGGTAACCTAATAGCCTAATATACTTTAAACTTGTGCGTTTGGGTATACCTATTAGTGAGAAGTACCACAATGTACTTAACTACGATAGGTATACCTACGGCGCAAAGGTACTTATGTATATAAGTACCTTTGCGCTCTGTAATACAAATTAATTACCTACCTAAGAATCAATTTCAATTGCTTGATTGTATCTATCTATATATATAATACGCCAGTGAAGCCACTTCTCCTTCTAAACTAAAAGTCGCACAGTCAAGTGTGGCACACCGTTGGAAAGGTCGTGGTCTCAAGTGGTGCGATAAGATTAGAAATTTGACAAAAAGTAAAAAAAAAAAATTATTACTTGCGCAGTTTGCGCTAAGGGTTGCTAGTTATAATATAGTTTACTACTAACATTACAACGCGTATCATTATATACGAGTACAAATGGCTTTAGTAAGTATGGCTTTCAAATACCTTCTACATTTTTAAACACTTGAGTTTAATTGGATTTAGTTAAAAAATATGAAGTAAGTTCGTTTTATCTACATTTTTGACACCATTTCGTGACATTTACCAAATGAAGACTCATTTGGGAATGTAACTCGGAGGGCCTCCAAGGGAAAATCAACTAAACAAGCATTACCTTGACATTTGCGAAATCATCGATGAACATTGATGGAGCCACGTTTTAAAAAAACAAGAAGGGAAAAGCAGAACATAAACGTCAGACGCAACGAGTTAAGGTCGATCCACTCATATCTGATCAGTGAAGCCTCACAGACCGGCACAGTGAAGTATCAGTGAGTTATCAGCGCAAAATATTATTCTTCTTTTTGGTAAACGGTGTCAGATTGGTATCTGACGGCTGCAAAATATCCTTTATACATTTTCTATGAAAGCGTCCCCACATGTCAGTGTCAAATACGACTCAGACGTCACTGACACTGACATGTTCATAGAAAATGTATGAACGAATATTTTCCACGGAGTTCGATTTTTGCTGAGCGCGTAGCTGGTGGCACAGATTAATAAATAGTTACTACGTAACAGATACATCACTCCCATACAAAAGCGAAAATACCTACTCTATATTAACCTAAAAAAAATTAATTATAATACCTGCTGCACAGAACGAACAGAATTGTACCATAAACACGTGTTTATAGAGCCGAGACTGTGTTGCCCGCCGTGCGAGTACGAGTGACTGTGCGAATGCGCTAGGGTTGTTACGAATCAACCATTTTTTTTATTAGTCAATCAAATATGTTTTAGTTTTATATAATGATTTATATTTTTTTATTGATCAATAAATAAAATCGGCAAATAAATCACGTTTGTTGTATGGGTTGTACCCTAAAATATTTATTTTATTCTGGTTTTTGTATTTGTTGTTATAGCGGCAACATAAATACATTATTTACTATGTCACGGTTCAAGGTATCCTAATTATCACGGTTCATGAAATACAGCCTGGTGACAGACGGACGGACGGACAGACAGACACACGGACAGTGAAGTCTTAGTAATAGGGTTCTGTATTTCCCCTTTGGGTACGGAGCCCTAAAAAGAAAATAAACAATATCTATGGATAGGTCATCAAAAATGATATTGAGGTTTCTAATATCATTTGTTTTCTAAACTTTGAACGAGATCTAGTAAGTAGTTTTTTTTAATACGCCATAACTCGTAAAAATTAAAATATTATGTTAATTGCTGCTACGGAACCCTTCATGGGCGAGTTTGACTCGCACTTGGCCCGGTGCACGAAAAACAAAAAGAAATGTAAGTAAATGAAACCCAAGTTAAAAATGCATTTTGTTATTATTAAAATAGTGTATACCTACTATAATCCGCACAATGATTACGTGGTTTCTGCATTTCGAAACGTAAGCGCGGGAAACGTGCAGTGCGGTGCGATGCGAGTGCTCAGGTGGGCGTTTGGCAGCCCTCTGCCAGTTTGTATCGTCGACGATCGCCGAGCGGTAGGTATATAGCGCGCGGCCTTGAGCGAGTGACGGAGGCCTGCTGGTGGCTTTTTAGGTTACCTCTGGCGCTCCACAAAAATCGGGTTCCCAGACCCTCTCTATACTCTCTATACTGAACAACGTTTCTTATATTGTCATGCACCTGGAGCTAGTTCGGTATAACTAGTTCTTCTGTGTGTCAAGCATTAACTTGACATTGGCGAAATCATCGATAATTCTCGTAACGACGGAGCCACATTTTTGAAGAAGTAGAAGAATATTTTCCACTTATACTGAACTGTGCAGGTAGGAACTGGTGTTAGAACTGAGCTTCACTTATATGTGTGAATCGTGCTTAACTCGTTGCGTTAGAAAAGTTGCGAAAGATTGACCAGACCATTGATTACACCAGAAACCACGGACTACAAAATGTTTATCCGTAGGTCTCTAGCTAATTAAACAAAATTTCAAACTAAAATCTGGACACCACTTTCCCAATACTGGTTAGTCATGAAATATTAAGTATGACCATCCAATCTGTCTATCAAAGTCTATCATAATGAATCCCTATGTTCCCTTGTCATCTTCTTACTTAAGTGCCACTTTACTTATATTTTTATACTTACCTGCCTAATACAATAACATCAACATTAATTTCCTATGAGTTTCGGTAGTTTTTGTTTGCAGGTATACGTTATTATGAGAGAGTTATATGAAATTTCCTTGTTTACTTTACGCTACGTAAAGCATGTTCGGTGATGTCCGGACATTTTCCTCCGTGGTCAGCTCTATTTTCATGATTTCAAATATATGCACTCCCGGGTATGATGTCAACCAGCATGCCAAATTTGGTCAAAATCGGTCGAGCCGTTTCGGAGGAGTAGACACACAAACGATTTCCACTTGTCGCCTAAGATTGAGCTCCGCTCAACAAATGTATGACTATTGTAAGAAATAATACTGGAGTAAAACACTATTATTTTTCCAGTGTATTTTTTTCTATATTTTTTCCTTGTTTCCAACAAGTGGTATATTTCATTCTATCGAAAAGTTAACAATATCGGCATACTGAGAGCCGCAATATTTAACAAACTTTCTCGTACTGGCTCTTAACTCCCAAGATTTCTCGTTCAAAGTGAACATAATGTGTTTTTCCAGCATTATCACATTGACAGGTAAGATTTACAATATTCCCGTTTGCACAACTGTTTTCCTCATAATACTAAATTAGTTTGTTAGGATAGATAATATTTCGGCTCATTGCTTTTATATCGTGCGAACCTATATTAAGTGTCATGACTCTATGAGGATTTATATTAGTGTTGTTTACTTGTTTATAGTAGTAGGTACCTAATACTTATCTACAATGTTATATACTTGCTTCTTATAAACGTTTATCCTGATTTTCTGGTGATTTTCAATTTATATAAATAGGTGCTGCTTTAGTGTATTTGGTAGGTACCTAAATATGACCTTTGACAGTTGTTCTCATACCTAGTCATTAAAGATTTCTTTTTATACTACGATTCTTCGCACGCCCCTTTCATGAGGTCCTGGAGACCTCGAACAAAAGACAGAATGATAAACCGATCGGTACAAATCAGACATACCCACCTCTCACATGTTGCACGACCAGGATAAAGCCCATGAGGATTCCGAAAGTTAAAATGGTGGTGCTGTACTTTTAACGATGCTACTTTTGTAAGTAACTGTCGTAAAATCGTGATTACTTGTTGTGAATATACACCATCTTTATAATTTATTTCGAATGTTAAAGGAAAGTAGAAGGCATATTATTGTTTCTTTAAAACAACAATGTTGGTGTTAAGTCACAAGGATTTGCTTTCACTTCTTTTTACGACTAAACACCGTTTTTAGGATTCCGTACCCTAAGGGTAAAACGGGAACACTATTACTGAGACTTCGCTGTCCGTCCGTCCGTCCATCTGTCTTCAGACTATATCTCATGAACCGTGATACGAGTACATATGGGTCTGAAACTTCACCTTATTATTTTATTATTTGAGTAGACCGTTGAAGATATTAGTCATCAAGATAATAAGGGAGTACGTCTCTTAGTCGAGACTCCTCCGTGGGACGAGAGCCCTTGCGTCATTGTTTCAATAGCACAAGGAGGCTGCACAGGCCTGCGTCTCGAGGCTCAGCGGTCCTCACTTCATCGGGATCTCAAGGAGACATGGAGGGTGTCATTTGAACAACTAAGGTTTGGAACCAGCACCATCGCGATGGGAAGACCGATAATGTCTATGTACATACTTATACACGTGAACTAGTAATACTGGCGAATAAAAAGGTGTGAATTTAACCGTTATGTCAATATCAATTGCACCTCTGCCTACGCCCTTGTGATATAGGCTTAGTTGTATAATAGGTGTTATACCTGCTATACCTTTCCTATCATTGGATCTCTATATTTTATCGTCAGGGACGTCGTTGAGCATTGATTGGAAATCTTTCCTTTTTGCCAATAGAAACTTTTATTTTGCAAATGAAATAGTTAGTGTAGTAGTCGTATCTACTAATTAAATGGCTGCAATCTAATTATCTAGATTATTTTTATTGCAGTTGTTAACTTTCAACCCCCTTGTATTATTATTAAAATGGAAATCTTGACTACCAGTTAGTGTACACAATCGCCGCTGTTTCCTTGAAGGGGTACGCAGAAGCATATTATATGCCTACTTTCTGTAAGTAATAACTTTGTCCCACGAATTAAGGTCGATTCACATATAAGACCGGCACAGTAGCAGTGCAAAATATTCTTTCATACATTTTCGATGAACATGTCAGTGTCAGTGATGACTGAGTCATATTTGACACTGACATGTCGGGGATGCGTTCATACAAAATCTATGAAAGAATTTTTTGCACTGATAAATCACTGATACTGAACTGTGTCGGAGGCTTCATGGATATGTGTAAATCGACCCTTAGAGGGCTAGCCTATTGCCGCTTACCGAAAACTTAATAGCTCAATAGTGAGGTGGGGTTTAGGCATCTGTTTACGCTGGGCGCCACTGGGAATTCTTTCAGTGTCTACCGGAGGTGCTCGGCAATGGACGTAGGTGCAGCCGAGGCCCCAGGCCGCGGACTAAAAAAAAAGGGCATCTATTTAAGCTGTATTGGTACCTATAACATTTTATCTAGTGGTACATATGTAACATCTGTCCTGACTGTTTGAATTTTGGTTTAAACTACTAGATTTTTAGAGCCCGGTAACGGTAATAGGCTTGCCTTCTATTACGTGGAACCCACAAAATTACTGGTAAAGTGAAGGTGTATATGCACCACTGTCTCACCCGTTAGGGATATAGGTGTGACGATATGTAAAAAAGATACATTACATCCATTAGTAGTAAGTAGGATTAAAATATATGTTAGTAACATACCATACCTAAAATAATCTAGGAAAATTAACAAAAAATTTACTCACTCAGAGGTATCTTATGAAGTTGTCAGTAAAACTGTGTTATTGGATTTTTCTTTTAAGAATTTTTCATTAGAAGCTCGGAATGAGGAAACAGACTACGAGATAATGTCTACCGCTTGTAATTTTGGGCTATAATACGTAGATTAGAAATACATTTATTTATTTGCAAAGCCACTAGTATCTAAATTTACTGGCTCCACAATTCAAATACTTTTTTGTACAGGTACACTCTGCTGCGCGGCAGCATATTAGAGCGCAGCAAGTATCACAAATCTTTGTGTATTTTTTTTTTTTTTCTAAATATTTTTGAGGGCCAAAATTGAAAATTCGGGCTACTTTAGAATGATGTCAGTGTAGAAGAAAGTCCAATGTGTATCTATACCAAGGTCAAAACAATAGCGATGTCTTATTGTTACCGATACATGTATTCTTTACAAAAAGTAATGATATCCCATAAAAAAAAAGTTGTAAAAACGGAGAGCCAAGTTCAATACAAAAATATGCTTGGCTGTGGGCTTCGCCGCAAAAAGAACGGAGATCTTTAACGTTTAAAACGTTCGGTTCTCGCGAACATGCTATCCACTGTGTGGGAGTGGCATCTCTGCCCGGCACGGGTTGTTCGGGATCGGAAGGAAGAGGGTGGGATCAGATTGAAGAGCTCTTCAGAACACTCGCCGTGGTAAATACGGTAGCTACGGACGGGAAGCTATTGTTCGGCGCTGAGCTAGCGGCTCAAGGATTCCCGTTACCTCCGGACAATCTATAATACGGATAGCCCGTCGCTGCATAGCGTCGAGAGCGTCCAGCAGATACTTCGCGGAGCCGTCCCAGAGGTGAGAGCAGTATTCGACGCAGGGTCTAATCTGCGACTTGTACAGCAGACACCTCTGGTCCGGTGTAAAGAATCGCTTTAATACTTTTCTTTTTGACTTTTTGACCTTCATATTTTTATAACCGTTTGAGCTTGCTTCATGAAATTTGGGCTTCCAGATGTTCTTATGGATATAATTAAACACACGTAGTTTTATGTGTTTATGTTAAAGAGGTTTTGAGTTATAGAAGGGTCAAAAGTGGCACCAAATGGTTCGTGTAATATTAGCCTCGGCGCTGACTAGCCAGTTCTTTTGCTTGAACTTGGCCTGACACGCTGCCGCGTGTCTAGATTGGACGAGTTATGAAATGACTAAACACATACAAAGGCGCTTTAAAGTTGAATATCTCGGAAACGGAAACTTAAATCAAAAAGAGAAAAAAAACCCGCACTTCACGTGTAAGGGAGGTAATTTTTTTTTAGTAATTTGTTGGCGTATTAAATACACATAGCCATGCAAAGTTTCGTTTAACAAGCACTAACAGTTTCGAAGGAATGCCGAGGATGGATTGAAAGACTTCAAAATGAAAAAGGGAAGTCATTATTTAGATTTGTGCAATAGGTGCTATGAAATCATGTTTATAGAGCAAAGTTATGTCTTGAGGTAAGTGCTCCAAGCCGACATTAATATAGGTACTTAATACCATTCTATTTTCGTAACGTTGTTCTCTCATCTCAAATTTCGAACGTTTCATTGGAACAATTTTCGTGGAGTCGGACTTATCGCTTTCTTATTTCAAATAACCTTTATTCTAAAAATATGTAGATAGATATCTTAACTTAATCCTGAAAATTTCGGTCATGTAATGCGGTCACGATCTGAGGATCCAATTCTTTAAACCTGACATTGAATTGAACCTTCCTATGACGTTATATTTGTTAAATTTGAAACGTGAGCGCGCTACACAATGTTTTGTTTATCATCGTGATGTCAAATACTATTACTTACAGTCAGTAGCCGAACAACATATTACAAAACAACATCAAAAAGATCCCTCGAAGTATTGTTATACGAATGGGGATTTTATTTACAATAGGTATTACAATTCAACTGTTTGGCCCCCAACATAAAAGTTTTAGACAAAACTTCCCTACGCCTCCTGGGGTCCCCGATTTTAGAAGATGGCTTTTCCACTTTTATCGATGGAAAAATCCAAAATTTTGATCAGGTTATTGATAGTCTATGTAATATCAGCATTCATTCAGCTTTCTCTATTCTTCGTTTTTGTCTTTTTGTACCCAAATTTACACATGCCCTTCGTTCAGGACAATTTTGGAAAAATGTAGAAATTTTGGGCAGACTAGACACTAAATTCTTTGTGTAAAATTTTAAATGTAAATATTAATGACCGAGCCTGGGTCCAAGCGTCTCTTCCAGTTCGCTTGGGCGGGCTAGGTATTCGTAGAGTCATAGATGTCAGTCTGCCAGCATATCTGTCGTCAGTCCATAGCACCGAAGAATTAGTCAGGAAAATTTTGTCAAATACACCTTGTGTATCTCCGCATCATTGCACCTGTGGAGTAGCCGTCGATAATCTGGGACACCAGCCTTTCTTGTAGCAGAAGCGCAGGTTGTATACCTCGGCACGCTATTCTAAACGACATAATTCGTAGGGATCTTTACACAGCAGGTCTTCCTGCCGTACGTGAACCAAATGGTTTAGCACGAAGCGATGGAAAGAGACCGGATGGTATGTCATTGCTACCGTGGAAGATGAAATGGGAAGTCCTTTGGTGTGGGACGCTACATGCGTTGACACCTTAGCACCTTCACACCTTCCAAGCACATCCGGATGTGCCGGCGCTGCTGCTGCATCGGCTGAAGGCCTCAAACGGCGTAAATATGCTAACCTAGCAGGTGATTACATATTTGAGCCGTTTGGGGTTGAGACACTGGGGTCATGGGGTCCGAGTGCTCGCCGCCTTTATAGAGCCATTGCTAAACGCTTAATCGATGCTTCTTAGGACCAGAAGGCTGGCTATTTTCTGGCCCAAAGGATAGTATCGCCATCCAACGTGGCAACACAGCCAGCATTCTGGGAACCTTCCCAGTCGGCAATGACGCGGAGGATTTTTTAAACGATATTTTGTAATGTAAATATTTTTAGTATATAATTATGTATATTGTACCTATGTATTTAACCAATACTTACAATATTACCAAAATATCGTGTAAATAGTTCTCTGCGTAATTGCCGACTAGGACGGTTCCCAATTTTATTTGACGTAGGTTTTGAGATTTTGCACTTATAACTTTGTTACTAGGTCTTCTGCTATCATTTTCCTTCAAAATTGCTAACATTGTAATTTTACAATTCATGCTATACCTGAGTATTATTATGTGTACATTATAAACACACAAAATTAGGGTTCAAAGTAAAAAATACTTATCTGAACAATAGACACTGGCAGGTTCTTTGTTTAGCAGTCAAGAAGCCTTAATAGACGATGTCAACCTATACGACTAGGACTGTATTAAAACTAGACTTTTCATTCATGCCGTGTTTAATAAGAACTTTACTGAGATCATACCCTAAAGATTTGGACTTTCTAACTCTATCCAGACTGAATCTATAACACGTTAGCTGCCACCCCGGTCACCGGTGACCGGACCCCTACCTACATCTACGCGCCATTACGGTCACCGGTGACCTCAAGGTAAACCTGTTTTTGGAACGAATTTGTGTGCCGGAGGATGCGTTTCTGATAGATTTTCTGTACTGAAGTGACCGGAGTGGCGCTGTAGAATACTTCTTTGGCGTGGTTCCTGTTTATCTATTATTTTTTTTCGAAAATACTTCTAAAATTATGAACATGACAGTTTGTCATAAGTGGAAAGCAACTTGTTTGTGCTTTTATCACTTATCAAATAGCTTAATTTTAATAAAACTTAGCATAGGGATAGCTTATATGGTAGAATAACAAAATAGAAAAATACTATTTTAATCTTACTAATCTAATCAATGTTCTACACATACATATCAGAATCATAAAGGTTGAAAATTGAGTTGAAGGAAAAATAAAACAACTTAAGTATGAAAATCACAGCGCATTGACTATTATAATCAAAACTAACATTAAAATGTCTAATTAAAAACTTAAACTTGGCTTTGTTGGCGAACGACTGCGGGGAGCGGGTGACCGGGGTTGCGGTCACTCCGGCGCCTTCGTAACGGTATTTCATATTTTCGCTTCACAGCGCCATGCCGGTCACCGGTGACCTCGTCAAGTTTTTTGAAAATATTTTGAAAACTATCGAACCGATTTCTCATTAAGTTAGATATATTTTTATATCTTAACATTCCGCGCCAAATTTCATCAAAAAATTTTTTTATGGTAGCCAGCGTGATGAGGAAACAAAAATACGACGAAACGCTTCGAAAAAAGCAAGAAAAAAGCAGCCCTGCGCTGCGCTCTCACTTGTTGGGCAGGTCACTACCGTTTTTTTTTTTTTGAATCCTCGGCCCGAGGTTGCGGCCGCACCTACGTCCATTGCCGAGTGCCACCGGTAAGGCCACTGCCGTGGCTCTAGATTTGTAATTATTTTACACAAACAAAAAATAATTTGGTATTTAGGGTACACGTACAATATTTACAAAGCTTCGTGAAAAAATTGCTGCGTAATTGTAATATTTTCAAATCCTGTGTCTGGTTGTTTTTTTAAATTGCTTCAAAAAGAAGCATGTGAAGGTTCTGAATTCGCCGAAATCAATTTCGACTCGAGGACGCCTGAATCGATTTGAAAAATAATTTTTAGGACGTAAATTTGCTTAGGTATTAAATCATTAAATTAAACAGTGAGTAATAAAATTTTAGTATTATTGAATACGGTTTAAGTTATTGATAAATACATTTTATTTTTTAGGTACAGTAAATTATTTTAATAGGCATGTTCGCTTTTAACGAGTGATGTTCAATACATAAAATGATAATTCAATATACCCTGTGAATGAACCTTTCGCCAAAAGTCATATAAGGGCCGTTCTGTGGTCAAAAGAGCCGCAAGAACACATTTAAATTTTATTTAGGACCAGAGTAAAAATTTATTACGGGACATAAGTAATATTTTATGTGAAAAAGGTAAGAAGTTATCAAGATTTATCGGAAGCTTTTTACAGGAAACATGTTAAGGTCTTATTATCTGTAGTTAATGGATGTATTTTTGAAGTATCGAAGACAATAAATAACATCCTTCCTCCATCATTCTTTGGATATAACAGAGTCCTTAAAATTGCGCGAGCCCTTAAAATTCTACTGCTTGCATTAGATTTAAAAATGGATAATTAAATAAAAAGAAAACCGACTGCACTTTATTATATAAATATGAATTAAATATTTATCTATCTATTGTCAGGCAGGACTAAGTTCGTAGCTAAGTTAGGTACCCTTTGAACTTCTTATGAATTGATTCCCGCCTGCTTACTTATAGTTAAATATTTAGTTAAGTGCTGTTTTTTAATCATTTAAATATCCATGTTTAATGTTTAACAATTAAATTGAAAATTAAAAATTACAATATACATAATAAGAGATGAAAATACTATTTACACTTACTAAAAACTATACTATACACATTAAAATCGTCAAAGAACTCCGCCTCGTCGCCGACTGGCAATGTTCCCAGAAGGCTGGCAGCATTGCCACGTTGTAAGGCAATGCTTATTTTTTGAGGTAAAAGTAACCAGCCTTCTGGTCTTGAGAAGAGTAATTTAATTGAGTATTTTACATTCAAGTAAATCTACAGGAGAAACTAATCTCGGAACCACACGAAAATACGTTACCATTTTTTGTTTCATGATTTCTGATTTCAAAATATATTGAAACATACAAGTTGTATTATTTTTGAAAAGAGCTCTTAATTTTTAATTGCAAAGTATCTCCATAGTTTCCTTAACATGGGGAATACTCTAACCACTGCGCTACGACTACCAATACCGACATCATCCAATCTTTGCTTTATAATTTCTAGATTGCGCTAATTAAGATTGGCGTTAAATTGTTAATTTGTTATGTTTAAATAATTATAATTATGTATGCAGGTATAGGTACCTTAAAGTTGACTGAATTAATCTTTTTACAGAAAAAAAGTCGTTAATTATGACCGATTGTTGATTCTACAGAACTTATAAGCTTCCTCATAAATGTCTGTGACATAATAATAATAAAGGAAGTATGTTGGATCCGTCTACTGACCTCTCCCTCAAAGTTGGCCTTACCTGAGAAGTTAATTATATAAGTAAAATGACGTAGATACAGCTATGGAAAGCAGACGTGGGGTTAGGCAATCTTAATCTAAATTAAGATATCTTATGGAAATATGAAATGCTTATACCAATATTGTGTTAGGTCTGTTGTTATTAAATTAAGCCAACGTTAAATTCAAATAGCGATTTATTTACAGTATATATTTGATTATATTGGGACGTCAATTCGAAAGCATTATAAGCTTGTACAACTCAAGACACTAAGTACACATTACTCAATGTTTTCTTAGAATGAAAGACCTACGCGTGAGTGCTACGCTCGAAATCCCGAGCTCAATCCTGGGATCAATGTCTGTGAGCTGCAAATATTTGTTTTGGTGAGTGGGTATTGTAAGTTGTAAGTATATAATTTGGGTAAGTACGTTATTTAGTCATCATTCACCGAGCCTTTTCCCAACTTAGTTGGGGTCGGCTTTCCAGCCTATTAACGTGCTATCCGAGGCATGGAGGGGTATCAATGTCTTAAGAAATGGTCACCTATCCTAAGACCGGCCTGACTAGATGTAGCTTAACCTTTGCAATGTATTAATATTGTCGGTTCCCACCAGACCACGAGCCCCTCAATATTGTCGGTTACCACTAGACCACAAGCCCCTCAGAGAGTACGTTATTTAATACAAGTATATATTATTAACATTATTGAACTTGGCTGTACACACTGCCACGTGTCGATTTCTACCAGTTTATTATGTTTTTAACGCGATTTGTGGGATCAAATTTGCTATATAATACTTATTACAGTTAAATAACACTTACAATCCAGAGAAGATCAGACAGGTTCTGCATAGGTAGGTACATAGCTACAGCTATGCTCTATGGGTAGGTATGCCAAACAACTTTATACGCACACGTTTCATTACAGTATTACTTGTAGATAAATAGGTATACTGACATAAAAAAAATCACATGTCTCAATATGAAACGTTAGGGCACAGCAAAGAGCTAGACATCTATAATATGTGTCACATGCAGGTATACTTAAAAGTCTAGCATTAAGAAAATAATAAAGAAATTCCGTCTGTTTCAAAATATTGCTCCTCGGGCAAGGCTATTGCTGGTTAACTTTTATGTTTTCCCAAAGGTCATCTATTTCAGATCGCCAGAGTTTTTATAGGCCCTGGTAGCAACTCCGTTCATAACGATACCAATCAATTTAAGTAATATATGCATTTCAGGATGAATACAGGATCCCATCAAGTCCTCATCAGCTGCACGTAATGCACCTCAATCAACGGAGAAAAGTTCTAGCAATGATAAAATTGCCCGCAATGGATTCGCCGTCTATTAATTGGTCTATTATTGGTGCGACCAAAACCTAATATAAATTTCTCTTTAGTGAAACAGGCGTAATTTTACGAGTATGTCACCTAAGTACATACTTAGGTGACATACTCAAAATAATCAGGTATTTAAATACATAAACTTAATGCAATTAAATACCTGATTTTTTGTTCCCAGATACATATCTAGGAACAAAAAATCAGGTATTTAATTGCATTAAGTTTCAGTATTAGGTATTTGTTAGTTTCATTTGACTGTCATGACACTGGGAAATTCAAATTATCATATTGGTATGTGATTATGATAATAGCAAATACATAATGAATTTTGTTAGTGACGCAACTATGACTAGAGTGACTTTGAATTATCGTTTGTAATTATTGCAATCCACGTGACCCGTTAATTGGGAAGGGAAATTTTCAAACATACGCGTCGACCTTTTGACTCTTAACTACTACCAACAAAATAATAAACATTTATTCTATTTACCTTTGAATGTGATATTATACGTAGGTCACACTATAAGTTTTGCGTAACTTAAAAAATCAACATGTTAAAATCAAAATATTATGTTTATTGCTTTTTAAAATACTCTCCTTTACATTTTAAACATTTTTTCATTCGGTCGAACCATTTTTTAAAACAGGAGGACCACAGATCTGAAGGCATGTTTTCTACGTGCTGATTGAACGCTATCACTGCTTCTTCGGAGTTGGTAAAAGTGAAACCTCTCATCAAATCTTTGATTTTGGGGAAAATACAGAAATCACAGGGTGCTAGGTCGGGGCAATGCGCAGGATGGTTGACGAGTTGTACTTTTCGGAAGCTAAAAATGACTTTGTTTTGTTGGCCGTGTGTGAAGAAGCGTTGTCATGATGTAGGAGAACGCGGCTTTTGGGTCGTCTTTCGCGAACTTTTTCTAACACCCTGGATAAACAAATGGTAGAATACCACTCGGCATTAACACTCTTTTGATCTTCAAGTGGAATTGTACAGGATGGGACCCGTAGCTGAGAAAAAAAACACGTTCATTTTTTTACCAACGTTTCTCGCCTGCCTCACTTTTGTTGGCTTGTTCTCATTTTCTAACACCTATTCACAAGATTGCTGTTTTTTTCGGGTTCATAACAATAAATCCACGTTTCGTCTCCTGTGACAATGTCATAAACAGCATTAGAATGTCCGTGGTCGTACTTCAGTAGCATCTGTGAGCACCATTCCACGCGAGCCCGCTTCTGCTCCGCTGTCAGTTCATGAGGGATCCAACTACAACAAAGTTTCCGAACTTTCAATTCTTCGAGTAAAATTTTCTGGATTTGACTCATACCAATCCCCAATAGTCCTCGAATTGTCTCATAGGTAATCCGCGGGTTTTCTTCAATTAACCGCTTAACAGTAGCCACATTATTTTCGTTGACGGCAGTTGAAGGCCGTCCTTCACGATTCGATACGAATTCGTCATGTAAAGAAACTCGACATCTCTCAAATTCAGCAAACCATCGCGTCACGATGCTTAAACAAGGCGCTTCTCTCCCAAAAGCATTTTGAAGACGAGCGGCACAGTCTTGCGGAGAGAGGGAACTTTTAAAATCATAAAAAATCATCGCTCTAATATCTTTTCGACTTAATTCCATTTTCGTTGCATACGTAGCACTTTGATGTGTGATAAAAAAAAATTGACAAATGATTTCCCGCCAATTGTTTTTTTTATTACTAAGAAGGTTGCAACGTTTAAAAAAATATAACATTCGAAATTCAAATAGTTCCGATTAGCTAGAAGTGCAAAACTTTTAGTGTGCCCCATGTACTTCGCAAACCAGTGAAATTTCGAGGGCTTTGAACGAAATTTTAACACGAAATGGACAGCAGCTTTGTGGACTCAGTGTAAATATAGTAATTGCGTCCCAACTTTAAATTTGGAATTTAAACATAATGACATCAGACACCCCCAGGAAATGAACACATACCTACTGAAATAGTTATGTCAGACACCTTTCTGTGACTGTTCATTAATATTGAAAATGTTGTTTAATTAGCTTCAAGGGTAACCATCATCCAGTGGCATTTGTAAATAGTTCAATGATTTTTCATTCAAGTCGACCTTTTGACTCTTAACTACCAACAAAGTAATAAACATTTATTCTATTTACCTTTGAATGTGATATTATACTTCGCAAACCAGTGAAATTTCGAGGGCTTTGAACGAAATTTTAACACGAAATGGACAGCAGCTTTGTGGACTCAGTAATTACGTCCCAACTTTAATTTAGAATTTAAACATAATGACATCAGACACCCCCAGTAAATGAACACATACCTACTGAAATAGTTATGTCAGACACCTTTCTGTGACTGTTCATTAATATTGAAAATGTTCTTTAATTAGCTTCAAGGGTAACCATCATCCAGTGGCATTTGTAAATAGTTCAATGATTTTTCATTCGATACATGTTTCGACACATTAACTATTTATCCCAGTTTGTAATTACATACTTTTTATTTTAATTATCAGCTCAAACAAAATGCGACATTAAGAAAAATCAATACGCAATTGTGAACCGTCTTCCATTATTTAGTTTTCACGAAGTATTGAATTGGAGCGACCCAGACAGAGATTGCTCAACGAACTGAATGCCTATCAATGAGACTGACTTGAGGTGTCACAAAACAAAGAACATTGGATGGAGTTGGAGAAGGCATTTGCCCAGTAATGGAACATCACAGGCAAATTTGAGCAATGCAGCGTTCAATTGAGCTGTCATTTGAAACGCCTGTGTACTCGTAACTGGATTACAATGCATTGATATGGATGCAACTAGTCAGATGATGCAGAGGATAAAATAAATAAAAGCTTGATTGTAGAAATATCTGTGAATGTGCTGTTGAATTTGCTCTTAAAATTACAGTAAACACAGAATGGCAGAACTTTTCAATATTTATGAGTTCATTTCCATATCAAAATATTCTTGATTTTAAGAGTTTTATTTGGCCATGACGACTTTAACTGATTAAGTCGCTTGGTGCAGTTACTGCGTTAATAATTATCTGGTAAAAAATAATTATATGTTTATGATAGGAATGTTGTTTATTTTTAACGAATAAGGTCACGTTGATATGATATTGGTGAACAGGTTTGTCTCGGATTCCAAGAACGTCTCTAAAGTAACCGAGAGTAACTAAGTTTACTTTTTTATTTAATCAGTTAGAATTCTAATGGTTGGGTAAATAGGTACTGACGTCATACGTGTAATAAATAGGGACAGGGAATGAGTTCGTTACTGTTGCCGGAAACTTTAACTTTTGTTAAACATAACATAACATAGCATCACGCCTTTTTCCCCGAAGGGGTAGGCAGAGGTGTGCAAACACACCCACATCTCGCCAGCTATGTTAGGTCCCATGTAATAGGGGGCGAGCCTATTGCCATTTACCGGGCACAAGTTCCAGACTCTGGGATAATTATCTGGGTAAAGTTCTAAAGAGAATTATAGATTATCCGCCAGACCCGGGAATCGAACCCGAGACCTCGAGCGTGGCAGTCCGTACATAGTACCATTGTGCCACAGAGGTAGTCTAACTTTTGTTAGCGTAAAATTAAGACTTTTGATTAACTACGAATTTAGAACTTTAGCTATCCAACATGATGTAGGGATGTCGGTTGTAAATTGTAAAGAAAAAATATTGCAACATTAAAAATACTAACATAATAAGACAAAATAAGAGTCGAAATAGATATATATACAATAGTACTAATATACAAAAGTAATAAGATAATAGTACTAACAATGAGTGCACTGCAATGAGATACGATAGAAAAAGATTCAAGTTCAAACCAGTTAGTATAAAACTCAATTCATAATGACAGACAATTTAGAAGCTTCTAAAAGATTAAGCCGCATTTGCATAAATTTTACGTGTCACGACATCATGCAAAGTGTGCTCTAGTCATCAATTTATTGCCGTTAATCTAGTTAATAAACATAAATATTTGTGCCAGAATGCCTTGATAGAAGCCTTCTTAATTCTCAATCTTTACCCTACTAAACTGGAAGGAGTAATGCTATTCGCGATTATGTATCAAATAACTTATGAGGTCTACTTATAACATGCATTGTGTTATGGCAATAATAAAACTATGAGACTGACAGATTGAAGTTCAAACAGCGGCACAATGATAATAGTTTTAACCTTATTACCCAATAATCCACAGAACTAACGAACATAAATGACCAATGACCCTTCTGGATCATCGTGATGGCTCCACTTAGCGTCAGATATCCCACAACTACCGAAGATATTGTTAACTCCAACAGCTTCATCTATTTGAAGTCAAGGCTGCGAAGAGTAGCACCACATTATTTTTTAGTTTGCTGGGGTCCTTCCTACTTACGCATTCACTCACAGACGCGGGAGAAAACCCGACTCCAAAGATGTGGGGTAACACCCGATCCAACCACTTGCCAGAGCAGAGGCTACATAGGTGCCCAAAGTCCGCTGGCGCCACAGGTCAAGGTCAAAGGACAGGTGCGTAGTCGTACCCGAGGCACCACACCAGCAAAGCACGAAGGAAGTTACAAAAATAAAAGAATCACCACATAAGTAATCTCTGTAAGAAAATCAAAATGTTTGCTCCACATAATAGGAGGCTAATCTATTGTCATTTCTGAATGTTAGGAATATTTTCCTGACGCTTCCATTTGTTAGCAGGTGGTACATACAGGTGAGGTTGACTTGGGTATTAAGGACATTGTACCTTGTACCAAGACTGCACCTTTCTTGTGAATAAAGGTATGTTGTTTACAAACAATATTGACGAAGAAATTTCATTACTCTTACAGAAACTTGTATACCTCTGTTCAATTTCCAGCATCATTCTGTATCTACCAGACGGAAAGTAAGCGACAGGGGATACTCGTGATTACTTATTCTCGTTTCCTCATGTGGAAAAATTAAATATTTCGCGCTAATATCCGAACAACAAAAATATGGCCGACAAAATATCGGATACCCGGAGTTTTCTGAGGACATTAAAATTGATATACTTTGTGTGGAATCGCTGAAAATCATTGTACCATTAGGTGCTCATTAATATAACATCTTTAAGTAAAAAAGTAAGGAACTGTTCGATAAAATCTACAGAAATCTACTAAAATCATTTTATTTGTTTTACCTTTCAATACTTAGGTAAAGCTTTATCACATAGGTGACATAAGTAGTGCCGACCCCATTCTTATCTATCGGTAATAAGTATTAAATAAGCAAATATTCCTTATGCCATGGTGAGCATGGGCTCACTATACCACACCACACTACCTACGAGTACCTATGCTAGGTTTTCGAATAAAACTCGTGAAGGATGTTTGTTATGCAGGGACCTACTCAAAAGCGGGTAAACGATAGAATAGAAATAGATGAAAGTTGTAATATCCAAAACATACTTAGGCGCGTATTAGAAGTTTTGGTTGGTTTTTAGGGTTCCGTACCCAAAGAGTAAAACGGGAACCCTATTATCAAGACTCCGCTGCCCGTCCGTCTTTCACCAGGGTGTACTTCATGAACCGTGATAGTTAAAGAGTTGAAACGATCACAGATGATGTATTTCTGTTGCCGCTATAACAACAAATACTTAAAAACAGAACATAATAAATATTTGAGTGGGCACCCATACAAAATTAATTTAATTAAAACGTAATTTTTTCGCCGTTTTGGTAAGGAATCTTCTGTGCGCGAGTCCGACTACAGTACACCGTTAGTTTGAATCCATGTCAATATAAAACTGGTATTATTGACTTTCAATCTCACAATAACACTAGAACTTCTTTCAATAGGAACCCTCATAAAATAAATCACAAACGACACTTTGCAACCGAGAAACACCGTTGAATTTTCCACTTTCGAAGGTTTTGAAAGCAATGTGCGTTCGGAAATTGTCGAATTTGCACGAACAAATATTACGGTGCCGGGGTTGCACCCGTGTGCAAATTATGGGATGATCCATAAGGGGACCTTTCAGGATGGATAGTGAATACACTGTATTAGGTATATGGGAGTAGTGTGTGTTTAACGAAACTGTACAAATCGAATGTCTGGTCATAATGGTTCTCCCAAAAATGAGATTGTTAGATATAAAATGATTAATAAAATACCAGAAAGTAGATTACTAAAATATTGTCTACCTGAGTGTTCGTTCAGGCTAATCTTTGAAACGGCTTCACTGATTTGATAGGACCTTCACTGATATATAGCTAATAGCCATAGGCACAAGCTTATAATTAGCTTAATTTGGGCTAGATCACGTTGTGTGAATATCCAAAAATATTTTAAAATAAGAAAAATATTGATACTAATGTGACGTAATGGATTCATAAGCATAAATAGTAAACAACGCCGTCTAGCTTGAAACGAAGAGATGATATGAAATTTGATTACCTACCTATCTGATATGTAACTTTGAAACAAATATTTGAGACGCATACAAATATTTGATAGATCTTTGATTTTTTGTGCGTAAATTTGTTGACCTGTGTGGTCTCGTAGGTCGCACGTTCACCTGAATATTCCACGAAGAATTCGAAGTAATATTAGAGTGTGTAAATCAAGTCAAAAAAAAACAAAATGATGAAATATTCTATTTATTTATTTAACCTACTCACGGTAGGTACCTACATAGAAATTGTGATTGGACACATTAAAACTCTTACAAAGGCACCACTAGTGGGCCTGGGCACAGAATAGGAAATAGTACTTACATAGCCTGGGAGAGAAAATTATAGGTAAGTAAGTGTAATTAATCAGAACCTGCACAAGGTTAATAAACTAACATAATTATCATGTACTACTGTAACTATACTTGTATACACAGACACACACACACGCACACACACATATCACGCCTATATCCCCGTAGGGTAGGCCCAGGTGCATTACACACCCACAATTTGCCAGTATTTTAGTCGCACGTAATAGGGGGCAATTGGCCTATTGCCGTCACCGGACACATTTATAATGGGTTATGTCCAAAATGGCCGAATGAATTTAACTATACTTATAACTACATAAATATAATATGTAGTTGTAGGTATTATAATAAAAAACATGTACAAACAAAATAATAGCTAAAATAAAGGTACGAGATCGTGTTTCTTCATTCTTATCTGAGATGGATAGGTAAGTATACAGTTTTGCATTTTCTGATATCGATTGGAAGATTAACTAAACAACATACCGCCCACGTAAGTTGTTGTACTATCTCTTGGAATAACTACAACGACGGTTACGACGGAAAAAATGAGGAAATTATAAAGAAATACTATGAAAGTATGTACTACCTAATAGGAAAATAAAATGGTAGACTAACATAGAAGTAAGTTGATATTGAATGACTTCAACGTAAGTACATGAAAAAATGTATTGTAATAAAACTGACGTCTTACAAATACAATGAACGATAAAATTACAGAGTTTATGACCGATTTTAATGATAGGAAACTGCATTAATGAATTAATGCTTACAAATTATGATATAAGTGGACGTCTCCAACTTCTTTCGACTGCTTCGGTGGCGTGGTCGGTAGTGCATCGGCTTTCGACGCCGGAGTCTCGGGTTCGATTCCCGGTCGGGACAAACTTTGTGTGATGACATATGCGTTTGTACCGAAGTCTGGATATTTCCTATGTATAATATGTATGTATTTACAAAAAAAATGTATATAAGTATTTATATCAGTTTATCTAGTACTCATATCACAAGCTCTGCTTAGTTTGAGACTAGATGGTGTTGTGTGCATTGTCCTAATATATTTATTTATTCTATCGTGTGGAATTCTAACTCCACAAGCCCCCTTCTTTGTGTTTGATGCACGCAATGAGAGTTCTCAAAATTATTATTTTTTGTACTGAATTTGCCGCACGTGTTGTACGTAGTTAGTACGTAAGTGGTGTAAGGGCTTGGGAAGCACGATTCCCTTTCCTTTCTCCCTACCTTTGCTATACTTAGTAACACACAAGAAATTTCTCAGGTTTTGCTTCATTCCTAGTCTTCGTATTCCGGTAGCATTTATGTCTAGCACTAAGAGATCGACATACTCGTATAACCAAATACCAAACATATCTCCCAAAATTTCGGTGATATGACCAAATTAACCAATCACTATGATGTAATTCGTGGAAAATATCGATTGACTGAACTATACGGTGGTTGTGCTAGGCCTGGTGGAGGGTTATGTACTTATTCAAGTTATATATATTTATTAAAAGAAACCGCAAAATAAGTATTAAAGAAAAGTAATTTGTCAGCTGATATTTAGAATCCAATACTTTTTGAGGAAAAATAACAAAATTTGTAACAACTTTTTTATAACTCAGACACAAGACAAGTAGGTACACCGACATCCGACAGGGTGGGCGTCATCGTCAGTGTGTTTTTCCTGTAAACATTATTCGGCTGAGAGTCATAAAGATCAAAGTTTTAACTAAGCTGAAAGGGAAATTACGTGTACCTATCCAAATGTCGTAATTTCCTTATTACAACATGCTTTCACACTTAGTACAATAATACCCGCGAAGACGACGTCACATTGTATATTGAACTCTGTCCCCAGAGAAATAAAATTCACGAAATTTAACGAGGAAAATTGCTATAAAAAAATTGATCAGGTCGATGGTACCTCTGAAAGCAGTATTATTATAACGTTTCTTTGATATTTTATATTGTTTAGCAGTGTATATTTAGGTTTTGGATACAGTTCTGAAAGCAGTACTATTCACCTCATAAATAGAAAAAGTCAAAATGAAATTATAATAGTACTCTCTACCAAGGACGTCTTGGTAGAAAAGTCAAAATGAAATTATAATAGTACCTACTGCATTACGAGGTGAATAGTACTGCTTTCAGAACTGTATCCAAAACCTAAATATAATCTTTATAAGTATTGGGACGTTCACCAATGACGTCACCTAGTTTCAAACTTTGTCATTTTCTGCGATATCATTGGTGCAAACAGGTGGACCGACAATTTGTAGACACGCCATGCTCGCACTGATGCTACTGGTCACCCTCATGCAACATTTATCGATGAATCTACCAGGCTCTTCACAAACACGCCCAAAAGCCTGATTTTTCCAAATTTTAGAAAACTAGATATCTGATAGCAATAAATAGGTATTGAGATAGTAGAACCATGCATATCTTGGTTTCATCCACTTATTTTAGACCGATACCTAAGAAAATAGCTTTATTCTGTAATTACCACGGTATTTGTTGAGTACGGTATGACACTCCTATTTACTTCCCTCACTCCATATTCCTCTTTTCTCTACACCTTCTTCTTCACAACTAGTAATCTTTTTTAGGGTTCTGTAGTTCAAGTTTCGGAACCCTTATGGTTTCGTCATGTCTGTCCGTCACCGTGAGTGCTAGAAACTAAAAAGAATTCAATTTTATAGCTAATTATTTTGGTAAAAGAGAGCGTCGTCGTCGTCGTCCCCCTCTAAAATCTAAATGCCTGGTTCGAAAAATAGTCCATTTAATGAACTTTAAAGCAAAACTATAAGGGATCCGATAACTCTGTTAGTTCAGAAGTTTTAGAGGTTATTATTTCACACATTACACTTGGCCGGTTTTTTAAATTTGTAGTAGTAAAAGTGTTAAAAAGTCACGATTGCCATTTATCATCATTTACAATCATTTGTTAAAACCACGGATGTTTGCTATTTCTAAATTAAAAAAACTGGCCAAGTGCGTGTCGGGCCACGCATAAGATAGGGTTCCGTAGTTAAAGTCTCTATAACTTCTGAACTAACAGAGCAATACCAACTGTTATTGTTTTCCTTCAAAGTTCATTATATGGACTACCATTACGATTATTTTTAATTGATTTTGATATTTATGGTTATTATTTTATTTTAGCACTTTGTTGGCGTAGTAAATATTTACTACGCTCATGTTTCTAACATTAACCATTTGGGAGGAAATTCGAGGACCGACGGGCATGACGATACTATAAGGGTTCCGCGACTTTTACTACGGAAACGTAATAATGGTTGCTAACCAAAGATTTTTTTAGTTGGTGAATATTCAATTTGTAATTTATATGTTAACAATGACATTGTGAACCTACATTAAAATAAATGACAACTGTCAAATCTCCAGCCAAAGTCTATTCACCGTGAGCAAGGCTGTAAATGAAATTATTTATTGCTGTTATATCCGTTTCAAATTTAGAGTACTTTAAAGGTGTTTGACCTATAGCGAACCCTAAGTATTAAAATGATCTCTTACGTAATATAATAAACCTATCGGCCTCTATAACATTGACCGGATTATTTGAATGACAATAATATCGTATGTCGGAAAAGCGATCTTAAAATAAAGTTGACCCAATTTATCGCTTGTTATAAGGTTTATAGCTCTGTTTATGTTTCGTACACGAAAACACTTTTACTTTGCGCCTCTTTTTATTGTTAGAAAAATAATAAAAACAATAGTTAGCTATTTTAAAAATCTTACTAATCATGTAAAATGTAACAATATTGTGAAGATGTTTGCTACTCACATAGATTTGAATAAACATTGGCACATAGATTTACTGTCTCCTGTATTGACACATATAATTATTTTTATCTGGATGATTGCCTATGTGGGAGTTAATTTAATTGAAACTAAATTTTGATCTCCACAATATTTCATCGATGCTAACTTCATAACTTTTAATCTGACGTTCCTATACAACCAATGCCAATTAGGGTCATGAGTTTGACAGTTCTGACAGGTCAAAACTCTGTTCATATTTATCCGACTACTTATGAAACGCCATGTGATTGACAGTCTAGAGAAAGGTAATATAGGCAGTGACTTCCAATTATATTTTATGTAGGTACCTACCTAATTATATTTTATGTACCTACCATATGTAGAATAGATACGTTGTTCGTATCTAGGCATGGCACATGAAAATGAAGGTAATTACCATCACTTATGTTTAGTTACCTCGGCAACCAAGGTGGTGACAGGACGCTTCAAAATTTCGCTTTACAATCATTTACAATTTAATTATTTACTCACAATAAAAGCTGTGGAAAATGCCTTCACGTGATTTCCGTTTTGTAAATTACACAGCATCCGTGAAAAATGTGTCATTTCATGCGTAAGTTTTAACAGAAATCTATTTTATTTGATTTTTATGTGGCTGGCAAATGATATTTCTCACATGATGTTAGGGGAGGTTAGGGCATTATGGTACCTATATTTTTCTAGTGATGGTATTAATTTAGCCATCGCTTTATTAATTATTGTATTTAACAACATCCTACGTTTGACCACAGTTTTAATCTTATCCAAGCAATTATTGAAAAATTCATTTACTTTAGGATACATTTTGCACACAAAAGCTCAGAAACAACGAGAAGACAAAAAAGAAACAAACTAAGTTTTTGTTTGAATGAATTTAGCATGAATAATTATAATCATTGTATATTTTTAACGGATAAAAATGTGATTTTATGTTATTTTATATTTAAAATTTAAGTTTAGTTTTTGGCTAACTATTATTTTCTAGCCTTTGGCTTTTGGATGGCCTTTGGACACTAGGGAGATGATTACCTTTCATTTGAGACCCCATTCGTTGAAATCCATCCAGCCGTTTGTCCTGTAGATTGGAACAAAAAACATATATACAAACATACATACGCGCGAAACACATAACCCTCGCTGATGCAGTCGGGTAAAAACTACTGGACGATATCCATAATTATGCTATAGTGCTACATTGTTTACATATGAGTACTTAATATTAATATTTTTTTTAGATACTGCCGCCTGCCGCATTCTGCATGCAGCTATTAACTAATATTATGAAATTACCAAGTTATTACAGCGTACCTATATCTCATACATTTTACGGGTAGTTGAGCCCTAAAAACTAACTCGAAGTTTAGCCGCATTGCTGTAAGACTGGAAAGCCGACCCCAACTGGGTTGGACAATAAAAAGGCTCAGTGGATAATCTATATATTTAATACGACAATTTGTCTGTCCGTCCGTCGCGTTTTTAAATTATAATTAATAATACATACATTTGCATGAAATATTAAAATATTCTTATTTTTTATATTTTTTTATATTTGAGGCGATACAAAGTTCGCCGTGATAACTACTAGTATTAAAATAGTAAAGGGGGTATGGTATTCTCTATATACACACATAAGTTATTTCTTTTTGCCCGACCTTTAATACACCCATAAGTCATGGAAGGCCTCTGGAAAATAAATAATTCTCGGTTAGTGGAAATAAAGCCCCATAACCTGAATCCCACCATATCCCTGGACAAATGTGAGTGGTTTAAATCTCTACCTACCATTTCCCGGAAACTGTCGTGATTGATATGTGTTTGCGTGTAATAAAAATTTTTACTTGAATTTATATTTGCGGGCTACGGCGAAACAGAGAAATCCTTCGTTTGCCCGCATTAGCATCGAAATAGCTCAGCAGCAGTCTTCAACCATGAAATACGCATGACGAATCATGTTGAATGGGTGTTCATTTATGACGAAGTCGTATGACATTATCGTAAATCTAATGCAATAAACAAACTTGTGAATTCGAAATGTTGATGGAAAAATGTGCAAATTCATATTACTTTTTAAATTCTGTTGTATTACAATTCTATTTTAAATTTTATGAGACAAATTATATCTTTTATAAGTAATATATTGTGTAAAGCATTAAGAAATTACAGAGAAATTGTGATTATTGTGTTCAAATGATGTAATTTACGGCAGTCATCTGTCCTAGGCGAGAGCGGCCGAGAGCCCTGGGGTGAAGAATTAAAAAAAAAGTCATCTGTTCTCGTCAAAACAGGAAATGGTTGTAACGTTGTATTATATTATGATTACTGGGACGAAATTCAAACTTGACGTGAGACATAATAATATACTTAATATCAACGTAAAATTGGAAATACCGTTAGATTATAATCTGTCTCGTAAGATTGTAAACACACGGTATGTTAAATTTTACGTTGACATAATATTTAGATGCATAAGGGACATATTAAAATCTTTGGAACCTAAACCAACATCATCTGTAATCAATGACGGTTGACTCTCAGGCAAACCTCTAAAAGTCTCCCGGGCCCTCGTCAAGAAAAAAAGGCTTGCCCGCGATTACATATCTCATGCATAAGGATATTGGTAAAGTGGAGTCCACTGTGGAAGCATCTCTGCCTTCGGGAAATAGGCGATATTATATATGTATTGAGTATGGCCTATAAGCCGCGCAAGATGACAATGGAATTGGCGGCCATGTTGGTGACGTCATAGTGACGTAGATCAACCCAGAATACTGTCTTGTTATCCATACTTTTCAGATGAAGTCACGGAGCGGTTATTGTGACAAGGTTCTATCCCACTCACATCGTGCTCGGCTTATTCGTACTACGGAATAGAAGTCGAATTATATTCTTATACGGGTGTTTAACATAAAATAAACTTCGTTTGCCTACTAATGATTAGAGTAGAGCTAGAAGGGGGACGTACTTAAACAGTGCTGGTGTAGTATACTTTTATATGAGAGAGATAAAGGGAGAGATTAATACTTATTACAATTAGCATTTTGTCTAATTAATGTTTTCTGTAGTTAACAAGATTTACAATAATTAGACAAGTCTTATCGACATAACTAGTGAGATAATAATAGATAAATAAATGGTATCCAGACATGATCTAAGTCGATATCTTATGTTGAAAGTTTTCCTGACCAACCCAATATTGATGGCGAAACGATAAGGGCCCGTCGACAAAATAGGAATGACCCTTCGGGACATAATCTATACTTATAATAAATCTGTAGAAGTGAAAATTCTGTACACTGAAAATATCAAAAAAATAAATGGCAGGGGGTGTTACTAGACCGACACCGAACCCAAAAATGTGATTAAAAATATTTTTGTCTGTCTGTCTGTCTGTCTGTTCAGGCATCACGCAAAAACTACCGGTTCGATTACGATGAAACTTGGTATAATTATTCTTTAATATCCTGGGCACCACACTGGGTACTTTTTATCCCGGAAAAGTATATACAATAAAAAACAAACTTAATTTTGCGGTTCGATCCCTAGACCCGAGTACTGTACCAACCGCAAATAATAAGTTTGTCGTAGGTTTTCTTTTTTTTATATTAGGTTCGCCAAATTGACGCCGCCCGCCTGGTGGTAAGTCGTGACGACGTCTAGCTATTG
>OY748293.1:16544361-16692189 GCA_963556515.1 Nudaria mundana
GACATTTGGTGCAGCAGTAAGTGACAAAGCGCAGGGGCTAGCTTCGTCTGGAACCGTGTGGTTAGGTCGGAGCCGACCCGCTGGACGGAAGGGCTCCCAAACCCCCCTGATGCAAGGCCGCCGGTTACCACCCGGAGCGGCGATCCCACATCAGGATTATGCGCAACATGTGGGGCAGCCTCCGGGGGTGGTTGGTCCCAGGCGGGCCCCATGACTGTGTTGTGGCCGCCGCGGCAACGCCGTTGCTAAGGGTCTCCCTGGCCGGCGAATCGAACCACACCACCCACACTAGACTCCGCTTCGTCCCCACTGGTCCCATGCCTGCTGCACCATACATTGCCCCGGGCCCGGCGGTGCAGCTGCTGAACCCCTAACGCAACCCAGCCTGGGCTGGGTTACTTGGGGGTGATACGGCCCCTGCTAGGAAGTACAATTAAAACGACATAAAACAATTAATGTGACTTTATTAGCAGGGATAGAGGGATATAATAATAGTAGCTAATAGTGTGTCGGTCGAATAGGATCACATATACTGTTTACGGAAGTGCCCGGTGCACTTAACTTTGGGTCTACTGGCGACGGCGGTTGACCGGCAGGGTCCGCTGGTGTCCTCCAATTAATTTTGATCTTAACAGGCCGAGATGCTCCGGATGGTAGGCCACGGAGCGACGGCGCAGCTTCAGGCTGCTGAGCAACAAAAATCTTCACAAATAGGCTTTTCTAAGCCCCAAGGTAGTTCTGGAATAGACACAAGCAGCGGATTAGATACCGGCTCGGCACCGCTTGCCGTAGGCCCCACACGTAAATCGCCGTACAGGTTCCCTAGTTGTCGGACGCGCTGCACAATTATTCACGTGAGGGTACACGGCAAGGTTACACATAACACAGGATAACACAAACATGGGAACAAGGAAAACACAGACAGGTGGTTAGCCCCTTCCTATATATCGGTCTCCGACCGGCGGCAGAAAGTCTCAATGCAATATTTAACTAATAATAAAATAATAAAATTTAGCTATAAGCCCAACACAAATGTGGGTACATTTCAAAAGACTACTTTTCTACCTACTACGCGTCGGAGACGACGTTCCTACAGAGTCTGCGTTATGCGTAATTCCCATCTAACAATTGAAACTTTACTATGGTTCACTAGATTAGGGAACCCTAAAATGACGGTCCCTAAATGGCAGTCTAGATAATAAAAATGTTACTGCATAGTATCTCCTAATGGTTCACCAATTTAGGGAACCCCAACATGACGGTCCCACTATGGCCGTCTCGACAATACAATATTAAATAATAGGGAATATTCCAGATAGGTGGAATATGATCCCGGTATTTGTACAATTTTTATTTATACAATACATAATATAATTAACGCATTTAAGCGTGGAGTAATTTTAACTTCCCCGTCCTAAATGTTTTCTCGTATATCTTGTGGTAAGAAATTCAGCATCGTCTGATTTGGACATTTACTTCGACAAAATTTATAAAATAGGTAATGACCTTATTCGCGATTGAGAGTACATGACCGTGGCTCTAATCTAAACAATTATAGGTGGCTTGGGTTACTAATAATCTATGAAGTTAGTCTATGAAATAGTTATCTGGTAATATTCTAATTATAGATCGCGCGGGGGACGTTACACGTAAGCTAATCTGTTCACAGCACTTACCCCGTATCCGGGAGTCACAATTACTTCACACGTGTCCTGCCTTTATTTGATAGTACTATCTGAATTACTTTGTTGATTTATTAATAATTAAATTGTATTAAATTGTAAAAGTTAGCGGCGGTTACGACAGTGGTGTGTAGACTTGGTTATTATTTTCTAACTTTTTGTCCTACGAACGCTGCGCGACGGCTTTTATCAACTCGGTTCGGCAATTAACCATGATGGCCCGCCTCCCGGCGTCTAGTGACGTGACCGCTACTCATCGAGGCGTCTTCCCATTGGTCGGCCGGTCGAACGTTATCGGTGCGATCTCAGCCGGCACACAAAACAATGGACTAAGGAATTTCTCGCTTAGAAAACCGGTCTACTTACATTCTAGACGATTCGAATCCAGTGATGTGACCAAACGCAAAATGTGCATTGTCGATGTATGCACATCGTAACAGTACCCGACGAACTGGGAGAAGGATTTTAACTGGGGAAACCAGTAAAATCCGCCTATAAACTGCGAAACTTCCTGAAACAACTGACACAAGTCCCCATTCATACAACCTTCTATACTCCATGCACGCAATCTTACATACTACCTAACACTCAACGTCTTCCTCCCGCGGAGGCAGGAAGACGAATCTTACATACCCTGTCCGGCCCTATCTATCACGATGGGACGTACAACCTGCGCGTTGAGATGTTAAATTAGGCCCCAGCCTACTTCGACGGCACGTCCTGTCCAACTGAAATTAAACGACTGGGCAACAGAGTCACTAACCGCTCTTACGTGCTACGGGACCCAGGGAGCACATGAGGCTCCTCTAGATAAAGGAGAAACTTCTCATAAGGAAGCTTCCCAAAACACAGTGAAGGCTTATTTTTACCCCCGGCCGTTAATACAGCGCAGACTAGACGTTCTTCCTGTTACCTGCGGTTGCCCTGGCTTTTGGCTATTGCCTGGCTATTGCCTGCCTATTCAAAATGATCAGACTGAATCTCCTAACCACAATAAACTTAAATATATATTTCTAATAATTAAACTACATAAATACGATATAGGCACAAGGTGGTCCGTGCCTCAGGGTGGAACCCTGTGTGCATGTTGGTCTGGTTCATCAACCCTAACGACCGCATAACGGCGATAGATGAAGATGGTGGTCTACAACCCAGCTCGAGTTCTGCACAGAAACTCTTCCACATGTGTATATAATAAGTGATGACTCTAAATACTTCTATATATATGAAGTGTGCCTCAATCCACCCATTTGTGGGTCCACAGGAAAACCAATCCAAACGTAGCTCCTAGCAAAAACATAAGGCATCGGATTAAAACTACGGGGGCCCTGGCCACAATAAATGGGATGAAGCTAAAAACAAAAAAACTAAACATATGGAACAACGAATCCCTCTGGACGCTGCTCCTCCAATAGGCTAAGAGTTGTCAATAATATATAAAAGAAATGTCAATAATAAGTCACTAAGTCCAAATTAAATTAATTAGTCAAAAAACAATAAGTTAATTCCAAAAGAAAGTCATCTCGAAGTCCTACGCGTGCTAAATTACCACCATGTCCGCTAAAGGAAACTAATCCTATAATATCTACTACGAATTGAGAGGCAACTGGATGGCTTTATGTTTTTCTTTTGCTCCCGACCCAGTTCAGGAGGAAGGCACAAAAGTAGACACACTTACACACATACAATAGCGCATCCGCTCACAGATATATTTTTGTGATCCTACCTACGACACACTTTATTTTTAGTTCGCGCGCCAGTGATACGGCCCCAGCTAGGAAGTACAATTAAAACGACATAAAACAATTAATGTGACTTTATTAGCAGGGAACCTAGGGTTTATATAATAATAGTAGCTAATAGTGTGTCGGTCGAATAGGATCACATATACTGTTTACGGAAGTGCCCGGTGCACTTAACTTTGGGTCTACTGGCGACGGCGGTCGGCCGGCAGGGTCCGATGGTATCCTCCAATTAATTTTGATCTTAACAGGCCGAGATGCTCCGGATGGTAGGCCACGGAGCGACGGCGCAGCTTCAGGCTGCTCAGCAACAAAAATCTTCACAAATAGGCTTTTCTAAGCCCCAAAGTAGTTCTGGAATAGACACAAGCAGCGGATTAGATACCGGCTCGGCACCGCTTGCCGTAGGCCCCACACGTAAATCGCCGTACAGGTTCCCTAGTTCTTGGACGCGCTGCACAATTATTCACGTGAGGGTACACGGCAAGGTTACACATAACACAGGATAACACAAACATGGGAACAAGGAAAACACAGACAGGTGGTTGGCCCCTTCCTATATATCGGTCTCCGACCGGCGGCAGAAAGTCTCAATGCAATATTTAACTAATAATAAAATAATAAAATTTAGCTATAAGCCCAACACAAATGTGGGTACATTTCAAAAGACCTTTTCTACCTACTACGCGTCGGAGACGACGTTCCTACAGAGTCTGCGTTATGCGTAATTCCCATCTAACAATTGAAACTTTACTATGGTTCACTAGATTAGGGAACCCTAAAATGACGGTCCCTAAATGGCAGTCTAGATAATAAAAATGTTACTGCATAGTATCTCCTAATGGTTCACCAATTTAGGGAACCCCAACATGACGGTCCCACTATGGCCGTCTCGACAATACAATATTAAATAATAGGGAATATTCCAGATAGGTGGAATATGATCCCGGTATTTGACTTTACGTTATCCAATAATAAAAAGTTATAAAATTAACGGTTTCCCGCTTAAGGCCGCGCCCCAAGTGGTACGGCTTCACAATAAATTATGTCGGGTATAGGTATTTTCTCAACCCGGATTCTCCTTCGTGATATTCACAAATTATAATTATAATAATATAAATTACTGCTTAAGGCCGTAGGTGAATAGCCCTTAAGAGAATTTTATGCATAAATGTTTCTAAAAATTTATCATTACATTAGACAGGGCAATTTTATTATATTCTAGCATCCCCTATCGGTTTATAAAATAAGTATTTACGTATACAACACATATACATATACAATACATAATATAATTAACGCATTTAAGCGTGGAGTAATTTTAACTTCCCCGTCCTAAATGTTTTCTCGTATATCTTGTGGTAAGAAATTCAGCATCGTCTGATTTGGACATTTACTTCGACAAAATTTATAAAATAGGTAATGACCTTATACGCGATTGAGAGTACATGACCGTGGCTCTAATCTAAACAATTATAGGTGGCTTGGGTTACTAATAATCTATGAAGTTAGTCTATGAAATAGTTATCTGGTAATATTCTAATTATAGATTGCGCGGGGGACGTTACACGTAAGCTAATCTGTTCACAGCACTTACCCCGTATCCGGGAGTCACAATTACTTCACACGTGTCCTGCCTTTATTTGATAGTACTATCTGAATTACTTTGTTGATTTATTAATAATTAAATTGTATTAAATTGTAAAAGTTAGCGGCGGTTACGACAGTGGTGTGTAGACTTGGTTATTATTATCTAACTTTTTGTCCTACGAACGCTGCGCGACGGCTTTTATCAACTCGGTTCGGCAATTAACCATGATGGCCGCCTCCCGGCGTCTAGTGACGTGACCGCTACTCATCGAGGCGTCTTCCCATTGGTCGGCCGGTCGAACGTTATCGGTGCGATCTCAGCCGGCACACAAAACAATGGACTAAGGAATTTCTCGCTTAGAAAACCGGTCTACTTACATTCTAGACGATTCGAATCCAGTGATGTGACCAAACGCAAATGTGCATTGTCGATGTATGCACATCGTAACAGGGGGCTTTAGCACAGCTGCACGGTGGTACCCCCCCGGACCAACACTGTTGTACCACCTGGTACCCACGTAGGGGCCGAAGCCACTCCAGGGGTACCGTAAATTAACGAACCTCGTCCGATGATCAGCAGGTGCGCCACTAGCAGGTGAGGTCGCTGGGGCCCTAAAGATGTTGGTAGAGCCCCTTTGCACCCAAACTTGACTCGACCAATATTAACAACCGAAGAGAAACACTCGGCATTTGTTACACTCGTATAAATACCTAGGTAGGGGACCTACTTATTAAACAAAGCTGTGCCAAGGAAAGTAGGATTGCGTTATGGTCATGAATATTCCTCCAGCTTTGTGTAACGGTTCTGAGGTCAAGGTGAGCATATTGGGTAGGTATTCTAGCGTGTAGATACCTATCTAAGTATATAATACTCAACTTGAAGAATAGTAGGTACCTACCTAAGTACCCATCTAGTTGTTTGGTTTTATTGCCTATTTTATGAATGGATAATACGTGTTTATACCAATTTCAAACATTTGTAGGCCCTCCCATTGCACTCATGATGGGGGCAATGGGAGGTTCCCACGTATCGAGACGTGTGTATGTATAATAAATAGACATCGAATTATTCATATGCACAATCAAAATACCAAAATATGCATGCAAATATGCAGGAAAAAATACATGTCAAAAATTGACACAACAACCAACTTCAAAGTACCTACCAAATTGGGGTCAAATAATTATCGGAATGGGACAACTCGGGAAATAGTAGCTTTCATTAAATTTTTCTTTTCTATGCTGGTTTCGAATAGGTAGGGTAACATGTTCAACAATGATTCAAGTGTACACAATGAAACATCGCCATATTTCAAAAATACGACGTTATCAAACCGTGCAAATCAGTGTGCAAGTAGCTCTTTACGAGCGCCCCCCCACTGACTTAGTCAGGCGCCGCACTTCGTGGCGGAAGCGTGTTGTTGATCATTTTTTTTTTACTTTGATTTTTTCCCTAGGCTAATGTGTACTACAATTGGTTATTTTTGTGTATTACGTATGATTAAGCATATATCTAAGCTTCTTGTAGCCTACTTTGATAACCTAAGAGTTCATATTTAGTGCTTTTTCTTGAGGTTTTTTTAGCAAAACCCGAGGTGGTCCACGATGAAACGTTTCAACATAGACACATTGTTTCATTGTGTACTAGGATGATTCATTGTACATACCTAGATAAATTAAAGTAGAATTACTTTGGTAATTAGTTATCTCTTTAAATATCTTTACATATAGATATCTTTACTTTACATATAGTTTAAACCTACACAGCACGTGTTAAAGCGCGCAGGTAGGTAGGCATTTTCAGTCGTCACGTTCACTCACCGTCGTCGGGTGACCATAATATCTCTGGGTAATATTAGTTATTTGTAATAATAAATAAATCTATTTAATAACATTTAATTGGTTTTTCTTTTTAAATTAAGTGAAATTTCAACAATAATTTTACTGTTTCATTGCTGAACATACGGTGTTTTGTGTACACATCCATGGACACAATGAAACATTTCTCATTTAAAAAAAAAACATCCTGGTAGATTTTCTATAACTATTTGAGAAAAACTGAGTACACAGTTCGTTAGTCAATTAAATTCTTGACCTCTGTGTAAAAAATTGTAACTTTATGGTTATAAATAACTGAGTTACGACTCTCAGAACTTTTAGTGTTTCATTGTTGAACATGTTACCCTACCTATACCTAACTGGAATCAGCGCTAGGATTCAAATGACAGAACAAAATTGGAATCCAACAAGTCTTTGATTAAATTTACCTACATATAAATACAACAGGTAGGTACTTCAGACGTTTATTTAGTTCGTAGGTCCTTAGTAAGTAGGTATTATGAGACTTGCGCTGGATAATCTCCGCTCGTAATGAGGTCTAATTGTTCAGATTTACAACAGAGCATAAAGATAACAAATATTACTAAGTTGTTGAATGAATATGTTCATAATCATCATCATAACCTCAGCCCATTTGACACCCACTGCTGGGGATAGGCCACCCCCAAAGGGGCGAATTCAGCCTACATATACCACGCTGGGCAAATGGGTTGGGGTAGGGTTTTGTGTCGAGTGTTCATTCTATATTAATACGAAATTTATTTTATATTTAGCTTCTAGAAGCGAATAGTGTTATAGTGGTACGCACAGGACTTCCGATACCTCTATGATCGGGGCGGGTTGGTAACCCACCAAGTACGCCCGAGCGCGGCCGCTCTTACGTCCATTGCCGGGCGTCTCTGGTATGCACCAGAAGGTATTTCCAGTGGCGCCCGACGGACTTTGGCCACCTGTGAGGCCTTTTCGCCGTTTTGTCGGGATGAGAATCCCGCGTCGTTGGGATAGGGTTTTATCCCGCTTCGGTGAGTGAATCTGGTTGCGACTGTGGGGCCTTAGCCCCACAGCACGCGAATCTTCTAGCCATAGTAGTAAGAACGGCGGGTAGATAACTATCCCGCCGTCCTCAGGCCCCGAACATGGAGGTCGATGATCTTAAGCCTCATACAGATTGACGGCGAGAACCCCCGAGAACACCCGAGCAGCGTGAATGTGATCAGTTGCTCGCCCGTCTCGCTCTCGCGCTCGCCTGTTCTCGGATCGGTGGCGGTATTTTGACCCGAGTCAAAGGGTGTCTCGGGTGGTCTCGGGCGAGAAAAGAGAAGGATATCACATTCTCGTTCGGTCTCAATGAGTAGCAGGGTCTGGTTCTTCTTCTTCTTTCTTTAAAAACGTGGCTCCATCAATATCTATCTATAATTTCGCCAATGTCAAGGTAATGCTTGATTAGTTGATAGTCCCGCACAGAAGAACTAGTTATTCCTAACTAGCTCCAGTAGCAGGACAACAAACGTTGTTCGGTATGAGAGAGTCTGGTTGTCGTGTCGTGCCGTTGTCGTGTCGTGCCGTTGTCTTGTCAATGTCATAGTATAAGTTTCAACTTGCGATCAGTAAAGTGCAGTGCACTTTTTTTTAATTTTGGAGTTTATTTCATTACTATGTGGAATAACGAATTAGAATTAACTTTGATTGAACTTTTCCAGGCAGAACCCATATTGTGGGATGCCAAAAATCGTAATTTCAAAGATAAAAGCCTTAATCACGATGCATGGAATCGCATCCAAGAAAAAAATAATATACCCGCGCCTGAATCAAAAAAGAATTTAAATATTTAATATTTATAAGATAATATTAATAATATAATATTATATATAATAATTATATGTATATAATAATATAATACACACACATAATAATAAAGTCTCTGCACTGTCTTCCATTCCGGAATACGGTCGAAAATGAAGTGAGAAGGTCGCTGAGTGTGGACACCTTCTCGCATCTCGCGCAAAGTCGCGTCTCGCCGTGAATCTGTATGAGGCTTTAGGCGTAGATGAGTCAACGGCGCCCTCGCCGAACACGTCGTTCAGAATTCGGCGGGGATCAGTCTTCAAAATCGTATATTTTCCTATTCAATTTCCCTAACTTTTGTTTGTGGCTAAATGCCGAAATGCAAGACAGAAAAAAAAAACGGCGTGGACTGGGGAGGGTACGCTCCTCCATATATGAGTAGGCAAGGGTTACGTGTTTGGTTTCAGCCCACGCAAACCTTACTCATCGTTGTGGGATAAAACCAGCTTAGGGGAATCCAGTCAATAAAACACTTGTATATACTTTCCCACTATATTATTTACTTTGTCAACAAATAAAAAAAAATTACTGGTATGTACTGTGTTGGTAAAACATTTTAAAACTAACCTATCAGTATGAGTACCTATTAATACTGCTGATTAAATTGTGTAGGTTTCATTTGCGAACTCCGTGTATCTGAAATAATTCTAACGCCACTTCTAATACATTAAATTTGAATTTGAATAGTTAACCTACACACGGTTAGCTATTCAAATTTATTTAAAATGACATACGAATTACAAATTATGTTCAGTGCAAAATATTTTTTGGGTGTAAAGGGACTCTACCAACATCCTTAAGGCCCCAGCGACCTCACCTGCTAGTGGCGCACCTGCTGATCAACGGACGAGGCTCGTTAATTTACGGTACCTATGGACTGGCTTCGGCCCCTACGTGGGTACCAGGTGGTACAACAGTGTTGGTCCGGGGGTGGTACCACCGTGCAGCTGTGCTAAAGCCCCCCAAATAACCCAGCCCAGGCTGGGTTGCGTTAGGGGTTCAGCAGCTGCACCGCCGGGCCCGGGGCCATGTATGGTGCAGCAGGCATGGGACCAGTGGGGGCGAAGCGGAGTCTAGTGTGGGAGATGTGGGTCGATTCGCCGGCCAGGGAGACCCTTAGCAACGGCGTTGCCGCGGCCGCCCGCAACACAGTCATGGGGCGCGCCTGGGACCAACCACCCCAGGAGGCTGCCCCACATGTTGCGCATAATACTGATGTGGGATCGCCGCTCCGGGTGGTAACCGGTGTGGGGTAGCGGCGGCCTTGCATCAGGGGGGTTTGGGAGCCCTTCCGTCCGGCGAGTCGGCTCCGACCTAACCACACGGTTCTAGACAAAGTTAGCCCCTGCGCTTTGTCACTAACTGCTGCACCAAATGTCGCCCTGTCTTCACGCTTCTTCTTCAAAACTACAATGGCAGTGCAACAAAAAAAAATTAAACGTTTCACAGCGGCCCCAGGAAACCCCACAACTTCACTTTTCGAGGTGGAGTCAATGATTTTAAATACAATGGATTTCGGATCATCGCTCAAAAGTGTCCGAACTAAAAGAGAAACAAAACGCTAAAAGAGAAACAATCGCGCGCCAGTCTTGATTTTGACAACTGAACGACAACACGTTGCACAATGCCGTACTGTATTGTAAAAACGTGTAAAAACTACGAAAAAAAAGCAAATTGAAGACGGTGTATCATATTTTCAGTAAATAAGCTTTTGTTTTATTATTTGCAATTTATTATTTCACTTAAAATACAGTATTTCGTCGATAATAAATTAAAAGACAAAAGTAAATATTGCAATCCAGTCCAATACCGAAGTACCTATCTGTCTCTTTCGAACTCATCCCAAGCTCAGTAAAAAGAAAGAGACCATTTCATTTTCACTGAATAATGTACTAACAAAATGACCATTCAGATTTATTCGGATTACCGATAGCGATAAAACTATTTGGAACAAAGATTATAGTGGAGACGCCTTGGCTCTTTATGATTTTTTTTTCGTTATATGAACCAACATCTATTTCAGTTTTCCTCGGGATCCAGTACACTGTGCACAATGGAAAAATATTATTGCCCTAGCACGGCGAGAAGAATATTTTGATCCAAAAAATAACAATCTTGTTTGTTCGGCTCATTTTATGGACATAACAAAAAGAGGTCCGATCTTTATGAAACTTGTACAAGAATCCCTTGATTGAATGGAGGAGATAAGCCCAAAAATGTTTTTAATTTTCACAGGGTATCATTGTTTTGTCATAAATATAATTACACATGTCATTTTATTTCGTGTATGTACTGTTATTTTCTTTTTATTTGGATTCTCGGTAATGTATTCCCACGGGAATCGGGGCCGAGATAACTATATCTCGCGGGCGGAGTCACGGTGATCAGCTAGTAGCCAATAATTTCGTATCCCAAAAATTAACCATAAGATAAAAATAAATTAATGATGCGCAGTTTTAGCAACTAATTCAGTCACTTGAAACACGGCTATCTTGTAGTAGACGTAGCGACATAGCGTTATGAAAATAGTAATGAAAGCGGAAGAACTTTGACACCCGCAAGAAGTTTGGCATTTATAATATTATAATTAGTTAAATTCATTAATTCCCTTTTTGTTATTCATACACTACAGTTACTTATTATGAAACTGACTCGAAAAGAAAAAATCTTTGTCAGTCGTTAATTAGTTTTTCAGCTTATTTCGTCTAACATAAACAAGTAATTACAATTTATAAGATTATGGAATTTATTGTAGTCTTACATTAATTATTACGCCTACGTAGGTACATATCATGGAATCCTTAAAAGACTTTAACAAAATAAACCTACTCCATTGTTTCTACGTTCACGTAGTTCAAGTATAAGCTTCATAAAGTGAATTAGTCAGGCGGACAGATAGAAGCTACGTAATGCGATAAATTAGTGCAAACAAAAGTGAACACTATTCCGTTGAATCAAGGTTTAAATTTTAATATGAAATTTGTTTATATCTATGTATGGCTATGTATAATGTATAGGTCGACTCGGGACATTATTTTCTTGCGATTTGTTCTAGATCCTATGTCCGTTGTATTATAAGGTCTTTGGGTGGAGTACACTAATATCCGTGGACTCCATGCGAACCTCGATGCCGTCCACCATCACCTTGAGACGGCACGGCCCGCTGTGATATTCCTCACGGAGACACAAATACGCCGCCCTGACGACACGTCTTACCTGTGTTACCCCGGCTATGTCATCGAGGAACAATTTCGCAGCCGGGGTGTGCGTGTTCGTTAGGGCGGATGTTTGCTGCCGCCGGTTGCGCTGCCTAGAGAACCCCTCCAACTCCGTCCTTTGGCTGCACGTAAACCATGGCTCTATGAGCCAGATCTACGCGTACGTCTACCGCTCCCACACAGGGGATTCTGAGACAACAAAGCTCTTCCAGTACCTCAGCGAGAAGGCTGATGAAGCGCAGGTGCGGTTCCCGAACGCTGACCTAGTATTTCTGGGGGACTTCAATGGCCATCACATTGAATGGCTGGGGTCCCTCAAGACTGATCATGCGGGTAGGGCCGCCCATGCGTTCGCTCTCTCCCACGGTCTGACCCAGATGGTATGCGGGATCACCCGGATACCAGACAGGTCAGATCACGCGCCCGCTCTGCTGGATCTACTGCTGACGAGTCGCCCAGCCCAGTACAGTGTTTCGGTAGGAGCCCCACTGGGTAGTTCCGACCACTGTGTTGTTCACGCAGGCATGAAGGTGTCACCTCCTGCACGTCCTGTACAAACGTCACGACGACTATGGCCCTACTCGTCAGCGGATTGGGACGGTCTACGCGATTATTATGCGTCCGTCCCCTGGAGCCAGCGCTGCTTTGTAGGAAAGGCTCCTTCGGATACTGCTTCTGCGATTGCTGGCGAGATCAGTTTAGGGATGGATTATTACATCCCTTTCACTGATGTCGCCAGTATCCGCAGAGCCCATCCCTGGTTCGGGCGAGATTGTGCCAAAGCTGTTCGACAAAAACAGTCGGCATATCGCGCCTGGATCAGGGCCCGGGCTGTGCGCGACCCAAATGTGGGCCACCTCAAAGCAGCGTACAACCGGGCCACAAAATCGAGTAAGAGGGCCTTTAAGAGAGCGGATGCCCAGCGCGTCACGCGGTTTGGTCAGGAGCTCACTTCCCATCCCACGGGCAGCCGTGGATTCTGGCAACTGGCCAAAGCCGTGCAATCTAACTTTTGTCAGCCGTCGCTGCCACCGCTGCGTTACCCAGATGGAACACTGGCTCACAAAGCCCAAAAGAAAGCGGATATGCTCGCAGACCTCTTTGCGGCTAATTCCCGGGTCGACGACCGTGACCTGCAGCCCCCCGCCATCGTCAACTGTGGCCACATTATGCCTGATATTGTTATCAGGCAATATGATGTACGGACAGTGCTGCGGTCACTCGACACGCGGAAAGCCAGTGGCCCTGACGGCATTCCAGCGGTGGTGCTACGAAAATGTGCAGCTGAGTTGTCTCCAGTATTAACGCGTCTGTACCGCCTGTCATACTCTTCAGGGCTCGTGCCGGAGGTCTGGAAGGAGGCGAACGTACAACCGATCCCCAAGAAAGGGGATCGATCCGATCCAGGCAACTATCGACCCATAGCTGTCACCTCAGTCATTTACAAGGTGCTTGAGCTCCTTATAAATAAGCAGCTCATGCAATACCTAGAGGATCACTCGCTAATCAATGATCGACAATACGGCTTCAGGCCAAAACGATCAACGGGTGATCTTCTGGCATTCGTAACGCATGTCTGGGGTGGGGCTATGGAAGGGCACGGCGAGTCCTGGCTAGTCACTGGCTATTAGCCTGGACATCGCCAAAGCCTTCGATAGGGTCTGGCATGCCTCGCTCCTTTCCAAGCTTCCGGCATATGGTCTACCTCCTCAACTGTGCAGCTGGATTGCCAGCTTTTTAAACGAGCGCCGAGTGCGGGTCCTCTGCGATGGCCAGGCTTCTCGCTTCTTGCAAGTGAATGCCGGGGTACCGCAGGGATCCGTACTATCACCAACTCTCTTTCTTCTGCATATCAATGATATGCTATCCCTCGGGAACATTCATTGCTATGCAGATGACAGCACACTGCACGGGAGTTACTCGGATCGTCCGACGGCGGGGCGATCTGAGATTGAGGAGGAGAGCCGACGACTCGTGGCTGATCTCGACCGTAACCTCGACAGTATCTCTCAATGGGGTACCGAGAACCTGGTCGAGTTCAATGCCCGCAAAACACAGGCGTGTGCATTTACAGCGAAGAAATCCCCTTTCCTTCCCCTACCCTCTCTTCAGAATGCATTATTACCAATGAAGGACAACCTTGACATCCTTGGCATAGACGTTCGTCGAGAGCTCAATAATAAAAACTACATCCGAAAAATGTATAGGGCTAGCTTCGCGGAAACTAGGAATACTGAATAAGGTAAAGAGATTCTTTACACCGGACCAGAGGTGTCTGCTGTACAAGACGCAGATTAGACCCTGCGTCGAATACTGCTCTCACCTCTGGGACGGTTCCGCGAAGTATCTGCTGGACGCTCTCGACGCTATGCAGCGACGGGCTATCCGTATTATAGATTGTCCGGAGGTAAAGGGAAGCCTTGAGCCGCTAGTTCAGCGCCGAACAATAGCTTCCTTGGCCGCATTCTACCGTATTTACCACGGCGAGTGTTCTGAAGAGCTCTTCAATCTGATCCCACACTCTTCCTTCCGATTCCGAACGACTCGTGCCGGGCAGGGCATCTCTGCCCGTCACGAGTCGTTCGGGACTCCCACACAGTGGATAGCATGTTCGCGAGAACCGCACGTTTTAAAAGTTCGTTTCTCTGCCGAACGATAGTCGCCTGGAACGCCCTGCCTGTGCACGTGTTTCCTCCCACATATAATCCTGGGTTCTTTAAGCGGAGCGTGAAGAGGCACATCAGTAGGTCGTCAAGTTGAGGGCCACTCTCTATAGTATTACGTGCTGTGAGAGTGGCCCACAATCGCTAGACGTCGTCACGACTTACCACCAGGCGGGCGGCGTCAATTTGGTGAACCAAATATATAAAAAAAAATTAAATAATACATATAGCACAAAAGACGTCTCCGTCAATAGTTTTCGGTAAAATGAAATTTGAGCAAAAAGAATCGATAAGGTGATCGGTTTCCGTAAATATTCAGCTCACTAGGCCAGCATCTTTAGCCAGACTGTAGAACATGGAGGAGCTATCCTGCAGCAACAGTTGGGGCGGCGCGTACTCGACGAGCTGTCCCTTGTCCAGCACCATGACGTTGGTGGAGTCCATGATGGTGTTGAGTCGGTGTGCGATAGTGATGACGGTGCAGTCCGCGAACTCGGCTCGTATGGTTCTCTGTAACACACAACACAAGACGCGTGTACGAGTGAGTATGAGTGAGCAGTGGCAGGCAGTAGACACTGTGTGTGCCAGCACCTGTATGAGCTCGTCCGTCTCCAGGTCGACGGCGGCGGTGGCCTCGTCCAGCACGAGCAGCGGAGTCTTGCGCAGCAACGCCCGCGCCAGGCACACCAGCTGCCGCTGGCCCACTGACAGGTTCTCGCCGCCCTCGGACACGCAGTGCAACAATCCAGCTTGCAGTCCTGTGGGTATATTTGCTTACTTAATTAACATCTAATAATATGATCGCAGTTTGAAGGAAGATCCGAGCGACGTGGCTTCGTTAGTGGCGAAGGAGCTGCACTAGCCGCCTCCGTCACATCGCCACAACACGAACTTCAAGCCATTCGGAATAATGGTACCGCTATCGACTCATCATCTCAAGAAAGAGTTTTGGCCAAAAGTTTTAGTGACAGTGTTAGTGTTAATTTTTTGTGTCGCTTTTTTAGTGGGTAACATATTTATATGTATTTTTATTTATTTTTTAGTAATAAGGTAATAAATTAATACATAAATTAATCTATGTGCCGTGTAATAAGTAACATCTGTAACTGGTTTCATGATAGCCTGAAGTAAATTATTACTATCTTCTTCTTCTCGTGTCGACATTTTCGTGCCAACATTTTTTTTTAAATAAAAAGGTATAAATTATAAATATTAATAAATAATTTAAATATTATAAATTTAATTATTACTATTATTAACTGGAGAACTAGACTATAAAAATCAATGAATAAAATAATGTCCAATTAGTTATATTACCAATACTCACCCAATACAAACGGCTTCAGATGGGCATGTTCAATTGCACTCCAGATTTGGTCATCAGAGTAGCTTTTGAAAGGATCCAGGTTCATTCGCAACGAGCCGGAGAAGAGCACAGGATCCTGCGGGATGATGGTGATGCGCTCACGCAGCTGGTGAAGCCCGATGGTGCTAATATCCAGCCCGTCGATCAGCACGCGTCCACCGGCCGCCTCCACGATCCTGTACAATAACCGCACTCAAGATTCAAGTATGGAACCATGGACCTTGTTTTAATGAAATCTAGTATAATTAGGTTAAATTTCATCCTGTCTGTTGTAACAAGTTTCGAAGAATTACATAGTTTTCTGTCTTTGGATGAGTTAGTAAAAATATAGAGCATGCACTTGCAATAAATGAACTTCACGAACGAAAAAAAACTATACTATTGATAGGACATTTAATAACCTCTCTGTTCGAGTAACATCACGTGTGGAGACGAGCTTTAAATAGTTCAAGTCTTCTTTCAGATGATATGCATTAATTAGACCTGTGAAAAAATATTCTGTCCTGCAGAAACTCGAAAATGGGAGCCGTTTTGTCTAGAGAGGAGCTATACCTGAACAGTCCAAGCGTCAACGTGGACTTGCCAGCACCGGTGCGTCCGACGATGCCGAGCTTGTCGCGCGGCGCCACGGTGCAGGTTACTGCCCGTAGTGCAGGTTCATGCCCCGCTCGGTACGACATTACGAGCCCCTCTAGCTGCACGCTGCCGGTCTCAGGCCACGACGGCCTTGGACCTGGTGACTTCTCCCAATCAGCTTCCTGTGAATATTATCGTATTGTCAACTGCTACTTGAAATAAAATAATTGCAGACAATTTCCAGAATGCACAAACTTGCTCGGTCTCCGTGTACTCCTTCATGCGTTCCACTGCTACCATATCAGTTTCAATTGACGACACCATTTCAACAAACCAGCTTAAGGTTTGCGTAACCTAAAATTATATTAATTATAAATTATATTCCTGGTAATGTATATCTACATCAATACTAATACTAGTACGATGTCTTGCGCGGTGCTTCGCGCCGCACCACGCCATAGGTTTTGGCCTATAATTTTTGACCCCTTAGGGCTACGTCAAATTTTCAATATTGAATGCATCTTTGTGTTGCAGAAGAGGGCTGTCCGGACTATCTATGGAATGGGGTCTCGGGAGTCATTAAGAGATAAGTTTAAGCATATTAACATCCTTACAGTGTATTCACAGTATATTTATGAAATTTTATTGTATACCCACAAGAACAAAAGTAAATTTGTGAAAAATAGTGATAATCACAATCTAAACTTAAGAAATAAGGATAAACTGGCTGTTCCTAAATTTAGGCTTCATAAAGTGAGTAATTCTTTTGCGGGGAACTTTATTCGAATGTACAATACATTGCCAACCGAAATAGCAAATTTATCTGTTAATAAATTTAAAAAACTAATAAAACGTAAATTGTGCCATAAAGCTTATTATAGTATTAATGATTTCTTAGATGACAAGGCTGCCTGGTTGTAACACGAATTGCTCCTTTCTAAATAACTCTGTATTAGATTTCAGATGAAATATTTTGGAAAAAATCCGAACTGGGTTTCTTGAGGGCTCTTCTCAGTCTCGTTGCATTTTGGAACCCTCGGTAGAGTCACACCAACTTTTGACGAATCTTAATAATTTTCTAAAAATTTCAAAGATAATAAACGTTATTTTATTTTATTTTATTTTTCGATTCTTGGCTTGCCTTCAGATCGAGGTGTTCGTCAGAATGGCGGGTGGGAAGTCATGAAATCGAATGAAAAGTGCTCTAATATTTTATAGTGTTTTAGTAGTATTACCAATACGATATGAAACGAAAAACAAATTCCGCCGCCAAACTGATGTCTGGTTGGTGGGAGGTAATTAAATGGCGTAAAATGCTTTAGATTTTTATATGTCAGATTTTAGTAGTCTATTGGTAGGTAAATAAAATAACATTAAATCTTATCTACGTGCTAACAGTTTACAAATCAAGGGCATCACTTTGCATCGAGTACGCCTACGCATATTATCACAGCAATGTTACTTATGAGTGTCATTGTTATTAGTCTGGAGCAGTATTTATATTGTACGTTAACGTTGATAAACACTAATCCCTACTAATATTAGGCTAGGGCTATCCATAGAGGGGTCAACCATCATTGGAGCATAAGCATCCATAGAGGGTACATAGGGTCCAAGCATTCATAGAAGTAGTTACGGAGTGCCGTAACTACTGATCCAATTTTGAAAATTCAAACACGACAGCGTCGTATGCGTGGTATATATAGCATGGGAACACGCGAATGAAGAGACAACGTGGTGAATGACCAGTGTGTTCGTTACCATACAAATTGTATACGCCAGATCCTGTTCACATGTAATTGCGTGGTGTACGTCGCATGTGAAGGATGAGTTTGACCGTCCCTTTATAATCAACACAAAAAAATTGTTTATCTGAAATTACTGAACGGAGTTGTCTTGGGGTTTCCACGAATAGACTAAGCTCATTTTTTGGCAACATTCTAGACTTTGTTTCAACAAAATCATAATAGTAAACGTTTTATGACGCAAAATGGGGACATCAAGGGGAACCGCGGGCATCAGCTAGTAAAATAACACATATACTTACGTCTAAAGTGTAGGTGATAGATAGCCCTACAAAGCCTGGACTAATACTTTCTCGTCCAAGTACGGCAAACAATGCAGCGAAGAAAATAATAAGGCTACCGACCACCTGCAGGCGGACTCCGAGCCACCTGTCCGCTATAGATATTAAGTAGGCAAATGATTGGAAATAATCAACTTTTTCTTGGGATTCTGTGACAAATCTGAAGAGAAAAACAAATTTTTGTTTATTATACTTTATATAATTTCAGCCTTTAACATTTCATGCAATTGTTGCCTGGAAGAGATTGCCTTACGCTAAGGCGTTGTTGTTTTAAAGGTATGTAAAATATTTGTCTCTTCTTGGGTAAAAAAATCTATTCAACAGGTTCAAAGTTGCTACTACCATTAGGACACCGTAATCTCAACATTGCTTTAAGATGTGATTTTGCTACTCAGAATCGAAGGCTGCAGAGAAATAAACTAACATAATGTGACCTAATATTGCATCGAAAAATTAAAATGTAGGAAAGCAGATATTTCGCATATTTTCCAAAAGGGTAGGCATACAATTTACTTGCCAGCAATACCAGTAAATAATAATGGGAGCCAATTGCCGCTCTCTGAAAACTCTTATGTTTGCCAGATCCACGTTCTTTGACCAGAAGAAGCACCACTTGCAGATCTTCGGCCTTTAAGGTTTAAAATTTTGTATACTCAAGTGTACCGTATATGCAGGTGCATATACCGTACGGCCAACGTTGGCTGGTAGAGAATATATATATAGAGATACTTGTGCATAAAGATTAAATAAATAAATCTTTATGTGGATCTCAAATATCTGACCAATACATGTATTTGAAGACTAGATTCTGATATTAACCTGTCTTTAACTCCAAAAGCACGAATACTGGTCGCCCCCAAAATACTTTCGTTCAAATGTGAAAATATTGGAGAGCGTGATGCGGACTCCATCCTCAAAAGCTGTCGCGTCGTGGGGATGTAGAACCGTTGGATGGCGTAGTATATTAAACTAATTGGAATTATCACCGCCATGAATAATGGCGTTGTGTAACTTATTACGAACATAATTCCTAATACCTGTCAATAGAAAACAATTGAAACAGTTTTTCGATAAAACAAAAATGAAAATAATAATTCTTGGATTGTTTTATGTTAAAGAAAGCCGGGCATCGTTATTATAAATCCATACAAAAATAATAGTAGTAAGTCAATGGTCTGAGTATTAACATTTATAAGTTCAGTAAATTTTGGACAAAATAATTATCAAATAGGGTTTCCATTTCCAGAAGCATTATAAGAACACTCGTCAGAACCTTAGTTGGTCTGACGTCATATAGGTAAGCTGCCTATTGCCGGTAACGGGACACTAATACGATCATCAAGATATATTATATCCAATGGGCTACATTACCTCAAAGAAACAGTCAAGTGCACTTGCAATTCTCCATCCGAAATCATTATCCAAAGAGTCCACGTCCTTAGAAAACCTGGACATAATTCTGCCAACAGGGGTCACCTCAAAGAATTGTAACGGCGTTCTAAGTACGTTGTATAATAACTTATTGTGGAGCACTTTCGTTGCCTTCCAACAACCATAATACGGTAGCCAGTTAGCGAAGAATGATGTTATCGCTAGTTAAAAATGTACACTGGTTTAACCACTATTTTAAAACAATATTCCAGCAATCTCAAAAAATAATCAATTATCTATCACCCATTCACATTTCATACGACTAAAAGTAAGTTGGTCGCTTAACTTACCTTCGGCAAGACCGAAGCCGCTGTATACACCAAGATACATGTTTCGTAGCTGAGTATTCACTGAGCCGTTAACAATCTGAGAAAACATATTAAGACATCACTACCTATATATAGATTATAAGACTGTGTTTCAAATAAGAACATTAAAATCTGTCGTTCACTTCATAGTGAATAACAGATTTTAATGTTCTTATTGCCAGTGCAGGGGCCACTGTTCTGTTCATATAGAACACTGGCCCCAGCATACTACCTTGTGAAACTCCAATGTGTTATTTTTTTTAAATATAATTTAAGAGCCGTAGTCTTGGGCATATTGCACGCCCATATTTAGTCAATTATACGTGACAGGCATCGATCACAATGCCGTACGAACTTTTGTGTGTGGTAGGACCTCGTCAATTCGTCGGCAGGTGGATTCAGATCTTTGTCGGATCCTTATGCACGTTAAGAGAGTTTTTTGATACTAATTTAAAACTTAATACGATGAACTAATTGTAGTATTACGTACGAACCATATTGTCATCGCTAGTCCAACGCGCAATCCAAAAGTTGGCGCCGACTTGAAACGAACGCATCAAGATGTATACGACCACAGTCGCTATTGATATGTATATGCCAATATTGGTTAAGTAGTGCTTGTAAACTTCCCATTTTACCTAAAAAAAATTTGATGTAAATTATAAATTCATTAATATCTGCTCAGGGTCTTAGACTAGCTCTATAATAAATTTATTAAATTGAACTTAGAGATTTAACTTCCTAAAGTGGGTTCTCTATACAATACAAATAAAAAAAAAATCATATCTCACTAGTTTTCCAAAAGTAAAACTAGTGGAACGTGCGTTTTTTGGCGAACCCCATAAGTGAATAAAAATTCACTGATCGGTTTCGCCTCACGGCATCATCAGAGACTAATCTATATGTTTAATACGACAATTTGTCTGTCTGTCTATCTGTCCGTCCGTCGCGTTTTTCAATTTACATACATTTGCATGAAATATTAAAATATTCTTTTTTTTTATATTTTATATTATATTTTTTTTTATATTTGAGGCGATACGAAGTTCGCCGTGATAACTAGTACATATTACAACAGAATTAGAACATCAAATCATACGTTTCAACATTCATCGACTCACGTTAAAATAGTATTTTTTGAAAAGCAATAAAATCTAACTTACACTGCCCGTCTCCGGTCTTTCTGCTTCAATAAGTGGATCTAAGTCATTATGCTCCACATTTTCATCAAGATTACCTACAATAAGTACAAATGTATTATCGTATCTAGCTAGACTGACAATCAGAAATTCAGTCTACACTAGTACATTGTCGCTATTAGGTACCTGATAAAGTCCCATCAGAGGATAGCGACCGCGCCCACTTTAATTTGCGGGCTTGTATATCGACTTCACTCTTCGTACCTTGTTTCTCTGCATCTGAAAACGTGGATTATTAAAAATTTGTACAAAAGAGGCAGTAATCCGGGCGAAAAAGTGGATTAGTTACGTTGATAGGATAGACAAGAGGTTAAAAAAATGTAATGGACCGGTTCCGTTGATCGGCAGTGCAGATGTGTTTGGTCTTAGCCTCTAAGATATTGATTGGAAGGGCTCCACACCTTTAAACTATGGAAAATGGCTACAAAAACTCACTTTCATCTGAATGTTGTTTGACAATGCTCATATGATGCTGTAAGAAATCAGCAAAAGCTCCGTTTCTGTCAATGAGCTCTTGATAAGAACCAACTTCGGACACTTCCCCATTACGCAGTACCACCACCAGGTCTGTTTGAGCTAGGTACGAGATATTGTGAGTCACCCATATACGAGTTTTGTTCTTTAGCAAACCAGTTGGGCCCATAACCTGATAGGAGTGTAAATTAAATATTTTTTACTAGGTATTCCTGTTACATCGGAATTTCCACTACCTGTACATCGGCATCTTATTTTATTATGATTTCCGGGACTTTCCAATAATCAAAATTTAATACAAAATGGATTATAAGAATAGAAGTTACAAAATATAATTAATATTTGCTATTATTGCAAATGAGATATAATTTCACAGTGCACGGTGGTTTTTATCTAGCCTGAAGGTTAACAAAGATAAAGGGAACATTGATTGTGTAGATAAATTTTAAGTACTTCTCATATAAGTATGTCGATAACGAAACAACGATTTATTCCCCTAAGATAAGATACACTTTCCCGGTAGATACACTTTTTGAAAATTCTCGCTTTTATTCCCTTTTGGTACACTTTTGTGTAGTACAGTCATATAGATAAATAAAAACAATAAGATAAAAAAAAAAAATTTACATATATTATTAGAAACTGTTACAGAGAGCAAAGAGATAGAGCAATGCTTACGTCGTCTAAATTTTAATAGTAATAATAAAGCTTTATTTATTCCATACAAAAAAATATATAACAATTATTGAACATGCATAGGTAATAGGTATCTATTGACAATCAACAAATAGACGAATTAAACTAAAATAATAAATTCAATAAAATAACTTAATCACTTGATTTCATTACAACACCACCTAAGTAATTTATGTTTGTATGGACCCCCTTAGGGTAAAAGAAGAGTGCCACTTTTCTCTATTTTTAGCGGTATTCAACCTGTCTCTACCTGCTGTTGCTATTATTTCATCAGCCCATCTGACGTACGGGCGACCTCTGGTTCTTTTTCCTTGCGGGCCAGACCATCTCACGGATCGTCGAGTCCACCTGTTGTCGTCACTCCTAGCCAAATGAATTTCTACTTCCTTTGTAACGAATATGTTAAAGCATCCGTTACTTTGGTTTTCTTGCAAATAACCTAATAATTTTAATACTTATAAGTATTGTAATGGTAAGTAAGATGTTAAAACTTTTCAAAATATAATAGCATTATTTTCGCAAAGACAAAAGACAATAAAACGTCGACAATTGTTTCACCTCTAAACGAGGCATTCTCATGACTGTCTCTGAGAGAACAGCTGTTCTCTCTGAGACAGTCTTGAGAATGTCAGTTCTCTCTGAGACAGTCTTGAGAATGTCAGAGAGAACAGCTGTTCTCTCTGAGACAGTCTTGAGTTTTGAGACAGACTTTGTCATGGATTTTCGCCAGGTAACGCCTGTTTCTATCCAATACTTATAAGTATTGTATTATCATTATTAAAGAGGTTGCATACACATTGTGAATAAATTTCAACTAGTTGTGTCCACTCTTATACATCGGAGAGAGACTTTATTAAATTTTTATGTCATTATATACTTAATATATATATTTTTGTTATATTGTACTTTAAATTATAATTAGAAAATTCTACATTGTCCGTTAGCCCATAGTCCGTATCCAAGGTGAAAATTACGAGATTTGTGTAAAAACTTGTGTGTATATGTACCGAAAAGTGTATCTAGGGGTAATGTTTACTCATGATTATAAAAAGTGTAGGTACCTAAGGGGAACAAAAGCGAGAATTTTCAAAAAGTGTATCTTCCGGGAAAGTGTATCTTAGGGGAATAAATCGAAACAACATGTCTACATCAGTTACCTGATCAAAGATATGTTTCCCGACGTGCGAGTCGACGGCGCTGAGCGGATCGTCCAGCAAGTAGTTGTCAGCGGCGCAGTACACCGCGCGCGCCAGAGCCACGCGCTGCTTCTGTCCGCCCGACAGGTTTATACCTGACACACACATGCAGACCCACTGTGTACTATGTAGCTAACACACAAGCACATTCATTCACTTCAAGCACTTACCTTTTTCACCAATTTCCGTCTGATCTCCAGCTGGAAAGATAGCTAAATCGGCCTTCAGTGCACAAGCTTCGATGATTTCATTGTATTTATTTTTATTTAATGGATTTGCGAATAAGATATTGTTTTGTACCGAAGCATTTTGTATCCACGCTGTTTGCGCCACGTATGCAATGCTACCTGAAAATTTTAGGGCATATAATTTTAATAGTGCAGATTTTATACAGAATTAAAAGCTTTCATTGTAGGTATACGCACCTTTAACATTGACACGACCGGACAGTTTGTCCATCTCCCCCAGCAGCGCGGAGAGCAGCGAGCTCTTGCCAGCTCCGACCGCGCCCACGACCGCAACAAGCGAGCCGCGAGGAATGTGTACGCTCAAGTTCTTTAGTATCGGCTCTGACCCCTCGCCGCCCCAAGAAAAGGTGCAGTCTTCGACCAAGATCTGATCAGCTGAAATTCAATAGTAGCAGGTTTTCTTCACTATTTCTAATGCTAAGGAGCTGTAATACCTCGCGGCGAAATAAAATAACATAAATTACACGTAGACTACCGAGGTAGTCTACCATGCTACTTTTTATTTTATTTTATTATTTATTTTATTATATATAGTTTTGTTTTATTTCTACATAAAATAAAACCACACAGACCTTAGATCAAAAATACTATAGATATTGGATTCAGTACAAATACAACGCGGAATCTTGGCACTCGAATACTATATAGGTAATTATTACAAATAACATCTATAAAATAAACAAGATTGTACATTGATGGTTGACATAGAAATAACTCGTAATAATGAATACAGGCGCATCAATGTACAGCGCCGTTGTCGCATCCCTCGAGAGTCAGCAAGCGGAATAGGAACTTAGTACGGCGCGCGGTTGAAGCGCGCAGGTGTGCAATACAAGAGGTGAAGTGGTGACGTTTTTAAAGCACTGATCTGTAATCTAGGTATTTTTGATCTAAGACACAGACACGTAAGCAAGTGGTTGCAAGTGGACCACTCTCACTAGGAGAAACTGCTAAAGTGATCCTCTTATCTTTGCCAGTTTAAAATCAATAACTTTGTGGGTATTACCAAAGTATTCAGTTTCAGTAATGTGCGTCAACTTACTTTCACTAGAATTGTGTTCTATCATAAACGTGTCTAGTTCTTCAGAATTCAAAAAGTTATTTAACCTCTTCAAACTTACGCGCATCTGTTAAAAAAATACAAAATATTATAAATGTAAAATAATATTATTATACAACTGTGCACTTCATAACCAACCTGTATAATGTCAGAAATGACATTAGGCAACATTGTCATCGGGAAACGCAATATGTTGAAAAGAGACAACGCTACGAACGCTTTTTTCGCATCGAGCACCTCTGTGTCATTCACTAACACAAAACACATGAATGACATCAGCGATACCTGGAAATAAAATACATACATACATACTTACATAAAATCACGCCTCTTTCCCAGTGGGGTAGGCAGAGACCACGGAATTCCACCTACTACGATCCTGACACACTACCTTCGCTTCCTCAACTTTCATTAATGTCTTCATAAATCATTCACCGAGCCTTTTCCCAACTCAGTTGGGGTCGGATTTCCAGTCTAACTGCGATTCGGCTGAACTTCGGTATTTTCCGTGAAGCGACTGCCATCTGACCTTCACAACCCATGGGCGATATCGAAGTTCTGTAGTTAGACCGATCGGATTTTTGATTTAGGGCTCCAACTACCCCTAACGACTGCCATAGATGTTTGTATGACAACCGGGACCGACGGCTTAACGTGCTCTCCGAGGCACGGAGGGGTCTCAATGTCTTAAGAAATGGTCACCCATCCTAAGACCTGCCTGAGTCGATGTTGCTTAACCTTTGCAATGTGTTAACATTGTCGGTTACCACTAGACCACGAGCCCCTCATGTCTTCATAAATATATAAATTAATAAAAGGAAATAAAATACAACCCTTTTTATAATGTCGATTGATGGTACAAGTCGCGAGGCGTTAGTGGAACTTTGCATTTGTGTGAGTGACCACGAAAAGTAGAGTAAAAACTCTTTTTGTAGCTGTGTGTACAACACATGTGTGTCTAAAATAGGTCACATATACGTTCACGTACACTGCACTCACACAAATGCAAAGCTCCGCTTACGCCTCGCGCCCTGTACTTGGTGGCACTTGCTACAGCACTAATAAAGCTCTAAGTAGCACTTACCAGAAACGGTGTACAGAACCATACGAATGTATATATCGAATAATACATAGCTATCCTCTTTAAAATGTTCACTTCCTTATTTCTTATTTCAAGTATATACTGTTGGAAACTGGGCTCCCATGCATATAGTTTAAGAACCTGGCAGAAAACTAAATTATTAACTATAAATTTCTATACTTGCAAAGTACAGTGCACAAAAGTATTATGTATTTTGACGCACAAGTTTTCCTTGATTTTAAGATTTTTTTTCATCTTAAGCTTTTTTTGATTTGGGGGAATGTAGAAAAATGTCCAAATAATGTTTAATGTTCGCCTATCTCTACTGATCGAACACTGACCATTAGTTTAATAAAATATCTACCTATACATGATGAACTATAGATGGTGGATCGTGAAAATATCCAATAGATAAATAGGTAACATGTTCATGGATTAGTTATTCTTACTTTTATTCCATTAAGTATTTCATTCATAAGTTTAATCCTCTGATCTTTATGTTGCATCAACTCGTTCTGCAGTTTCTCTTGTAATTGAGCAAAGAGTCCGTTAATTGGCATTAGTATCACAATCACTGCGATACCAGCCAAAATGGATGGTCCCAACTGGACCCATAAGAAGTATAATGCCAATGTTATTTGTAACGGCGCGGCCCAAATTAAATTTACAAACTGCAAATAGGTGAACCTGGTAGAAAGAAAATGGAAATATCATAGTTAGTCTGTTTTCTGCCTGTTTCATTAGGGGTAGTTAAATGCATACTATACGCCTAATTTTTACCAAAAACTTGTAGTAGTGTAATGTATCATTTTGCGATGTGACGTTTTGAGAATGTGGCATTTTGCGTCAGTATGTCATTTTGCTAATGTGGCATTGTGCGGCTGATCCGTTGATAATTGGGGGAGAGCCTAAAGGTGCTTTTACACCAGAGGCATGGTATGCAGTTATGCTGCAAGGTTGTGCGCTGTCAACCAATTAATATGATTGGTGGATATCAAATGCATTCATAGCCATAAATGCGGCAACTTTCATGTTTGCCAGAGCTTAGCTTGATCGGTAGATGTATTTGAAATGTGCTTTAACGAACCTAGTAACATCTGTAGATATTAAGTTGATAACTTCTCCTGCTGTGAACTTCTTCCTAGCTTCATTAGATAAACTCAATGCTTTCTTGTACACCATACTACACAATGCACTATGGATTCTCATACCAACAATTTGAGTCGTCCAGTAATGTTGTGTTAGAAACACTGTCTGAACAATATTACAGACTAACAGACCCACAGCGTAAAGGTATCCCCTCCACAGGGGCTCATCTCCCTCTACGAAACCTATAAGTAACCTGTAAAGGTAAAAACTATCAATCTTCATTGCTTATAAAATATAGCTATTGATTGGCATAAGAGTCCTCTAGCTGTGTCTAAACGTAATTGCAACATAACGCACAGTCTTCCTATATTAGTTAGTTCCTCAACTACCGGTAGATGGCGCTCTGGCGACGCCGTAAGTCGCGATATTAAAACAATATGATCACAAAATTAGATGTCTTGGGCTAGTGGTGTCTAGGTCAGCTGATAGAACGTTCCTTCTGAAAAGGGATCAGTCCCTGGTTCCAGTCCAGCCCAAGACTATAGATTTTGTGAGTCATACTGTAAAATTATACCTATTTATTTATAGTTAACAATTCTTCAAGTCTTGTCACTTGGTCGTGTATTTATAGTATCTAAAGATGACACTTACCTTAGTAACGCTGGTGCTACGAAAACAAGTAAATCGTTACATAGTTTCAGTACCATACCGACCGCGAACATTCCCCCAAAAGATTTCCACACGATAAGAACTAAAGATATTGGTTTGTTTTTCGTTTCCCGACTTTGCATAGGTGATGTCTCTGAGGTGTCCGATGGGTTTGGTATTCTGGAAACGTTTCGAGATAATAAAGACCAATATACACTAGGCAATTGTGAAATGACCTACTTACTTGATTTTTTTACGCTTCTCTCTTAAGGGCAATACTACGCTTTTGAGGGACATCGTAGTAAAAGCGACCACCGTAGTCGATGATCGAGTTCTTTTAGAAATTACTCTGGTCTCGAAGGTCTTTTCTGTGTTTATTGAGGGATATAAATATGAGTAAAATGAGCATTAGTATAACTATATGAACAGAACAGTTAGGGACAGTAATGAGATAAAATGTTTGAATCAAGTAACAAAATTAAAAATTTTGAAAAACCCAGCGACGACAGTTAAAAATTGATTCAAAAGGATGAAAGAGAGTTGTCACCGCATAACACTTTTTTTTTAATTCCGCGTCCCAAGGCCGCGGCCTCTGCCACGTCCGTTGCCGGGCGTCGTTGGTACGCACGCAGATGACCACGTAACACCTATCTACAACAGGTGAGTGCCATATTGGATATAATTACTAATAGCTACGAGTTAGCGTGCCCTCTGCAAGTAGGTCCACCTGAAAACAAACAGAAATGGTGGGGTCCCGAACTGAAGCGACTGCGGAAGATTGTTAGAAGACGCTTTAATAGGGCCATGAACACCAGATCAGAAGAAGACTGGGACTCCTACAAGGAGGCCAAATCTAAATACAAAAAACGAATCCGTTTTAGATCAACTGAATCGTGGAGAAACTTCACGAGTAACATAAACTCCGTTGACCAGGCTAACCGTGTAAGAAAGGTTTTGACCTCCTTAAGCCTGACGGAAGCTACACCAACTCACCCAAGGAAGCGCAACAAGTCTTAATGAGCGCTCATTTCCCGGACTGCAGATACCTGCAAACCGTGGAGGTGTGCGAGGACCTGTCATCGCCTACGGATGCGAGCTGGCAATACGCCCAAACAGTAATTACGCCAGATAGATTATCATGGGCCATAAACACTTTTAAAACGTTCAAGTCAGCAGGCCCGGATGGCATCTTCCCAGCCTCGCTGCAATGGGGGGGTTTAAGACTATTTACACCACTCTTACAAATCATGAGGGCGTGTCTGGCCTACAGATACATTCCTAAGAACTGGAGGAAGAACAAAAACAATTGAAAGACTGTGTGAGAGGACTCTAAGAGAAGACGTGCTGATCAACACCCCACTACACATCAACCAGCACGCCTACACTGCCGGTAAATCAACAGAATCCGCCCTCCACCAGGTAGTAAGCCGAGCGGAGGAAGCGATACAAAACAAAGGTATTTGCCTAGGCACCTTCATAGATATTGAGGGCGCTTTTGACAAAACCAACTTTAACAGCATCACCTCGGTACTAGAGCATCACGGTGCAAACCCAGTGCTCACGGGATGGATCAAAAACATGCTTAGTAATAGGGTCATCATACTAGATAATGAAGCAGAAGTGGTAGTGGTGGCCAGGGGCTGTCCCCAGGGAGGTGTCCTGTCTCCACTCCTGTGGAATCTAGTCATCAACAGTCTCATTACTACTCTCAACAAAAAACACCTTTTTACGATCGGCTACGCTGACGACATTACTATACTAATCACTGGCAAAGAGGCCAACATTGTCTGTGACCTCACTCCGATAGCACTCTGCACCGTCGAAAACTGGTGCAATCAATACGACCTCACCGTAAACCCAGGAAAAACGGAAATGGTTATGTTTACTAATCAGCGGGGCGGGTGCTGCAATGGGCAACTATAGGATGCCCAAGCTTTTTGGAACGAGTCTTACACTGTCCAAAGAGGTCAAATATCTAGGAGTAACCCTGGATGATAAACTAACCTGGAGTAAACATGTAGACGACAAAATTAACAAAGCTAGCATCACCTTCTGGCATTGTCGAAAGATGATAGGCAAGTCCTGGGGTCTTTCGCCAAAGGTGACGCTATGGCTATACAACATGGTCATTCGGCCCATGTTATGCTACGGTGCACTAGTCTGGTGGCCTAGATGCCAGCTTACAACCTGCACACAAAAACTGCAAAAGTTCCAAAGACTGGCCTGTATGGCCATCACGGGAGCTATGAAAACAACACCTACTGCTGCAATGGAGGCCATGCTAAGCATCCCCCCGCTTCATATCTACATTACACAAGAAGCCGCGGCATCCGCATTAAGGTTGAAGTCACTCCATTTATGGAGAGACACAAACACAAAACACACTAGTATACTAGCCGCAAATACTTCTTTAAACTTTCGCGTTTTGTACACATTATAAACTTAAGACTAACGGGTCTTTTACGCGATTATTGAGATATATACATACCTCTTTATTACCCGATGTTTCGGCCCTGTTACAAGAGCCGTGGTCACGGCTGGCTTCAGCTCATCGTCGTCTTCGCGAAGTGCGGGTTTGTTCAACTACCCTCACTTCGTCGTCACTAACTATTGTGTTCGGAGAGCCACTACGGCATACCACACTGATAGTATCAGCAAACGGGCGTTCGGTGAGGTGACGAGTACATTTGCTGATCACCGGATTCCACGACGTAGATAATCGATATCCATCTACCCGGTTAAAGTTGGGAATTAAAGTTAAAGTTTACTAGCCGCAATCTTCAACGATTTCCCAATACTAATGGCAGGGTCGGACACAGTGGCGGATTTACAAATTTTCAAGGTATAGGCTGTAAAGTTTTTGCCGCCCTAGCCTCCACAATTGTCATGTCCTAGATTATTTTTACAATTCAACAATTTCGATATAATTGCACTCAAATTAATTTTTAGGTATATTTTTCGGCTTATTAAAGCTCAATCATGTACGATTTATAAGGCGGGGTAATAATGCATGCTACTTACACAATTGGTAAACGTGAATAAACAGAATAAATAATCTTTATTGCGTTTAGAAACAGTTAAAAATAATTAATTCAGTCAATTTATAAAAGTTCGTTACAATACCTTTTTGCGCGATTTTTTGTTGGTAAAATCATCGATGATATCGTCGTAAGTAATTTTGTTCATCAATTCATCGTTCTAAATTTTTACTATATTCAAATTAAAATCGCGAAATTATATAAGTACAAACCATGCAGTTCGCAGCCTCCAACCAATAGTAGGACTGGCATGTGTGGGTTGATAGTGGGAAGAGAGAAATACGTTTTCTATAATTTCCCTCTTTCCGCTCATTCAAAGTGCGGGCAGAGGGCGCAGAGGCCGATTACTGGTTGAGGGCGGCGAACTTGCTGTTTTACTCTAGAATATGGAATCTTCTATCTGTAAAACATCAGAAAACAGAAAATCGTCATGCAGAAATCTTTTTGATTAATCTGCCGCCTTAGGCTCAAGCCTACTCAGCCTGCTGGTAAATCCGCCACTGGTCGGACAGGATTCCGAGAACATTTATCTTCGACAAAAAATACAAGATCCAGTTATATGAGGACGACAACGTCGAAGGCCTCAACATCCATGATTTCAGAGTCTTCACTGACGGATCCAAAACTGCATCTGGGACAGGCAGCGGAGTATTCTCCGAAGACCTCCAGATCAGACTAGCCACACCACTAGGATCCTACAACACAGTATGTCAAGCTGAAAGCCATGCTATTTGGGCCTCACCTACAACTGTCATCAGTGCTTGGCTGAGATAAGTAAGTACAACCACGTCACATTACAGTGGATTAAAGGACACAGCGGCTCTAGAGGTAATGACGCAGCGGACGAGCTTGCCAGAAGGGGCTCGAGCCAAACGTCCAGTGGACCAGAGCCAATCCTACCAATTCCGGTAGGTACTATACGAACACTTCTGGCACACAAAACTTACACACAACATAACACATTGTGGACAGGTCTGTCGGACTGTCGGCAGACGAGGGAGGCTCTGCCTGTACTCAATCGGGGCCTGCTGACGTTCCTGGAAGAGATCGGTTGGCTCGAGTGAGAGTCCCACCCACACGCAAAACCCGCGCACTACACGTGGACTTGCAGAGATCAGCCCGTGACTACAAATCACATAAATCAACACCTATCTAAGAACATGCAATAATCAAATCCGAACCCATAACTAAAAACTACATGAAAATCGGACTAGTAGTTTTGGAGAAAAATTGCAACATGGATTTGCACAAACATACTCTCACCCCAAACGTATATATTATACCGTCTCCGTTCCGTTGTGGGTAATGAATGTGTTAAATAAAGATTACTTACGCGTACCGTTTCCTCAAAGCACTAAACCAATGTTTTTCAAACTTTGCAACAGACTCCTTAGAAACGTCTTGAGGGTTCAAAGGCCACATATCATTTTCTGTTAAAGTTCTTCTGTATCCCGTTATTGCTAATGTATCGAACCAGCTAAACGTAAGCTTATAAAGGAAGCCTGATGATCTTTCCGGGGAATGTATCTGATATTGATATAAAACTCGTCAATTTAAGCGAAATTATTGAATCTGTGTGTCTGTGTCCTAACACGTCGTTTACCCTTTGATTAACATGTTAAGTGAGAGTTCATACATTTTCTACTTGCACCTGTTAAGTGATTAGTAAAATCAGTTGCCCTCGCACTTAACACTTAACAACATGTAAGCGAGTTTTAAGATTGGGGAAAAGCGTTAAGGAGTTTAAGGAAACTTAGGTCAATTTCAAAGTATTGGGACTCTTTTGTAACTTATTTGATTCTTATATGATTTTTGAAAGGATTTCGTAATGGTCACTAAAACTGTATCTTATTTCATTTTTTTCAAATTTTCTTTGGAGTAGATACCTACTACGAGTGGCCTCACAAAAATGTCCTTTAAAAGAATAATCGTAAATTTAAAGAAATTGAAAACCTTTTTAGAATAATAAAAGCATGTCAAAAATACCTCTTGATAAATATATGGTGTGTTTCGAGGCGGTAAATCCGCGAAACTGTTTAATATAAACATGACTATAACAAGGAAATAGTAAACGATATAACTTGCAAAATTATATCGGACATAATCGTCTTCCACTGCGTTATAGTTCCTCATCTCAGTCCTTAGCTGAGGTAATCCTGCCAGAATAAGGAGTAACCAGAATAGGAATAGTACTCCTGATGTCCGCCTCCCATTATATCTGTTGTATGCTACTAATATTGCTGATAAAACCTGAAATCAATCAACGCGTTACCTAGCTGTGTAGAAGAGTTCAGAAGAATAATTGGGTCCATACCAAGGCCATCAAAGCCTTGCCATAGAAAGGAAGGCGAAGACACGGCCACGTTCCACCTGCTCCCACTGGAAACCATGGCTCGAAACATAGTCTCCAGCGAGAGGGTAGCATTGCACCTGTGCAGTCTGGGAGAAATAACTTGTTTACGAATCTAGGTAGACACAAGATCTCTTGGTGAAGATAGCCAACAAGTAGAAATATAAAAGGAGAATAAAGCAAACTTGAAGGGTAGGTAAGTTAGGTATGTAGGTACCTACAATATGACGCGAGAAGACACAAAGTTATCATCAGCTAGTACATAGTCTGTGGAAACTGGAATTTTGTTTTCCATCCAGTGTGTCTAGTACCAGTTCCTTACGTTAATTTGCTCGAAATACGTTTTCGTATACATTTCCCCATACATACATTTCCCACCAGCGCCCCTAGCGGTAACGTCAGGGAACTGTGTGAAATGTATGGAGCAAATTAACGTAAGGAACTGGTACTAGACACACAGTTCGTTTTTAAGTTTTGCGTCGACGCTAAATGAGTAAATATTATTTTTATGTTAATTAATATGTAGGTACTCGTAATTTAACTTATCATATAAGAGTTTTATTAATTTGTCAAAAAATTGCACAATAAGTGTAATTACTATGTTGTAATATCACATAATAATGTTATAATATCAGTCTAGGAATATGTATTAGTCAATGTTTATCCTGTTATCATAATCTAATCTTCATACAATAGTTGGGTCAGTAAGGTGACTACGAATGAACAACTGATGATAACTTGCACATCTTATAGATAGGTAATGATAGCTATTTTATATGATTCACGCTTTGTGGTCATGTGATAGGAACTACATTATAATAATACACATTTATAATTAAAATGTCTTGTCTTTTCCCCAAAAATGGGGTAGCCCATAGACCATATATCAGTACTTAGTTATTTTGTTGGTGGGTAATCTCTATTCCTGATTAAATCATAGCTATCAAGTTACATATTAGACTATTAAACATGAAGACAAGACTTCAGTTCTACATGCAATAGGTTCCTGCAAAAAGCAAGAGAAACTAGGAAGAATAAAATAAACCACATAAAAAAACCCGGCCTAGTGTGACTTGGACTCGCACACCAAGGATTCCATGCCAAAACGGCAAAAATACCTCATTTGTTGTATGGGAGCCCCCTTAAATATTTTTATATTCTGTTTTTTAGTATTTGTTGTTATAGCTGTAACTGAAATACCTACATCATCTGTGAAAATTTCAACTTCCTAACTATCACAGTTCATGAAATACAGCCCAAGCCAGACAGATAGACGGATGTACAGTGAAGTCTCAGTAATAGGGTTCCTGTTTTTCTCTTTAGATTTGGATCCATATTAGATCCCTTTAATTAACAAAAAAGTAACATACTTATTTGTTAAATTTGTGATTTCAGTTAATTGAATTTGTAAAAGTTAATCAAATTAGGCTTGCAATAGTTTATTGAACAAAGTACATGCTGTTTTACTTAACCATATTGCATTTTAGCCACAGTTAGTAAAATCATAGAGGTATAAGATCTAATGCTTAGTAAAAAAATATTTCTCTACTTACGAAGGTCACCAATTTTATAGCTGGATCATAATAATCTGCGTTAAACATTTTGTTTTGCTCTCTATAAGAGATATAGATAATTTGACTAATGTCTATTACTTGCAGTACTGTTAATAGTAATGTGACAACCAATTTGCTAATATTATATTTATTCCAAGGGATATTTGCTTCTTTATTAATCACCATTTGGTAAACTTCGATCACTGCTGCTACCCAGAGGTAAATGCACGGTATCCATACCAGAACAGTCTTTTCGAAGCATGGTGTAAAATCTGGATTATCTGTTTTCCATGTCAAGGTTGTATTCTAAAAGAAATTAGGTTAATATATTTTTTATTACAACTACCTTCCTATTATTGATGGCATAGGCACATGCAGTTTTACTAAGCAAATGGACTGCCTCGGTGGCTCAGTGGTATGAGTATGCGACTGCCGCCCCTGAGGTCCCAGGTTCGATTCCGGGTCGTTTGTTTCGGAGTTTGGGTATTTTCTATGTATGTTAAGTATGTATTTAGAAATATATAAGTATGTTTATCAGTTGTCTAAATCCCATAACACAAGCTTATATTAGCTTAATTTGGGCTAGATGACGTTGTGTGAGAATGTCCAAAAATATTTATTTTATTTATTTTTTCATTTCGCACTTTTAAGTAAGTTCCACTACACAGTGCTTGTAAATGTCTCATATTATTTTTAAATTTGTGAACTTCATGTTCATGTACATATGTGGATCTTAACATAAACTATTATTTACAGTCCATTTGCTTAGTTTTTTTTTTGACAACATTAACAGAATAGTTAGTGCTATTATTAACTATCTTTCATCCTTTTAAAATTTAATGTTACACAATATTATAAAAGCCATGACACAATTTTGCATTTAGATTTACCCAAAACGTAGATCCACAAAAATCATCCATGCTCTTGTTAGAGGCCTATATAAGCAGAAATGCTTTAATCTTTCACAATTAATTATTTAGAATATTTAAACTTTAGCGCACAAACAAACAACATCTATCTCTATGTATGTCTTACGTAGTATTGTATTCTCTTTGTATGTATGTATGTAGGTACTGTACAGTTTCCCTAATATTTATTTCCTTTTTTGATGGCCGTGTCCGTGTGTCAGTGTCACTGTGACACACTGACTGACAGTTGTCACTTTTGTGTTGTGTCGCATTTTTGTCGATAAAAATCCTACCTATTATCAAAGAGTAGGTATATAATCACTACATTTAAGAGACGGGACTTTATATATATATAATTATATTCAGTACAAATGAGACTTCGCAAACTGATTTTGTACTAGGTTTGCGCAAGTATACCGACCGATACATGTATTTGATGCTTTTAACGAATTTAAACTTAGAATCTAATCATGAATCACAGAACTCCTACGTCTCGTCATAATCGTAATACGGGTAAAGAATGTCTGTTCGCTTGCGTTCGCTACGATTTTTCTTTTATTACATTTTTTATATTCAAATCCTATTAGTACGTGGGCCGTAGAACATTGAAACTTATTGATTAACAGAAAGCTCAGGTTTCGTAAGTAGCTTTATTTATTACTCATATCAGGTAGCTAACCGGGGCTAAACCATTTTCGTTGCATAAGTAGAACTTTGATGTGTGATAAAAAACAATTGATAAATGATTTCCCGCCAATTGTTTTTTTTATTACTAAGAAGTTTGCAACGTTTAAAAAAATATAACATTCGAAATTCAAATAGTTCCGATTAGCTAGAAGTGCAAAGCTTTTAGTGTGCCCCATGTAGGTGCTTCAAGTTTTGTGGAAAGTGGGATGAGAATTGGGAAGAAAAATTTTGTGGGAAGATGGGGTTCAAACACTTACTTAGAGTACTATGGGGCCGGAAAAATGAGGGCAATATTGACCTGGGATGCTTACTTTTCGAGAAATGGGGTACTGGAAATCTTGGTTATTTTTGCGGGATGAAAATTCCCCATTAGGCCCCAGCAGTCAGTCATTCAGGACAAAGCGTATTATATTGTATACAGTACAGCCGAATCTTAAAGTTACGTATGACTTATGTCAATTTGGCATTACTAGTGATGTACCTAAACATACTCTATACTTGTATCCATGGACGTCTTGTATCGCTGTGACTATTTCATAAAGTACGTAATTAACAGGTTATTTTAATTTATTTGGCTTAATTTTATTATATTTTGTTTTACAGGTTTTTGTACATAAAATAAAACAAGTTAAAATAATATAAATCCTTTTATTATGCGGATTCATCGTCGGAACTATCGCTTGCACTGTTGTCATCAGTGACATACAGTTATTATAGTTCTCAGACTAAAAGAATAACATAGACGGAACATGTAGAATAAACACGTGAAGCCAAATGACACTTTCAATGTGTGCGTGTGACTCCGATTTCCGTGTACCGATACCACTAACGGCGTGTGCGTAATGTTGCCAGCAAATAAAAAAATCTCCTAAAAATCTATATAGTGGACATATGGAAAATTAATATTTGTTATAGTAAATGTTATCTGCAATTATTTTGTCATTTACACAAATGATTATTATGATAAGTGCCTAAAATGGGGAAGTGTTAAAATAAATAAAAACGTGATAAACACTGAGTAAACACACTTTAATTACTAGCTTTAAAAAAATTTCTCATAATTAAAATAATCCTTTTTAAGATGAATGAACAAAGCTTCATTCCAGTGTAAGTACAAAGTACAGTCAACAACAAAAGTTGATTAGCACAAAAATATTTATTATTCTTTTTTACATCCCAATGCATGTGCCACAGCAATGTACAAGTAATTTTAGAATCCCCAAGGACAAAGTTAATATATTTCGTGTTTTGTTTATGATTTTGTGATCGGTTTAACAGCTATTAGTGATCAACAGATAAGAATTATTGGTTAAGCTACTTTTGTCGTTGACTATACATGAAGTAGATATCAATAGTCGTTAGGTTAAGACTGAGGCCTTCGTAGTGTTAGACTGAAATTAAACTACTGACACAGTAACATAAATATATTGGATCAGAACACAGGCTGGGAGGTCAGACAGCGGTCAATTCCAAGATTGCCGAAATACCCAAGCCACGTATTAAGTAGATCCCGGACACAGATGTGATCGGGAGTTCGGGACTAACGCACGAATGATGATGATGATGATTAGAAACATCGAGGTTGTCAACATTGATGACACTGATTTTTTTTACTCAGTACTTTATAAATTCCCATAAATACTGCTAAATATTTTGTGGAAATGATGAAAAAATTATGGCAACTCTGTATGATATGGCGGAGGTTTTGTGTTCCTAGTTTGTGCATTTAAAATATTTAGAAAAATGTTATGAAATCTAATAAGAATTAGTTAATTACTTATGAAACGATAATCCAGCATTCTTTCTATGAATAATTGAAGTGTTTTTACACCTTTTCACCACACAATACGGCATATTTATAATATTTTGTTCAACCGTGATCGCACACAACCGTACACACTCGCTGCTCACAAAGGAGTGCGAGCGGAATGGTATCCCATTGCTATATAGTATCCCTTTTGGCGGCTTCACTCGCTAGTTCTATTCGTTCCGTCTATGTTATTCTTTTAGTCTGAGTTATAGTTATTTCATTTTCAATAATGTTATCGATTCTGACGTCCCGATCAAAATCGGATACGATTAAATATTCCAACAAACCCGTTACTAGCTGACCCTGCCTGGCATATTATGAGCCTTGAGCCTTTGCCCATGGGCGCTTTTAACGTAGATACACTAGTATTGTCCGTCCATGTTCGGCTTAGTGTGTGGTTTAACCACGTCTCATCAAGGAAGACCACGTTGTTCCAATCTGTTATTCTCTTCGCTTCGCGCAAAAAGTCGTATCTTTTCAGTAATATGTCACCTCTTTCCATCAAAATTTTGCGTGTATTTGTAGTGTTTAACCTATTTGTTTTAACCTATTTTTTTCAGTAAGGCTGACAACGTAGTCTTACCGCCATTAAAAGCCAGCTTCTTTCAAAGTCGCAAGTAATTTTGCTCTTTTAGGGTATTCGTTACGGGTGTAGTAGCCATAGACATGGTTTCTTATGGCATCAGAATCAAAATTGTCGATATCAACATGGTTGACGTCTTCCTCCACTTCTTCCTGGGCGTGTGCAATTTATTTTCTTCACTTCCCGATGGGCCGAACTTTTCTTTATTTATTTTCGATACTGTCTGTTTAGAAATTTCGAGCGCGTCAGCAACTCGATTTTGCACACGATTTAGTGGTATCAAGGGTCCGCCATTTTGGTATTCGCGTTCAAAATAATTTTGAAGTTTTATTATTAACTCACGACTCTGGCTATTCAAAGTTTTTCCACGCGTGCGTTTTGACATATTGCCACACACAACACAACAAGTCCGATTATGAAGAAAAACAGAGTCCAAATTAGCGCCAAGGGTCAACGTATTAAGCGGGAACAGATAAACAAACACAGCCGGGTCACAAACAATAAGAACTTCGAGAGCAGGAGAACGTAGTCTGTACACGATAACGAGCACCGGACGACTGAGAGGATGCATGGATCACCCCTCGCCCCGCGCGTGCGCCTGTCTGCTATAGTTGGGGTGGCAAGTTAAAAAACCACTTGCTTAAATAATGAATGGATCAATATTTTTTTTATGAAAAAGTATATTATATGCGAAGACTAAAATTAAATTAAAAGTCAAATTAAATTCATTTAAATTACAATTCATTGCTATCAAATTAAAGATAAAAATGAAAATGAAATATAATTAATAAAACCTACAGCTTATAACACAAAGTAGGAGTAGGTCGTCCTACTTTTGGGGGCGGGGCCCCAAGTGAGTAGTGCGTACGTCCACGTTCGTCCGCCCTGGACCCCAACCTGACCACCGTAATGGAGTGGCAGGTTGGGTGACCGAATCGCATTGCTCGATACTTGTGGCCAACTTGTTTGCGCTATATTTTTTGTTCGCACAATTCTTTCCCCGGCATTGTCCCCTTTCAGGACGATGGCGGGTCGTAAAAATAAAAAAAATTCTGCGTCGGTCCGGGCCGTTCGGCTCCGGAGGATGGGAATCGTGAGGGTTCTTCGGTAGGATCACCGCCTGCGGCGTCTACACCTAGTACGCCTGCTGCAACTGCATGTCAGAGGACCTCACAGTCCATTGCTGCTTCGGTCGAGGGTGATTCCTCGGACATGTCTCTTGAACAGTCGGAGACCACGCCGAGTGTAATCCTGCGTCCTCCTCGTAGCGGCGACCTGCGAGCCGCGGCAGTGTCGAAGCCCAGCGTGTTAGCGGGTCCCTCGTTCGCTACGGTGGTTGCGGGGAATTCTAAGGCACCAGTTGCTCAAACTCGTTCTGCAAGCAAGAGGCGGCAAAAGAAGGGCACCACCTCTCAGAGTGGTCTGCTGGCACTCTCGCAACGGCCATCACCCTCGCTCGTTGTAAGGGGTAGTGAAGCCTCAACGCGTGCCACTGCTCCTAGCCCATCGGTGTCTGCCCTCACTGTTCCTCAGACTGAGGAGTGGCAGACAGCGAGTGACGGACGCAAGCAACGACGGAAGAAGAAGAAAGATTCTGGCAGGAGTGATGTTCCCGTCCCAGGAGGGGGAAAACGTAAGCCACTCCGGGTGCCGAAAACGGCTGCTGTCGTGATTACAGTGGCACCTGAGGCCCGGGAGCGTGGTCAGACGTATGGGGCCGTGCTTCGAAAGGCCAAAGAGGGGATCGACCCCTCTATTCTTGGAGGTGTTGGAGTAAGGTCTCGCCTCTCGCAGACAGGTGCTCGAATGTTCGAGTTTCCAGGGGCAGAGGGGAATAAGGTGGCTGACGCCTTCGCAGAAAAGCTGCGAGGTTTGCTTGCGGAGGATGAGGGCGTAAAAGTCGCCAGGCCTACCAAATGTGCAGAGATGCGCATATCGGGTCTGGCTGACGTCGACACAGCGGAGGATGTTCGGAGCGCTATAGTCAGTACGACGCAATGCGCCTCAGAATCTGTCAGACTTGGAGCTATCCGCCCCGGACCTGGTGGTACTGGTGCGGTTTGGGCGAGTGTGCCCGTTGCTGCGGCCAAATTACTGGCCACTGCCGGACGGCTCCTCGTGGGCTGGGTCTCGGCCAGGGTTACCCTGCTCGACGACCGGCCCATGAGGTGCTTCAAATGTATGGCATCCGGGCACACTCGTCCCACCTGCACTGCGACTTTTGACTGCAGTGGACTATGTTTCCGCTGTGGTAAGCCAGGGCACCTGTTAACGGATTGTTCCGCAAGCCCTCACTGCCCCGCGTGTGCAGCAGGCAAGCTGCCTGCGAACCACATGGTGGGAGGTCAGGGCTGCAGGCAGCCCCGTTCCAATCGACCGGACCCAGGGGCACGTCGATCGCTCCAGATGGACTCTGGACCTGAAACAGAGAGCATGCCGCCGTCGTCGCGGATGGAGGAGGATGTTGTAACCGTTGCTACTTAATGGATCACAACCTCCTCCAGACTAACCTTAACCACTGCCGCGATGCGCAGGATCTTTTCCTACAAAACATGGCGGAGTGGTCAGTGGCCTTAGCTGTAGTCGCGGATCCCTACTTTATTCCTTCCCGTCCCAACTGGGCCGGTGACCGGGAAGGATCCGTGGCAATCATCAGTTCCGTGGACCCTCATTTCCCCCCCTTGTCGACATGAGACAAGGGCCCGGGATATGTTGCTGTCGAGTGGGGAAGTATCACCGTATACGGCGTTTACTTTCCGCCAAGCTGGAGTCTAGCTGATCTCGAGACTGCTCTGGAATCCATAGAGCTCTCGATACGGCGACGGCCTTCAGGTTCAGTCCTAGTCATGGGGGACTTCAACGCCCATGCTACAGCGTGGGGGTCCCCTAGGACTGACGTCCAGGGTGAGGCTGTTCTCGAGTGGGCCAACTCGGTGGGCCTCTGTATACTTAACAGAGGCGACGGTTGGGGAGTTCCATAGTGGACCTCTCGTTTGCTACCCCAGCAGTTGCCGAACGAGTCAGGAGCTGGTGAGTTCTGGAGGAGGTGGAGACGCTCTCGGATCACAAATATATCCGATTTGAGCTCTCCCGGACCCAGACCGCTGGCAGAAATCACGAGGCTGGCAGTACCTCCGGCGTCGGCTCGATCGGGACCTACTGACAGAGGAGGCCATAATCCAGTCGTGGCTCTCTCCACAGCCTGTTTCCGAGGGGGTTGATGCAGGGGCACGCCGCTTTAGCAGATCTCTATCTTTTGTTTGTGATGCGGCGATGCCCCGGGTTACTCGACGGCCACTAAAGAAACAGGTGTACTGGTGGTCTACCGAATTAACAGTTCTCCGTGCGGCCTGTATTCGTGCACGTAGATCCTATGCTCGCAGCCGGCGACGTAACCGCGGTGAAGATGAAGAGAACCGGCTTTACGAGACTTATCGCGATGCGCGAATGTCTTTGAAGCTGGGTATACGTACTGCCAAGGAACGCAGTAGAGAGGAAATGCTGAAGGATTTGAATCGTGATCCCTGGGGCCGACCCTATCGCACAGCGCGTCAAAAGCTCTGCGTGCAGGTCTCCCCCCTGACACAAACCCTTCAGCCCCGCTTCCTGGCGGAAGTGGTCGAGGGTCTTTTCCCGGATCGGGCGGAATACACGCCTCCGTCCATGGGTAATACAGCTGAAGGCGCAGTACTCACCATTGGGGAAGAGGTTCCGCCGATCACGAAGGCGGAAATTGGAGCGGCTGTTCTTCGAGTCCGTACAAAGAAGACCGCCCCCGGGCCGGACGGAATTCCAATCCGCGCGTTAGCCCTGGCCCTCGATCACATGGGTGACCGTCTCAGGGAACTGTTTGATGCCTGCCTCTCATCTGGAACGTTCCCTCTGTGCTGGAAGAGTGGAAAACTCGTGCTCCTGCCAAAACCGGGACGGCCTGCCGAATCGGTTGCGGCCTACAGGCCCATCGTGTTGCTGGACGAGACGGGTAAACTTTTTGAGAGAATTCTCTCTGCCCGCATCGTCCGGCACATGGCTACGGTTGGCCCCGACCTGTCGGACGCCCAGTGCGGATTCCGAGCTGGGCGATCGACGATTGACGCCATATTGCGCCTGAAGGCCGTGGCAACGGAAACGGTAGGCCGCGGTGGCATGCTGTTGGCGGTGTCTCTCGATATCGCCAACGCATTCAATAGTCTGCCATTTAACTGAATTAACGAGGCACTCCGTTTCCATGGGGTGCCGGGTTACTGGAGGCGGCTTGTGGCGGACTATCTGCAGGAGCGACGGGTCCTGTACGAGGACTGCGATGGACGTCTGACGTCTGTTGCAGCAACCCATGTCATACGGTGTTCCACAAGGATCTGTCCTCGGGCCGCTCTTGTGGAACATCGGTTATGATTGGGTTCTACGCGGAGTCTTCCCCCAGGGGTTGATGGTTATATGCTACGCGGATGATACGCTGGTGGCAGCCCTTGGTGGTAGCTTTGAGGAGGCGGCACGACTGGCCACTGTGGGCGTTTCTCAGGTGGTTGGTAGGATCGAGGCGTTGGGCTTGAGGGTGGCCTTGCAGAAGACGGAAGCCCTGGTCTTCCATGGCCCTTATCGCCGCCCTCCGCTAAACGCTTCGATTGAGGTCCGTTCGGTTCTCGTACCGGTGAAGGATACACTGAAGTACCTGGGTCTAGTGTTGGACTCCAAGTGGCACTTCGACGAGCACTTCCGCTTGCTGGAGCCAAGACTAATCGGCACTGCGTCTGCATTGGGTCGGCTATTGCCTAACCTAGGGGGACCTAGTGTCGGTTGTCGTCGGTTATACACGGGGGTGGTCCGATCAATGGCGCTGTATGGCGCCCCGGTGTGGGCGGGATCCCTGACCGTCCGCAACAAGCCATTTTTATGGCGGGCGCAGCGCGTCCTGACGGTCAGGGTAATACGTGGTTGCCGCACTGTGTCTACAGAAGCGGCATGCGCGTTGGCCGGAACTCCCCCTTGGGACTTAGAGGCGGTGGTGCTCGCCGAGGTCTACCGACTGACGGCCGAGTACCGGGCGGGTGCTGGTGGTCAACGGCCACCACCCGAAGAGGTACGTGGGTGGCGGGAAGCCGCACACGGAGTCATTATGGCTCATTGGTCGTCCCGGCTGGAAGAACCACGTGCAGGTCATCGCACTGTCGCGGCTCTCCAGCTGGTCATAGTCGATTGGGCGGGTAGGCAGCACGGGACCCTTACCTTCCGACTGACACAGGTGCTTTTAGGGCATGGTTGCTTCGGAAAGTACCTGTTCTCCGTCGCTAGGAGGGAATTGAGTCCCGCCTGTCATCACTGCGATTGCGGTGAGGATTCTGCGCAGCACACTCTCGAGGTCTGTCCGGCCTGGGTCGTGCAGCGCCGTGAACTCACTGCAACACTCGGAGTTGATCTCTCGCTACCAGCTATCCTGCGTTCCATGGCTGATAGCGACAGTTGTTTTACCGCGGTCGCCACCACCAAGGAAGCGGCGGAGCGAATCAGAGAAGAGAATCCCCTAGCTGACCCAAACCGCCGCCGGCGAACCGGGCGAAGGAGGCGCGCTTTTGCGCGTCTTATTCCGCCCTGAGTTTGGCCGCGGGTGGATGGGACGGGAAGATCCCTCCACCTGCATTAGTGCCTCCCGCGAGGAGTGATGCCCAAGTGTGCGGGGCCCATCACTAAGTCTGAAGACGGGGCCCGCATCTCACCTGCGGGCCAGCGCTGAGTGGATCATTGACGTTATGCCACAGCCCCCGATGGTCCACTCACCAGGCGCAGAGTAAGGCACACGGCAGGTCGGTTTTAGTGGGTGAGAGCCCCACATGCCCGACAGGCGTCCCCGCGCCCGTGGAAGTGCGCATGAGGTACATTTTATTCCTGCCAAAACAAAAAAAAAAAAAAAAGGTCGTCCTACTTTATGTTAACAAGCGCAGGTCTGGAACCAACGTGGACCACGTTCCAGTGTCTCGGAATGGGACAGCAATAGCGACCACCTATTGACCGCAGGAGGCTGTTGGGGCTGTCTCGTACGCGTCGCCACGTGGAAGCTATTCGCTTGCGTTGATGCGCTGCAGTAACGAGGCAGCCCCTTCAACATCCTGAACGCGATATCGTATTGGACGCGCAAGGTTGCGAAAGAGTCCTCTGCGTATACTTGACCCATAGACTGCACGTGTAGAACGACTGACAATAGGCTCTGAAAAGGGCGTGTCAAATCTAGTATTACACTGTGCAAATCTACGGGCAAGCATATTCGCCCTCATAGCAAACGCCCTGCGCTCCCTCTCGATGTCGGCCTCATCTGATAAACCCTCCGTGACCCAGTGCCCCAGGTACTTAAAACTTGAGACTCTTTTCAGTGTTACCCCCTCAAGACTGATAGATGGAAAATTGTAATTTTTATTCTTAGCTTTAAACTCCAGAATCTCACTCTACTTTACGTTGTACCGGAGACCATGGGCCACTGCATATTTCTCGCAAATATTAAGTAGCTTACCGAGACCAGCGATTGACGGGCTCAGCAAAACCATGTCGTCGGCGTAACTAATGTTGTTATATGGAATATTATCAATGGAGCAGCCGACTCCACTACTACTGAGACGACGGGTGCAGGAGAAGACAGGCCACCCTGCCTCACCCCGCACTCCAACCCGTACGACTTTTATGACGTTATTTGAGGTGACATCACTAGCAACAAATATATGTATCCGAACGATATAACCTAGCAGGAGCGTATTACAGAATGAGTAATAAAATGTTTTCTAGCATTTCAAATGATATTAATATTAGGAAACAATTTTTTTAGTTTAGAGTTATGATAATGTATATCTTTTGTTTGTAATTAATTAGGGAGATATGGTATTTTTGAATTTTGATTTGAAAAGATGACGACGTAACAAGGTTATAGCGACCTGTGGTTGAGTTGTCATACGTAACTTTAAGATTCGGCTGTAATGTAGTTAACTGTAATTAATATCGATTGACGATTCGACGTTCAGCCGTTCAACGTCGCGGATTTAAAAAAACGCTGGCAAAATAACGCATCAACGCACAGTCTAAACCGCTAATCGTAGAGGTCCTTATTACCCAAATAAGCCCAGGGTTCACCATAATCATTGTTTTGATGGTGATAGATAGGTAAGCAGAAATGAAATATTTAAAAAATACTGTAGACCAGTGAAATTTAATTAACAAAACACACAAAATCACGTCCACACCCACAAAAGTAACACTAGATTTAATTATGTATAATTAGTAATACTGTATTCACGAATTAGACAAAATAATTTAAGGATTAGCTCACTAAGCCAGCATCTTTAGCCAGACTGTAGAACATGGAGGAGCTATCCTGCAGCAACAGTTGGGGCGGCGCGTACTCGACGAGCTGTCCCTTGTCCAGCACCATGACGTTGGTGGAGTCCATGATGGTGTTGAGTCGGTGTGCGATAGTGATGACGGTGCAGTCCGCGAACTCGGCTCGTATGGTTCTCTGTAACACACAACACAAGACGCGTGTACGAGTGAGAATGAGTGAGCAGTGGCAGGCAGTAGACACTGTGTGTGCCAGCACCTGTATGAGCTCGTCCGTCTCCAGGTCGACGGCGGCGGTGGCCTCGTCCAGCACGAGCAGCGGAGTCTTGCGCAGCAGCGCCCGCGCCAGACACACCAGCTGCCGCTGGCCCACCGATATGTTTTCACCTCCCTCGGATACTTCGTGAAGCAACCCTGCTGCCAACCCTGTATAAACATAATAAAACTAACTTAAGTTCGCATCAATAGTGACTAACTTCCCCTCAAAAGTTAAACAGCATTATACTCGTAGCTAGTATTTAGCATGTTTTTTTGGCAAAACCAGAACCGAACTTTCGGTTCTGCTTTCAGTTCAGTAGAAACCAAAACTTCCACGGAAACCCGATTTTTTGGCCGAAACTTGCCGAAACCAGCTGGTCACTGACGCATAGCATGCGTACTGCATGCTACCTATGTCTCAATGAAGTAATTTTGGTATGCTAAAGGTTTTTGCTAGGGTTTAATTTGATTCATGTGAAGTCTGCTCCCAGCGATTAGTAAAATATTTGAATAAAATACAAGCTTTCTAACTGACTACCATTTTAAACAAATAAAATTTTCCATAATCAACAATATGGGTTCACAAATGGCAGATCGACGACTGATGCTACCACTAATCTAATTACACATATTCAATTCACATATCTACGAGTAAATACATAATATTCTTGAAGCCTAGAAAGATGAACAGGAGGCGATAGGTAATTTTTGTGACCTCTCCTAAGTATTTGACTGTATTGATTATAATAACCTTATTACCAAAAAGTATCACTATGGAATTCGCGAATATGCCCTAAAAATTACCGAATCGTATGTAGCGAATCGTCAACAAAACGTTGGAGTTGGGAGAGTTAGGTCTAGACTTCTAGAGGTTCATTCGTCAACATTGGTGTGCTGCAAGGATCCATTCTGGGACATTTTTTGTTTTTAGTTTATATAAACAATCTTCCCTATATGATGTGATGACAGATATTTGTGAAATAACTCTATTCGCAGACGATACTGCACTAATTGTCGAAGTACCTAAATATAAAATAGGTGGGGAACTAATTCATGTTAAGCAGAAAACGGCAGAACGGGCTATTTACAATTTGGGCCTCGTTAATCTTTTAGAAACCATTTTAAAGTAATAGATATTGTCACGTTTCCATCTCAATATATCTATGAGAATATAAAATATTGCATGTTCGGAAAACTTGATAGGTTTGATAGCGACGCGACGTTTATAGTCTAAACACCAGATATAAACACAATATAGCTGTCCCTAAACTAAGACAAGCCAAGTGAAGTAATAATTTTTTTTCTAGTCAATAGTGCTATAGTTTAAAATAAAATACCTAAATCCATATTAGATCTTACCGAGGGAAAGTTTAAAACTACTATAAAAAAGTATATAACGAATAAAGCATATTAACTATTCAATTGAAGATTATATTAATGACAGTGATGCCTGGAAATAATATTGTTCACATGTTGCCCATAAATATATTATGCCTATGGATGTATTCAACATGTCATCCACTATGTAAACATTCCATTAAAAAAATTTTGACCCCGTCAAGATTTAGAAGAAGAAAAAGTGTGTATTGTGTGCTCCTATTTTGAATAAAAATATTTTAATTGATTGACAGTTAAATAAATCTTTATTACTTAAACTTACCAAGAACAAATGATTTTAAATGAGCATGTTCCAGCGCAAGCCATATTTCATCATCAGAATAGTATTCAAACGGATCCAGGTTCATCCTTAGCGAGCCAGAGAAAAGTACAGGATCCTGCGGGATGATGGTGATGCGCTCACGTAGCTGGTGAAGCCCGATGGTGCTTATGTCCAGCCCGTCGATCAGCACACGCCCACCGGCCGCCTCCACGATCCTATACAAGAGTAGCATCAGTCACACACACTCACACACAAACGCGCAAACACACAAACACAAACACACAGTGGGTCGGTAGTCTCACCTGAACAGTGAGAGCGTGAGCGTGGACTTGCCGGCGCCGGTGCGTCCCACGATGCCGAGCTTGTCGCGCGGCGCCACAGTGGCATTAGTCACACACTCACACACACACACAGTAGGTCGGTAGTCTCACCTGAACAGTGAGAGCGTGAGCGTGGACTTGCCGGCGCCGGTGCGTCCCACGATGCCGAGCTTGTCGCGCGGCGCCACAGTGGCATTAGTCACACACTCACACACACACACACACACACACACACACACACACACACACACACACACACACAGTAGGTCGGTAGTCTCACCTGAACAGTGAGAGCGTGAGCGTGGACTTGCCGGCGCCGGTGCGTCCCACGATGCCGAGCTTGTCGCGCGGCGCCACAGTGGCATTAGTCACACACTCACACACACACACACACACAGTAGGTCGGTAGTCTCACCTGAACAGTGAGAGCGTGAGCGTGGACTTGCCGGCGCCGGTGCGTCCCACGATGCCGAGCTTGTCGCGCGGCGCCACAGTAGCATTAGTCACACACTCACACACACACACACACACACACACACACACACAGTAGGTCGGTAGTCTCACCTGAACAGTGAGAGCGTGAGCGTGGACTTGCCGGCACCGGTGCGTCCCACGATGCCGAGCTTGTCGCGCGGCGCCACAGTGCACGTGAGCGCGCGGAGGGCAGGCTCGCCCTCAGCTCGGTACGACATTGTGAGACCCTCCAGCTGCACGCACCCCGTCTCCGGCCACGAGGGACGAGGTCCGGGTGATTTCACCCAAGCTGCTTCCTGAGGAATTAAAATTACTGGCATTGGATGTGATATTGCTACCTCTGAATAACTAGATGCGCATTTGTCTTACTTGTTCTTTTTCAGCATACTCTTTCAAGCGCTCTACTGCAATAATATCGGTCTCAACCGCTGATGCTGATTTAACTAACCATCTCAAGCTCTGGGTTATCTAAAATACACAATTTTCTTAAAAACCCCGCTAATTAGAAAACACAAAAATGTTTCGTCGGTGATACAAAAAATAATATTATATACCTTTAAAGTGTAACTGATGGACAGCCCAGCGAGGCTAGGACTAATACTTTCTCGACTGATGACCGCAAATAATGCAGCGAAGAAAATAATAAGACTGCCCACCACCTGCAGTCGAATGAGAATCCATCTATCGGCTACAGTAAGCATGTACGAAAATGACTGGTAATGATCAACACGTTTCTGTGATTCTCTTACAAATCTGTAATTGACACTCGAATGTAAATGATCAAACGGACCAACATGACACTACCGAAATACAATAGTGACTCCATCGGCCCAACAAATGTTCAGAAAGCAAGGATCTCCTTCGTCGTACTGAGGCTTTCATTGTAACCCCCAAGACCCAGTCGTCGAAATTAGAATTTTGATTTAAAATTTATAAAGGGGTATTAAAACTGCCCACTTAAAGGTGCCACAAGTATTGCTATGCCATTCCACGTAGCGTTAGAATAGAATAGAACAGAAGAATGTGATTCGTAAATAATTTACAAATTATACAAAGTGTTGAATCGAGGTTGCAGTTTTTAATGTTGAATTCTGTCACTATGGACTGATATTTTGAACTTGAATTTGCTGATGTTGATATTATGAATGATTGAGCAGCTAGTCCGCACGAAAACCATATTGTGTAAAACTTGTTACTTAGTTGTTATGACCGGGATTCCTCGTTTTGTTTATTTGATCATACCCTTTTCCGTATTCTGTTCCTAATAAGCAGTATTCGTACTTCAAAACAAAAAATACGAGAAAAACTTAGCTGTATACAGGGTCAATGTCTTCCGGGCATGAGGTTGTAGGGGAGAGTAAATGCAGTAAATGTTAACGGCATTCAAAATATCGAAGAAGAGCGGGTTTTTCAAATAAACACCAAGAGACTGACCAATGGGAGGTCATTTACGCATCTTTTTATTTGCAGCTTGCTAGAAACACAATTTGATAAGCTGCCTGAATGATTTAATTTGCTGCATTTGCCCTCCCTGTAATAACCCTGTATATGATGATAATTGATACCTACATACTCAAAAGATAAATTGATACAGTGATGTCAGACGGGTGAATTCACTTTAGACACAAATGAGAAAAATGTCGTACTAACCTGTCCTTAACACCAAAAGCCCTAATAGTGGTAGCACCCAATATGCTCTCATTAAAATGTGTAAATATAGGTGAGCGCGCTACAGATTTAATCCTCATAAGTTGTCGAAAAGTGGGTATGTAGAAACGTTGTATAGCGTAGTAAAGCACGCCAATGGGCAAGATTAATGCCATAAACATCGGCGTCGAGTAACTAATGACCAATAGTGTTCCGAGTATCTGCCAACAAAAAGTGATTGATAGGTGAATAAAGATTATTTTCGATAAATTGTTAATTCATCTCTTCGACCAAATATGTCGTTGCTTTACATAGAAGATTCATCTGGATCAAAAAACAGTAACTTGTTAATCGTAGTAGACCTCATACATACCTACCTAAGTACTTATTGATTTTTTGATATGCTCCTGACTATCTGACACTACTGAACCTTCTAAAAAAGCACCTATTAGCACTTTTAGCTTAGCGGGAAGGGTTAGCCAGCAAATGCTAGCGACTGATAAATTCCTTGTAGCTTGTTCCTGTACTGTATTGTACATACATTGTATTTTTTAAGCTTACCTCAAATAAAAAGTTGAGTGTGGAGGCAATCTGATATGCGAGAGTAGTATCTACTGTATCGACATCCTTGGAAAACCTAGAGAGGATCCGGCCGATGGGAGTCATTTCAAAAAAATGCACAGGAGCTCTAAAAATGTTTTTCAACATTAGGTCGTGGAGGGCTTTGGCGGCCCTCACACATGCCAAGAACGGCAGCAGTTCCGAGAATAACGATGTTATGGCTGAAACCAATTTAAGAAACTGATAAGGTCACTGGCCATATTAGGCCTCTAAAGAAAATGCCCCCCGTTCGTCAGTACCACTCTGTTTCACCAGTGTTGGATATTTTAATGAAATATCACATTATAGCTCTGACCCTGTCTGACCATGTTATCAGTCTAGTCCGTGTCAGCTACAAGAATCTCATTGGCAGATTCCGGAATTTCCAATGAAATCCGAAATATAACGTCATAGCTTGTGACGTCACGTCACGTGGACGTTTAAACGTTGAGTCAGTAATAATGAAGTACGATATATGTAGTCATTTGTAAATAATACTTAATTGAAAATGAATATAATAAATTTCTATGGTTCGATTATAATATAGGACCTATTAGGAAGAACAGTTCATATTGCACAAAAACACATAATATATACTTTTCCACTGTTATAATTACAGTGGAAAAGTATATGTGTTTTGTATAATATGTGTAACAGATTCCACCAAGTGCCGTCAATCGACAGTATAAATAGTCTAAGAACAGTTCAGTCTATTATTTGCTCGATCTCCATCATGTCTTAAGATTTAATAGCTTCTGTGACCAATTTAGTTACCACTTAAATTGATAAACGTCTTTTGAACGGTTCCCTGGTTGAGTACTGTGGGAACGAAGTCTAAATTATAACAGTTTAGGAAACAATAATAATTTTGTTTATTACAAATGATCAAAGATTTACATGTAAAAACATAATAATACTCTTAACACAACACATACATAACTATAGCTATTATGTGTCATTATAACGCAGGTTGGTCAAATAGGTAACCATGTTTCCGACGTTTGTACATCATTGTCGCTGAGCGATTACAATAGGGACCTACTACATTAAATAATAACCTCAATAGACTTACATGCGTACTCTTTGCGTTAAGTTGAAGATTTAAAAAAAATCGCGACATTGTATGGAAACAGCTAAATAGGCTTAGGCAATAAATCTATATTTTGATGCTAAATCGATACAAGTTAAAAGTCATAACCTGGTGGCTAAGGGGTGGGACTTGCGTTTCGACGACGCGGACGTGAGTTTGATCCTAGGTTACCACACTACTGATATGAACCCACACCTAACACAACCACTTTTAGCTTAGCTCGAGGGGTTAACGGGAATGATACTCGTAGTAAATCGTATTTCCGATTCCTAATATACTTTAAATTTTTTTTCATACTACCTTAATGTAGCTACTTACATACCTTGAGCAATTCCAAAGCCGCCGTAAACTCCGAGGTACATGTCTCTTAATTGTGTGTTTACAGTACCGTTCACCAACTGAGGAAAATATGAAACTCACACACACACACACATCACGCCTATATCCCCGAAGGGGTAGGCAGAGGTGTATTACACACCCACAGTTTGCCAGTATTTTTAGTCCCACGTAATAGGGGCAAGCCTATTGCCGTCGCCGGACACATTTATAATGGGTTATGTCCAAAATGGCCGAATGAATTTAATAAAAAGTAGCAGCTATAGTGTAATTTTGAAAAAAAATTAAACCCCTTGCCTTGCAGTGAAATGTTGATGAAAGGCAACCAAATCTTACGTGGCAGCCGCTATGGCACAGTCAATTACAGTCCTGGGCGTCTCGGACTACATGAAACTACAGTAAAGAAAAGTAGTTAAAACTATTGTTTTTGGTAAGAATAGCTATATACTCGTACTAACACACATTTATTCTTTCACGATACTTAATCGTGATAATAGGAATATTAACGGTACAATACGTTATTACTCCTCGTCCGCGTGGTCAGCTCGTGGACACGGTTGGTACAATTCAACTGAAATTTCATCCGTTGATCAACAGGTGCACCAATTGCCGGTGACCTTGGCCCCGACCCCGGTTGGTGACCCACCGTCCTTACAGAAGCTGGTCAGAAGGGTTGCGTGCTGAGGGGTTTCAGGCTTTCATTCATCGACGCGGGATAAAACCCGAGCCCCAAAGATGTGGGATAATGCCCAACCCATACCTTGACCAAGGCCGCATAGGTGGCCATAGAATGCCGGCGCCTCGATGTAATTCTTTACGAGGGCACCCCCGGGACGCATGACAATGGACGGTAGCGCGGCCATGGGCCAGTGGCCGTAGCCGCGGAGTTAAAAAAAGGGGGACCTTGGTCAGTGAGTCCCTCTGCATGAGTGTTGGTAATATTTTTATGTAGTCCAATACAAAACAAATTTGTCCAGATATAAATTAACCTATTGCTGGCCATGTTCTCACAATACCTGAAAATCTGTCCAGATATAGATATACCAAAGTGTGATTAACGAATAGATAACGGATAAAAATATGATTTCGGAGATCTCATTTAACCGCCCTGAGTTTGTATTTAGGTATTTTTTTACTGTAGGTAGAATGTACTAAATTATATAGTTTTAGAATTTTATAATGGTGTAGACATACGAACCATATTCTTGTCATTAGACCACACCGCAAGCCAGAAATTGCCACCGATTTGTAAGGAATGCATCAGTATATACACTAGAATAGTCCCCACTGAGGCGTAAATGCCAATATTGGATAAGTAGTGCTTGTAGACTGCCCATTTTACCTAAAATGTAGAAAAAACATATTGCAAATTCACATATCACCACTAACCGTTGGGAAAGAAAGTCGAGAACGGACGGACATAACGAACTATAAGGGTTCCGAGACGTTAATTACAGACCCCTAAAAAAGGCACCAATATTAACACCAATGTTTTCTAGATTCAATTGAAAATTCTGTTGACCCTTGTATATTTTTTAATATAGGTACCTATAGGTAAATACTCACATTTCCTGTCTCTGTTTTCTCCTCCTCAATAATTTTCAATGTTTTCAACGTAATATTTTCATCCATTTGTTCTTTGCGGGATTTACCTTCATTATCACCTGGTAACATCACAACATTATATAGGATTTCTACCCCCAGTGTCACCCTAATCAAAAAAGCTTACCATGAAAAAAATATATATTAAAATCAAGAAACAGTTGTGCCAAGATCGTGGAGATCGGATAAAAATTGTAGTTGCTAGCCTGGGACACACATTATGCAGATACAGACGGACGAAAGCAAATTGTCCAGTCTCAAAATAAAGATACTTCACTCGCTTTGATCGCTCGTTCAATAACATACCTGCTCCAGTGGTGTCGGATGCATTAGAACGAGCTCCAGAAGACAAAGATCGGGCCCATTGCAATTTACGATGGAATTCGAAATCTGCAACAAATACTTAGTTCAAATCTCTCTATGACAGTTTCAATCTATATGTAGGGCACACAGGTTCCGCTATGACCTTCTTAGTATTTGACTGATTGACAAAATTGTTAACTCTAGTTTAAAATTAAGAGAACAAGCTAAATGATCTATGTTAGAACTTAAACAAAGTCATTTAAAATATTACACTGACACACAACGCTCAGTCACAAATAAAAAAATTGCAATTTGAGTTAGAGTATGTAACTAAGAAATATGAATGGTCTCTAAAAGACTTTATAAGTGTTCATCAAGTATAGATAAGGTACTCAAAACATCTAATTATAATACTGAGCGCCTTAATACATTTATATATAACCACTCGTGCAACATCAATTGCACAAGTCCTCCTCAATCTTTGGAGCACTAGGCTTCCCTTACAACTTGCTCCCCTTCTACTTCTTTAGTGTATGAATTGTGTGACAGTGTAAAAAGTAATAGTCAAACTGGTTATACTAAACTAATTTTATTTAGTGATGATATTGGAACTGATTTTGGTTCTTTTCTGATACAACAATTTAATTCAAATTGTTATTCAATTATTAATAACTGTTATCCAGGTGCATCTTTAAATGAAATTATGCAAAAGATATTAGAATATAATTTTGACTCAAACAGTAAAATAATTATTTTCTACTCAAACAGGGGTAAAATTAACAAAAATGAACTATCCCTATACTTTGACAAAATGCAAAACTTAAATGTTGAACATGTAGTAATGTTTACATTACCATATATAAAAGGTGTGCCAGACGTGGAAAATTCTCTTAGATATAAGATAAATTTACAACTCAATTTAACTAGCCAATATAATAATAAATTCCATGTAATTGACTTTAATTCTGTTTTTAAGAGAACTGTATATAAATACAATTTGTCAACTTCTGACAGTAAGTTTAACGATAACAAACATATTGTTTATGTAAACAAAGGTAGGTATTTTCTACCAAAGCATTATAAGAGACAAATAGCAAGTTTGCTATTCAATTATTTTTACACTTCAGCCAAGAACTTGGCTGACAAAACTGCTTCTATTGAGCAATGTAGATTTAGTGTTAAGACTTTGGAATCTGTTCCAAGTAATTTAAATTAAGTTCTACGACAACAGAGGCAATATTACCCTTTAGCAGACATAGTCAATTAATTGAATTAAATTTAGTTACAAATATTAATTATGTTAAAAAATGCCCTCCAAATCAAACCAAATCAAAAAATGTAAATTATATCAACATAGGGCATCAAAATATTGGTTGTTTAACACATGGCAAAGAGTTAGAGTTGGAACTGTTAATGAATTCAGATAACATAGATATTTTTTGTATTACAGAACATATGCGTAAGTCGAATGAGCTCATGTTCAATTTCAGTAATCACCGGGTTGGTAGTGCATTCTGCAGGGTGACCACAGTACGGGGGGGATCTTTGATTTTATTAAATAAAAAACTTAAATTTAAAGAACGGAAAGATATTGTGTCTCTTTCTCTAGAGTGTAAAATCGAACTGTCTTGCGAGGAAATGGAGCAATTCATAGTAGTATGCGTGTATAAACCTGGAACCTCGCCCTTTTGCGAATTTGAGGAACTTATTGACAAAGTTCTATGTAAACTTGGAAAAACTAATAAGTACCTAATAGATTGTGGTGATTTTAATGTCGATTTACTTGTTGCCTATGAGTTATAATATTTTAAATTTATTTAAATCACACAATCTTACAAACTTAATTTGGAGCCTACTAGATATTGTGCTACAATAGCCACTTGCCTGGATAATATATACAGCGATATGTTGCCAGAAAGTAAAAGTATTATAAAAAAGCTAGATTCAGACCATTGTGGTCAAATAGCATATTTTAAAATCACTAAAGAAAAAGTTATAAAACGTAAAATATTATGTAGACCAATAACTGGTGACCGCTTGGAACGTATGAGGGTTGGACTTTGCAATAAAATTCCTTTCTTAGACCCTGGCTTAGATCCAAATGTAATGTATAAATTATTTTTTGATTCTTTTTACAACGAGTTCAACTCCATGTTCAAGTCTAAGGAGGTCATGATTAGTGATAGTTCTACTTTCAGTGAATGGGCCACTGAGGGTATACACAAAAGTAGACAAAACCTTTATGAACTATACTCAGAATAACAGCTTAATAGATCAGTTGAATTTCTAGATTATGTTAAAACTTATTCAAAAAAGTTTAAAACAGATTGTTTAGCAGCTAAATCAAAATATATAAGTGATAAAATTCTCAATAGTGCAGACAAAGTTAAATCTACTTGGAAAATTATAAAAGCGGAAAGAGGTCAACAAAACTTAAATGATAATAATTTTAAACTTAATATAAATGGTAAAATAACAACATCAGACTTCAAGGTCGCTAACGAATTTGAAAATTTTTTCTCCCGAATTCCTGTAGATTTGACAAAAACCCTAGGCTCTTCAACCCCCATTGCAGAATCTTTGTTAAAAGCAAACGTTCCATGTTGTAACGTTATATTTAAATTCAGTAAAGTTAACATAAACACCATCTTAAAAACTTTTAAATCTTTAAATATCAAGAAAACTGACCTCTGAAGAATTTACTAAATACACAGAGATGCCCCATCTCTGTGTATTTAGTACATTCTTTTATTGAAATGGTTGCTCCTGAACTAGTAATAATATTTAATAATTGTGTTGATAGTGGTGTGTTCCCTGATTTAATGAAATCTAGTAAATTAATTCCCCTGTTTAAATCGGGTAGTACTTCAGATCCGTCCAATTTCCGTCCCATTTCTGTACTACCTACATTTAGTAAAATTTTTGAAAAAATTATGCTTAATCAAATGCAAAATCACTTTAACTTTAATAAACTATTACATACAAAACAATTCCGTTTCACTCGTGGTCGGTCCACCACTGATGCCGGAATTAAATTATTAGAGTGTATATACAGGGACTGGGATGAGTCATATGATGCTTATGGTGTATTATGTGACTTATCTAAGGCCTTCGATTGCGTTCAACACCAGACTTTAATTAAGAAACTTGATCATTACGGAATCCGGGGGACGGCCTTGAATTTCGTCAATTCTTACTTAAGTGATAGGGTCCAGAAAGTAGTGATCAATGGTAAACAGACACCTGGTTCTCCTGTAGCAATGGGGGTACCACAGGGTTAAATTTTCCTTTTCTTTTTCTAGTATATATTAATGATCTCCCTCACCTCATAAGAGACGACCACGAGGTAGTTTTGTTTGCTGATGACACACTTTAATATTTAAAGTTAAACGTGGACAGCGCGAACTTGACGATGTAAACATTGCCCTCTCTAGGATAGTCCACTGGTTTTGTGCTAATAATTTATTATTAAATGAAAATAAAACTAAATGTGTAAGATTCACCTTACCTAATGTAAGACTTGTTAAAACCAGTGTTAAGGTTAGGGATGATATAATAGAATTGGTCGATGACACTGTCTTTCTGGGCATAACGTTAGACTCCAAATTGCAATGGGGGCCTCATATCGGGAAAGTTTCGGCCAGGCTTAGTTCAGCAGCCTATGCTGTCAAAAAGATCCGACAACTTACAGACATTAAAACGGCGCGTCTTGTCTACTTCAGCTACTTCCACAGTATCATGACATATGGCATACTACTGTGGGGTAACGCTGCCGATATTGAATGCATCTTTGTGTTGCAGAAGAGGGCTGTCCGGACTATCTATGGAATGGGGTCTCGGGAGTCATTAAGAGATAAGTTTAAGCATATTAACATCCTTACAGTGTATTCACAGTATATTTATGAAATTTTATTGTATACCCACAAGAACAAAAGTAAATTTGTGAAAAATAGTGATAATCACAATCTAAACTTAAGAAATAAGGATAAACTGGCTGTTCCTAAATTTAGGCTTCATAAAGTGAGTAATTCTTTTGCAGGGAACTTTATTCGAATGTACAATACATTGACAACCGAAATAGCAAATTTATCTGTTAATAAATTTAAAAATCTAATAAAACGTAAATTGTGCCATAAAGCTTATTATAGTATTAATGATTTCTTAGATGACAAGGCTGCCTGGTTGTAACACGAATTGCTCCTTTCTAAATAACTCTGTATTAGATGTAACCCTTCTGGCCTGCCTCTGTGAGGACGGTGGGCTACTATCCCGCCATTCTCAGGCCCCAATCATGAAGGTCCTGCTCGTATTTAAGTCTGAGGCGCCCTCGCCGCACACTTTGGAACTCAGCGGGCTACCTACCAACTTTAATTCTGCGAAAAATTTACTTTTGGGGGGAAAATCTGGGGGCAGGGCAGTGCCTCCGCCAAGTCGATATATTTAAAATTAAATAAAATAACGTTTATTATCTTTGAAATTTTTAGAAAATTATTTAGATTCGTCAAAAGTTGGTGTGACTCTACCGAGGGTTCCAAAATGCAACTCAGTTCGGCTTTTTTCCACAATATTTCATCTTACGTGCTGTGTGGCCTCACCCCACCACGCTTTCACTCACCGATGCGGGATAAAACCCGACCCAACTTCACGACAGAGGTTACAAAGGTGGCCAAAGTCCGCCGGGCGCCACAGGGAATTTTCTAGAGTGCGTGCCTGGGCCACCCGGCGGACTTTGGCCACCTGTGTAACCTCTGTCGTGAAGCACTTTTTGATCAGTTATTTTGTTTATTCCTCTGAATAATCTAAGAATTTCCACTTTATCTCTCACCTTCGGCCGTGGTTGCCTGTTCAGTGCTTTGATGATGTAACAAGAAATCAGCAAAGGCGCCTTTCTTGTCAAGAAGTTGTTGATAAGTGCCACGTTCGGATATCTGTCCATCGCGTACTACAAGGACTAAGTCCGCATTCGCCAGGTATGAGATGTTGTGAGTCACCCATACACGGGTTTTGTTTCCTAGCAGACCTTTTGGGCCTATAACCTGTTGGAGATGGCGGTTACTCGTTAGTACACACTGCGGTTAACAGTCAACTAATTTTAAATGTGAAATACCTCAACAAAGACATCTACATCACTTACCTGATCAAAGATATGTTTCCCGACGTGCGAGTCGACGGCGCTGAGCGGATCGTCCAGCAAGTAGTTGTCAGCGGCGCAGTACACCGCGCGCGCCAGAGCCACGCGCTGCTTCTGTCCGCCCGACAGGTTTATACCTGACACACACATGCAGACCCACTGTGTACTATGTAGCTACCAAACACATTCATTCACTTCAAGCACTTACCTTTTTCACCAATTTCAGATTGATCACCACCAGGAAGGATATCTAAATCTGTTCTTAAGGCACACGCGTCGATAATTCGTTCGTACTTATTTTTATGAAATGCGTTATCAAACAAAATGTTATCACGTACGGTGGCGTTTTGTATCCACGCTTGTTGCGCCACATACGACGTAGTACCTGAAAAAAGTATCGATGAAACTATTTAGATCAAAATTCATATCCCGATATCTAAGCCCGAAACCTTTTAGTATGGGTAAAAATAGGATGTAAGTGTGTAGAGCAAACACTATTATGTACGTACCTCTATATCATCTACGCACCTTTAACATTGACTCGTCCGGACAGTTTGTCCATCTCCCCCAGCAGCGCGGAGAGCAGCGAGCTCTTGCCAGCTCCGACCGCGCCCACGACCGCAACAAGCGAGCCGCGAGGAATGTGTACGCTCAAGTTCTTCAGTATCGGCTCTGACCCCTCGCTACCCCAAGAGAAGTGACCACCTTCTATTACGATCTGATCAGCTGCAAGAGAAACTTTTTGTTTCAGTGTGGGCGAGTCCAGACCTCGTTATGGGTTTGGGCGCAGATACTCTCTCGCTGGATACAATGATACGAGGCTGGTCTCTACGGGGAGGAAGTGGAACGTGGCCGTATCCTCTTGCAAGCAGGTAATGCTCGCGAAGGAAGCAGCCGGGAGAATGAGTCAGCATGATGGTTAGGGAACCCTCTAGTTCTGAAGTTGGCGACGCCTCCGCCGCAGACTTTACCTACGCGCAGGTCTTCCTACCTTCATAATAGAGTCTGAGGACGGCGTGGTTGGTTTCCCGCCGTCCTTAAAGAAGCAGGCTATAAGACTTCTTACCGACGCGGGGTAAAACCCGACCTCCAAAGATGAGAGACACCCAACCCAACTGCTGACAGAGACCGCATACATAGGTGGCCAAAGTCCGTCACTGCCTGGCAATGACGGCACTTAAAAAAAAAGTAAGTTACAGTTCTTTTGCAAACTTAATTTACTTACGTTCCTTAGCGTTATGCTCTATCATAAAAGTATTTAATTCTTCGGCATTTAAGAATTTGTCCAATCTTTTGACACTGACATAACTCTGTTGAAATGAAATTTGTAACAGTACATACTCGTAGGTAAAGCTTAGAAAAGTTACCTCATTTAGAACTTAAAATGATTTTGCTACCGACCTGTATAATATTAGGAATTATATTTGGTAACATAATTATAGGGAAACGCAGTATATTAAATAAAGAAAGGGCTACGAATGCCCTTTTCGAATCGAGCACCTCTGTGTCATTTACTAACACAAAACACATGAATGACGTCAGCGATACCTGGAAATAACACTCGGTTTGTATTTATTTAATATGAATTTTCCTTATCTCTATGTGGACGTAAATAGTAACACTTACCAAAAATGGTGTGCAGTTATATAAAAACGCCGATACTGAATTATAATATGCCATCTTTTGTAGTACTTTCATTTCTTTATTTCTTATTTTAAGTATGTGCTCCTGAAAACTTGGCTCCCATGCATATATTTTAAGTACCTGAAACAAATACATGAAATCACGTCTTTATCCCCGAAGGGGTAGACAGACGCGGTCATGACGTCCACATTTCGTCACTAATATTAGTCCCACGTAATGAAGCAAGCCTATTGCCGGCACTAAAAGCATTTTGCCTGAGCCTCGTCAGTCAGCACCACATCAGTGTACCACGTGAAACTGTAGGTTTGCGCAGATTTGACATGGGACTTTTGACCGTCGTCGTCGATACAGATCTCTATATTATAAACCAGCTGATCGCTGCAGCTCCGCCCGCGTGATTTAGTTTACTCGTTCCCGGTTCCCGTGGGAACACATTTCCGGGATAAAAGTAGCCTATGTTACTTAGGGTGAATGTAGCTTTCCAATGGTGAAAGAATTTTTGAAATCGAATCGAAAGAAGTTACCAATTTTGTACACGACTGTACTCCATACAAATGTAGGGCAAACGAAAACTTTTTATTTTCAAACTAAATAGTTCAAATTTATTGTAGCTTCATACGACTATTTCACGACTATTTTTTGTCAAAAACTTTAAACCGACAATCGCAGGCGTTCCGGAGAAATTTGAAGTTTTCAAATGTTCAAGCCATAATCCTCATCAGGTTACCTTTATATCTCTGGAACCTTTTAAGGACTATTTCTGAGATTTGGCATGTCGTTACGACTATTTCATGACTATTTTTTGGAACCTAAACCAATTCGATAGGCTTTACCGTTTGCTTGCACCAGAGATGAGGATTACAGCTTGACGTTCAAGCCATAATCCTCACTAACTTATAGCTATAACGCCGAAACTATAATACGACTATTTTTTTTACATGTACGACTATTTATAACTATTTCATGACTATGTTTTAGCGTTGTCAAAATTCGTGTTCATTGAGATTTCAAATATGAGGATTACAGCTTGAAGCACACGTGCGTTATTCGATACAACAGAGTCTCACGAACATAAGTTCCTCGTTTCGACTTATCTGACTTGGGCGATGATAAAGTATCTTAGCACATTTTGAAAAAAATATCAATAGTAAAAACAAAGTAATTAAATAAAATCGATCTTACTTTTATGCCATTAAGCACTTCGCTCATAAGTTTCATCCTTTGATCTTTATACCCCATCAATTCCATTTGGAATTTCTTTTGTAAGCCAGCGAAGACACCGTTGATAGGCATCAGTACCAAAATGATTGCCAATCCAGCCAGAACTGACGGTCCCAACTGATTCCATAAGAAGTACAGAGCCAAAGCTATTTGTAAAGGCGCAGACCACAAAAAATGTACGAATGTCAGATCACTGAACCTGTAGCAAACAACGACAGTCAGTATATTCCCGGATTTCCCTAAAACTCCTGGTCAAAACTCAGAAGTCTAGTATTAGATGACTACTTTTACGCTTATAACGCTCAGACACTATACTACTCAACTATTATATGTTGGAGTTTTAGCCTCATCTTACGACAAGGGTTAGACAGTGGCCTTGTGGGTACTCTTCCTAAGATGTTGCCTTTTATGATCAAACTATTATGTAGGTATCAGCATACATTCTATCTACCATTAGATATACCTACATATAAAATATTTGTAGTGGGCATTTGGCCACTTTCCACCTGAAACTTTAACCACGGTAATTATTTCGGTATCATATACCTATTTTGTCAAAAAGGTCAAAGTGTTATGTTTTAGTTAATTTACTAGGTAAGTATTTTGTTTCGCGATAACAGTTCCATTTCGCATTGATTGACTCATCGCTGCTTATTCTTGCAATCAGGACAGGTCGAGACAAGTAGGTACCTATTTGTGTGATCAGATTAGGTACTGATAAAAGATATAATTTGTAACAAACATAATGTAGTTGTACCGACCTATAATAGGTATGTAGTTATCTAGTTTTCATAGCTCCAACTGTTCAGATTAGGACTAGACCACACACACACACACACACAAAACCACGACCCGAGAGAGGCGAGAGGGCAAACAGAGCCGTCAATTTCGCAGTAACTGTAAGTAATAAACCTTTTATTTTCATACATCTCCACCTGGTATATTATTAAAATTTGTAGTATTTTTTTTTGATACCAACTCGCCTTGTTTTTTGCAACCCCAATGAGCGCCGTCTGTAGTATTTGGTCCGAAACTTTGGACTACTTTGTAATTTGTACTTTGTATTGTACGCGTGTAATAGTTAGTTATAGATCAGTTAAATTAAAATCACACCAATATAAGTACAGACATACATTAGGTATGGATAGACATAAAAGACCCAAATGCATGTGGATACATTTATTATTTATAAAATGGGGAAATACCTTTTGATATTTTAATTATTACTAGGTAAAGCTACGCTGCTGTAAACAGTGCACGGCTTCGTATTGAGCGAAGTGGTTTTTTTTGTATTTAAATTGAATATTTGAGCTTCGTCACGACCTTAATTGAAATAAGCTATTAATTTAGGTGTATAAATTTTAATTATCGGTCAAGAGGTTGCTGAGAAACGAACATCCGAACATTTTACATTTAACCTGCTCCATGGGAGCTCCGCTCGCTTCGCTCAATAATCGCTTGAGAATCTTAACATTTTGTAAATAACGCAAAACAAAAAAAAATTGATGGCGCCACCTAAAAAGGAAATATATCTGTGTGATCCACAGATGTTTGTTTTGGAGTTTGGGTGTTTTCTACATCTACCAAATTATATTATGTATATAGGTATTTAGAAATATACAAGTATGTTTATCAGTTGTCTAGATCCCATAGCAAAAGCAAAAGCTATTAGTTTGTGCTTGATGACGTTGTGTAAGAATGTCCAAAATGTTTATTTATTTAGTTTATACCTACCCTTCTCAAGAAGTCACACGTACCTTGTCACATCAGTAGACATTAAGTTAATTATTTCCCCAAGTGTAGACTCCTTTCTAGCTGCGTTTGATAAACTCATGGCTTTCTTATACACCATGCTACTCAATGCACTATTCACATTCAAGCCAACAGTATTGGATTTTACAAAGAACTGCCCCATGAACGACGCTTGTAAGGTAGAACACAACAACATACCCACAGCGTATAAATACCCTCGCCATGCTGGCTCATCACCTTCGACGAAACCTATAATTAATCTGAAAAATTCAAATCTTTTTAACACAAATGATACCCTTTGTTTATAGGCACTCGTTCTTTACCCCATGGGAATCCTTACAGTTACGAGTACCTATAGAGGGTTTTAAAATTTTAATTTCATAAATAAGTACCTACATGTTAATACCTAGGTAAGGTTATGTGTATAAGTATAAATAAAGTTAAGTACGTAGTAACCTAATCTAACCACAGTTAAGTAAAAGAATACCTACCTATGTACTAGGTATATCTAGTATACCTAGTACATAGGTACCTACAAAGTCTAAAAAACTGGAATTTCGCTTAGGTGTTGAAGTATTCCTCCACGACGTTAGTGGGTGGGACCCTTTTTTTTTTTAATTCTGCTCTAGGCCGCGGCCGCTCTCACGTCCGTTGCCGTCCGTCTCTAGTACTCACGCAGAATGTATTTCCAGTGGCGGCCGGCGGACTTTGACCACCTGTGTGGCCTCTTAGGGTGGGTAGGTATCTAACCTAACTTGTACTATTAGATAGATACCTATATATTTATTCTGTGACCTTAACCCTTTCCCAAAAGCCTGGCGGCATTGCCACGTTGGATGGCAATGCTAAACTACGTAATTGCTATTTAATGATTACAATATTAAAAAATCTTACCTAAGTAACTCCGGCGCCGCAAACGAAAGTAAATCGTTACATAATCGCAATACAAAACCAACTATGAACAATCTGCCGAAAGCTTTGCATACACTTGGAAACAGTGAGATCGGTTTTTTAGATATCTGTTTCTTCTTTTGACCTTTCAAGAAAGGAGTTTCTGAGTTGTTATCAGACTTTCTGGCAATAAAAAAAAAGTAGATGTCACTTTTGAGTATACTTATATACCAATTTTTCGGGTTAAGAAAAGCAAGGTTTAAAAATGTCTACTAACGATTCTCGTTTTCTAAGAGCGCGATGCCAAAATTTTTCAAATTTTGCAACCGACACTTTTGAAACATGCTGAGGGTTCAAAAACCACAAGTCATTTTCAGTTAAAGTTCTTCGGTATCCCGTCCAAAATATTTTATCGAACCAGCTAAACATGAGCCGGCTGAGAAAACTTGATGCATTTTCAGGGGATTGTCTCTATAAAAATACGGAAAAATGTTATTTGAACACTGAAATTATAGCTTCAAAAGGTATCGCCATTAGCAGATTTCGACATTGGTGTGAAAGAAATGCTTCGTAATTGCTCATCTTTAGGCTTGCATCATTTGACCCGAAATATTTAAGTAATAGATATGTCTTACAAGCAGGCCTTACAGCCATCACTAAGCTACAAATAAAATATCTATACAAATAAAAAGGAATCGCCGTTCGTTTGTCGCGCTAAAATTCAGGAACGGCTGGATCGAATTGGATAATTTTGGTCTTGAAATATTCGTGAAGGTTCAGGCAACGTCTAAAAGGTAAAATAAGGGCGGTACGAAGTTCGCCAGGACAGCTAGTACTTAATATAAATAGACGAGGGCAAATAAACAAATATAAGTGTACATAATTAATGAGCTACATAAAACATAACTGTGCTTGATCTTTAGAAATATTTCTACGATAATTTAAAACAAAAAATACCTCATCATAAATGTATGGTGAATCTCTAGGCAGCATATCCGCAAAACAGTTCAATATGAACATAACTACAACAAGTAAATAGTACATGATATAACTTGCAAAATTATATCGGACATACATGTCGTCTGGTTCCATAAACTTCATTATTTCCATTCTGAGCTGTGGTAAACCAAACAAAATAAGAAGTAACCAAAATATGAAAAGTACTCCTGATGTCCGCATGCCATATTTTCTGTTGTAAGATACTAAAGTTGTAGCTAGCACCTGAAAAAATCTTTCCTTATTAATTTGCTTAACACCAGCAAGTGTAAAGTGTTTGTGTTAGATGTGGGTTGACGTCAATATTGTGGTAGCCGGCCATCAAATTCACATCGTAGACGGGCGCACATCGGTATTTGAATATAGCTTCTTTGTACGTTTGTTTACAGAAATAAGCAGGCAACTAAACGTCTTATCAACTAATATTAGTCATCATCCACCGAACCTTTTCCCAACTCAGTTGGGGTCGGCTTTTCAGTCTAACTGCGATTCGGCTGAACTTCGATATTTTCCGTGAAGCGACTGCCATCTGACCTCCACAACCCATGGAATATCGAAGTTCTGTAGTTAGACCGCGAGGATTTTTGATTTAGGGCTCCAACTACACCTAACGACTGCCATAATGTTCGTATGACCACTGGGACCGACGGCTTCACGTGCTCTCCGAGGCACGGAACTAATGTTAGTGTGACCTACAAATGTTTTTACCTAACTGAATTAGAATGTATTTTATGTCAACATTTAACACGGTCACTGTGAAACCATTTTTTCATAGACTTTCAGTCTGTGCAGCCTGTGAACTCTTAACGCAATAAAGGTGTTAAAAAGAAAATGTCAGTGCTGATTGGACTGGTAATTATTTAGCAGACTAGATAATTTATTGTTCCATTGTTAATACGTAGGTCACACTATAAGTTTTGCGTAACTTAAAAAAACAACATGTTAAAACCATAATATTATGTTTATTGCTTTTCAAAATACTCTCCTTTACATTTTAAATATTTTTTCATGCGATCGAACCATTTTTTAAAACAGGAGGACCACAGATCTGAAGACGTGTTTTCTACGTGCTGATTGAACGCTATCACTGCCTGTTCGGAGTTGGTAAAAGTGAAACCTCTCGTCAAATCTTTGATTTTGGGGAAAATACAGAAATCACAGTGTGCTAGGTCGGGGCTATGCGCAGGATGGGTGACGAGTTGTTTTTTTTCGGAAGCTAAAAATGACTTTGTTTTGTTGGCCGTGTGTGAAGAAGCGTTTTCATGATGTAGGAGACCGCGGCTTTTGGGTCGTCTTTCGCGAACTTTTTCTAACACCCTAGGTAAACAAATGGTAGAATATCAGTCGGCATTAACACTCTTTTGATCTTCAAGTGGAATTGTACAGATGGGACCCGTAGCTGAGAAAAAAAACGCGATCATTTTTTTACCAACGTTTCTCGCCTGGCTCACTTTTGTTGGCTTGTTCTCATTTTCGTTTCAATTGTCTTATAGGTAATCCGCGGGTTTTCTTCAATTAATCGCTTAACAGTAGCCACATTATTTTCGTTGATGGTAGTTGAAGGCCGCTCACGAAATTCGTCATGTAAAGAAACTCGATCTCTCTCAAATTCAGCAAACTATCGCCTGACGGTGCTCGAACAAGGTGCTTCTCTCCCAAAGGCATTTCGAAGACGAGCGGCATAGTCTTGCGGAGAGAGAAAATTTTTAAAATCATAAAAAAATCATCGCTCTAAAATCTTTTCGACTTAATTCCATTTTCGTTGCATACGTAGAACTTTGATGTGGGATAAAAAACAATTGACAAATGATTTCCCGCCAATTGTTTGTTTTATTACTGAGAAGGTTGCAACGTTTAAAAAAATATAACATTCGAAATTCAAATAGTTCCGATTAGCTAGAAGTGCAAAACTTTTAGTGTGCCCCATGTATTTCCGAAGGTAAGTATTTCATAAAATCAGAAAACCACATCACGTACACGTCTTGGGGACATTCAAGGGAATACCCGAACCTAATATGCTAGGTATACATAAATCTCAAGAAAAGAAAAAAACCGGCCAAGTGCGAGTCGGACTCGCGCACAAAGGGTTCCGTTCTATTATCGCTAAAAACGGCAATAAAATAACGTTTAAAACAATGGAAATTTGATGTTGAATTTTTTGATAATTGCAATGAGAAAAGCTCAAAGAGAACAGCTGTTCTCTTTGAGACAGTCTTGATAATGCCTCGTGAGTAGGTGAAACATATGTCGACGTTTAACATGTCTTCTATTTAGCAAAATCATTGCAATTATCTAAAAATTCAACATCAAATTTCCATTGTTTTATCATGAACTTTCGCCAGGTAACGCCTGACTCCATTCAGTATTTAAAATAACGTTTGTTGTATGGGACCCCCTTAAATATTTTATTATATTCTGTTTTTTTAGTATTTGTTGTTATAGCGGCCATAGAAATACCTACATCATCTGTGAAAATTTCATGAGATACGATGGACAGCAGTCTTAGTAATAGAATCCCGTTTTACCCTATGGGTACGTAACTCTAACAAAAACCGGCCAAGTGCGAGTCGGGCTCGTGCGCAAAAGGTTCCGTACCAAAACGGCATAAAATCACGTTTATTGTATGGGAGCCCCCTTAAATATTATAATATGTGAATTTCAACTTTCTAACTATCACACGGTTATTAAGATACAGCATGGAGACAGACGTACGGACGGCGGCGTCTCAGTAATAGGGTCCTGTTTTACCCTTTGCACACGGAACCCTAAAACGAGTCTGTAAATATATTCAAGCATAAAGCAAGGTTGATGACCTACAAATTGACTCAGAGTAGAGAACAGTCGCTATGGCTACGAAACGCGTATCTCCGTATATAAAATGTACTCTTTGCGCGTAACTCGTTTACACGTCCGATAGTATTTGTATTCTGTTTCTACGAGTATATAATAGTTAAGTACACAGAGTTCAAAACAGACAGGTTGTATCAAACTAGACTACACTATCTATTTTTTACGCGTATTGAATAGCATTAGTCATCGCAGCGGCTGACGTTATTTACTCTACTATTAGTAGATATGTCAGTACCTAGTACGTAATAGTTCGTGGGGAATCACATGTCAAATTACTTACATAATAGTTATAGGTAGGCACCAAGGACTATGCCTAATTAATATATTATATAGAAGTTTCTGAACTGAAGTGGGGCTTGTGGTCTAGTGGTAACCGACAATGTTAACACATTGCAAAGGTTAAGCAATATTCTAGTCAGGCCGGTCTTAGGATGGGTGACCATTTCTTAAGACACTGAGACTCCTCCGTGCCTCGAAGAGCACGTTGAGTCGTCGCGGTCCCGGTTGTCATACGAACATCTATTGCAGTCGTTAGGGGTAGTTGGAGCCCTAAATCAAAAATCCGACCGGTCTAACTACAGAACTTCGATATCACCCATGAGTTGTCACATGGCAGTCGCTTCACGGAAAATATCGAAGTTTAGCAGAATCGCAGTTAGACTGGAAAGCCGAAATAGCTCGGTGAATGATGATAGAAGTTTCTGAACAAATTGTAGTCTACAACAGGGGTGGTGTCAACCAACAGAGGGTCTTCTGAAAACCAGAGCGTCTAATAAGACGTTTCCAGGCTATGCAAACATACTTACGTACGAAACTACGAACCTACATTTTAATCGCACCTTTATCCTCGTTTAGGTGCATAACAGTCTTATGCTAAGTATTAGTTTTGTTAACTCCCCGAAATAATCTCCGCCGTTATACGTAGATCTTTATAAAAAAGCTCTTTTTTATGACATACATTGCAGTTTTTTCTTCAAACTTCAAATTATTTATGAAATATTTAAACGTAATAGTGAAACAATACTTACAAATGTGAATAACTTAACAACTGGATTATAATATTCAGCGTCTGAAACTATTTGCATTTTTCTAGAGGATATTTTTACTACCTCAATAACATCAACTATTTGTTGAACTAACAAAAGTAATAACAATATCAATTTACTGATATTTAGTTTATTACGAGGTATGTTGAACTCTTTACTTGTAACCATTTGGCATATATCGATCACAGCTGCTAGCCATAGATAGCCACAAGGGACCCATACGAGTACAGTTTTTTGAAAGCATGGTGTGAACTCTGGATATTCAGTATCCCATGTTAAGCTAGTATTCTGAAACAACAGTTTACTTTAGACTATGATCATAATTATGGTTAGGTTAGAGGTTTTCAAGGAGAATTAGGACCTACAAAAGAAAATTAATTATGATTTGGAATAAGCACAAAGGCGGCGCTGGCTTGTTATTGCTTTGTATTCTTTGTTTATCACGAAACTTAATAAATAAGTCCTACTAGTTATTTAACACAAAACAACACAAAATAAATTATCTATTAGTCTTTATTTATTTAATTAACATTAATTTATTTAATTATTACTTCATATTATAAAACAAAGTCTTCCGCCGCGTCTGTCAGTCTGTCCGCGATAAACTCAAAAACCGGTCAAATGCGACTCGGACGCGCGCAGTTAGGGTTCCGTACTCTATAAAAACGCAAATAAAATTACATTTTTTGTATGGGAGCCTCCTTAAATATTAAGGACCCTAAAAACTACGGCACCGATTTTTACACCGTTTTTACTAATGGATAGAGTGGTTGTCGAGGAAAGTTTGTGTTGTAATGTGTCAAGCGGGCGAAGTTGCGAGCGTCCGCTAGTTCATGATAAAACAAAGTTCATTGGCACATTGCACAATATTATAAAATTAAGCGAGCACTTACCCAAAATGTAGACCTACAGAAATAATCCATAATAGTATAAACAGTTATTGTTCACGCAACACAACCTTCTTCGCTAAGTTTTCAAACCACAATAAACATAATTATTGAAAAGTGGCGCTTAAAATTATTTATTCAACAACGCGTGAAAGAAGTGAATCACACTTGTCTGTACAAGTGTGATTCAACACAAATACAAAAATAAAAGTACAAGGCTGACTGAAACAAATGTCTGTACATTTGTTTCAGTCAGCCACAGATAAACAATCTTCTTCCTGCAAATGAGTGGTTCCATTGTTTACCGCTGATTTTGCCGATATATTTGGTTGTATGGGATCAACCGCCGCCGCCTTCATCAGCGTTCCCCGCTCCCACATGATTAGGACCACTGGGCCATAGGTTAGGAACAAAACAATTTGGCGTCTTGACCACTCACTAGACTAAATCTAGTTACGCGGCTGATATGACATTACTCTAAAATGTTAAGTTTTTTTGCTGTAAAAGCGATCTGCTACATCAAGTTTACAAGAAGATGTTTTTAACTTTAATTTCTATCTAATATTTAATCAAATTATATTATTAATTTCTTTTTAAACCTATTTATTTCTAATAATCACAGTATATATCATCACAGTATATAATAATATTTGGATGTTTCTATCAACATGGTGTCTAAAGTCCGCGGATCGATCGAACGACTGACATGAGTGTTGTCACTCTCCTTTACCGTGGCGCTCGGAAGAGTTTGTCGTTATCCAATAATATCGCAGGAAATTTCAAAAAATGTGTTAATTGAGTCACGCGTTCGGAATTTTCTGCGATATCGTTGGTTATCGACAAACTCATCCGATGCCATGCTAACAGGAATCCTGACAATTACTTTTATATATCGCCATGACAACACGATGTACCAAGTTAGATATCGATAAAAAATTGCAAATGCAAAGAGGTTCAATATAAACATTATTAAAAAAAAACCATTATTGTAATCTTAACATAGTATAAAACAAGTCGCTTCTTGCCGTATGTACCTATGTCTATGTATATATCTTTAAAAGTACGTACACTACGTACTACGTACGTAAACTACGAATTTTTATGTTTTCGGTTTTCACCAATGGACAGAGTGGTTCTCAAGAAAGGTTATTATTAGTACCTACCTATATAGCTAGTTAAAGATATTTTTTTCTGATCTGAGAATAACGTAAATACCCACAATGTTACCTTTATTTCATTAAGTTTAATACCTATTTATAATTGTGTCTTTTTTATCTAGCGCGACTTTGCCGGCGTAAACATTTTGTTAAAACACATTAGCAATACGGACCTAGGCCTCATAAACTAAGCCCGCTATTTTTATATTTCTAACATACAGTTAATACATATAGATAGATACATCTCTTTTCCATTGGACTATGGTATTCTACTTACCATTTACCAACCTGTCCATCAACACTCGCCATGTACTGACCTGTTTCATCAACCTCCTTTCATCCATCTTTTCTACGTGCCCGAACCATCTAAGCATCCCTTTATCTAGATCACTACACACCGCGTAGTTCCCGTATCACGCGGCTGTTCCTCACTTTAGCCATACTTTTCAAACTTCTCAGTTTCACTCCACATTGCATTTATTTTACTTTCATGCTTCTTCTGCCACACCCAATATTCACTACCGTTCAAAAGTGTAGGGACAAGCACTCCTCTACGCACAACCAGCCGGGCCTTTTGACCGAACCTTCTGACTGTTCATAAAGGTATGCTGTGACCCAATCACTTGATTCCCTGCTATAACTCTTCGTTTAATATCATCGTCATAATACCCTTTATCCCTTGTAAACTTGGACCCTAGGTGCACGAACTCTTTCCTAGGTCCACTTTTTCTCCTTCAATCACACATTTTTATATTATATCGTACAAAATGTTCAAACGTCAATACCCTTACCAAAATCCAATCTTAATCATTGTTTTAGCTAGAGATATCCAGGGAAGTGTCCCTCTGAATAGCGAATGCGATATTCGGACTTATAATACTTGCACAAACCAAAATGATCCTACAAAAGTTTTGGAGACCACCAAAGTTATTAATTTTACTGTTGGTTGCAGAAAGTTCTGCAGTTGGCGTAAGTAACCCACAGATGTTAATATTTTTGGTCTTACTTCCTGAACGTTACTTTCCAGAGTGGTCATTGCTGCCAGCATTCTGGGAAGTATTCAGTCAATGACGACGTCAATGAGTTGTTCCACGAACTTTCTAAATATTGTAATTTTATTGTATTGTTTTCATAATCGACATCCACACTTATGACATTTTTGAAACCTGATTTTCCTAGTCGATTTATCAAATTTATCGATAACGTGTATCGACCCTGTTACATCAAAAGTGGGAGGTAACTTTTTGTCTTGTCATTATAGTGTTATGATACAAAATGTATATGTATGTGTTTGTGAAAATGTTAATGTGTTATTCTTATTGTCAATTAGTCATGTGTGAGTTTCGTAGTGGAACCCGATTGGGCTTGAGCGTCTGAGAATGTGTGCGTGTCGATGACCCCCCCGCACCAAACATGGCAGACTTTTAAAATGCACAATGGCTTCTCGTCATATACGACGACCGTGTTGCTCTATGTATGGGATAGCTCCGTGTGGCACAAGTTATGAAACTATTGCTCGGCATTGCGAGTAAGCGTCTTGTGATAAGTGGGGGATGAAGTTTTGCTGCCATTGTGTGATAAGAATAGATTATACCTACTGTACAATAAAATTTCGTAAAGTCGGTAATTCGTTTGTTGGCAAATGTATAAAAATATTTAATAAAATTCCTCAGGATTTTGTTGACATGCGTCTTAATAAGTTTAAAATAGAAGTGAAAAAATGTTTGATGAAAAAGGCTATTATAATGTAGATAAATATTAATGATAAAAATGCATGGTCACCCTAATCTTCTGCCTTTGCACAATATAAATTGTAACACAATGTATAAACTAAACTATATTAAAAAAGAAAATGGATACATACCTAATCTACCTGAGTTTCTTGCTGGTATCTTCTCAGTAGAACCAAATGGTTTAATAATGTACTTAATTTAGTATTTTTATAATATTGCTTGACATGAAATTGTAAAATTTTGACATTCATATGTGCTCTTTATGTGCCTAAACTGAATAAACGAAATAGATTTTTTGATTTATTCGAATGATGGATGAAAACAAACTATGTACTACGGTGTTTATGAAGTCAACTAGGTATAAAACTACTGTGATATAGCGTAGGTAATCAATACTTTGGTTTTCTACAGACTATAGATAGTCGCCAATAACGTCTTTTTTCATTAACATACCTATGTACTTGCAACTTTACCTTCTGCTTAATAGCTATTATTGTCCCCATCTATCTTTCTTTAGTGATGTTGGCCACCCTGCTTCTTTTTCAGTACTCTTTCTCTCTGCGATCATTTCTGACTTCAGCTTGACTTAAGCTAGACTTAAGCTAGACTTTAGCTTCAGCTAACCAAAAAAGTTCTTGGGCTCAAATCCTGGAGTAACGATTGCAAGTTTTATGTTATTAGGCGCAAAGAGAATAATACCATTGGTGTCCTTGAAGTTGGCTAAAGGAATTATATATATAGTGATTAATAAAACATTAGAACGACCTTCAAGTTCTTTAATTCCTACATCCATAATTTATAAAACAAATCACGATAAATAGTAATTATAAATTAAATTTCTGGGTTTGTACTAACACCATTCAGCTCACTAGGCCAGCATCTTTAGCCAGACTGTAGAACATGGAGGAGCTATCCTGCAGCAACAGTTGGGGCGGCGCGTACTCGACGAGCTGTCCCTTGTCCAGCACCATGACGTTGGTGGAGTCCATGATGGTGTTGAGTCGGTGTGCGATAGTGATGACGGTGCAGTCCGCGAACTCGGCTCGTATGGTTCTCTGTAACACACAACACAAGACGCGTGTACGAGTGAGTATGAGTGAGCAGTGGCAGGCAGTAGACACTGTGTGTGCCAGCACCTGTATGAGCTCGTCCGTCTCCAGGTCGACGGCGGCGGTGGCCTCGTCCAGCACGAGCAGCGGAGTCTTGCGCAGCAACGCCCGCGCCAGGCACACCAGCTGCCGCTGGCCCACTGACAGGTTCTCGCCGCCCTCGGACACGCAGTGCAACAACCCAGCCTGCAGTCCTGTGGATAAGTAAGTAAATTATAATTATGATATCAGACATTCAGAGAAAAAAATATTATGAAGCTACGGAGGGTCTTACCGAACACTAAAGGTTTCAGATGCGCGTGTTCGAGTGCACTCCAGATTTGGTCATCACTGTAGCATTCGAACGGATCCAGGTTCATTCGCAACGAACCAGAGAAGAGCACAGGATCCTGCGGGATGATGGTGATGCGCTCACGCAGCTGGTGAAGCCCGATGGTGGAAATGTCCAGCCCGTCGATCAGCACGCGCCCACCGGCCGCCTCCACGATCCTATACCAGAGTGGAATCAGTCACACACACACAGGTCGGTAGACTCACCTGAACAATGAGAGCGTGAGCGTGGACTTGCCGGTGCGTCCCACGATGCCGAACTAGTCGCGAGGCGCCACAGTGGCATCACACTCACACGTACACACACACACACACACACACACACACACACACACACACTTTAGGTCGGTAGTCTCACCTGAACAGTGAGAGCGTGAGCGTGGACTTGCCGGCGCCGGTGCGTCCCACGATGCCGAGCTTGTCGCGCGGCGCCACAGTGCACGTGAGCGCGCGGAGGGCAGGCTCGCCCCCAGCTCGGTACGACATTGTGAGACCCTCCAGCTGCACGCACCCCGTCTCCGGCCACGACAAACGAGGTCCGGGTGATTTCTCCCAATCGGCTTCCTTTCGATGTTCATTCAATTTAAGAGTTATTGGCTGCCGAAGTCAACAACAGTGATCATCAAAACGCGGAATTTACTCACCTGCTCAGTATCAGCATACTCTTTAATGCGCTCTACCGCTACAATGTCAGTTTCAATTGACGAAGCCGTTTTAACTAACCATCTCAACGTTTGGGTAGTCTGAAAACCAATTAAAGAATTCAGCTGAAAGTCATGGTCCAATCGGAAACATTTCAGTATAACGCTAAATAGTTACTGACCTTCAACGTATAGCTGATGGTCAGACCTGCGAGGCTTGGACCAATACTCTCCCGACCGATTACAATAAATATTGTAGCGAAAAATACAATAAGACCGCCGACTACCTGCAGTCGAACACCAATCCACCTATCCGCGACTGCACACAGATAGGCAAAAGATTGGTAGTGGTCGATCTTTTCTTGGGATTCATTTATAAACCTGAAATATGTATATATTCCTAGTTCAGTTTATATTGTTAAAGTTTTAAAATACGTTTGTTTTGTGATGGAGTTTAAGTTTCACGAAATCTTGGCACGGATAGCAGGCTTAACAAAGTTCCAACTATTTTTGGTCCTTCGAGCCGGATGTCAGTCGTCCAATTAATGAACCTTAGCGAAACCTCAATATCATTTTTCAACCGACTTCCAAAAAAGGAGGTTCTCTATACGACTGTATTTTTTTTATGTTTCTTACCTCAAATCTTTGGACTGGGAGAACCGATTGAATTTTTTTTTTATTGAAAGCTAGTGAGACCACTTCCCACGTGTTCTCATTTTGATTTGGTCCCATTCCGACAATTATTTGGTCTAATTTCGGTAATTTGAAATCGGTTGTTATGTAAATTTTTGACGTGTATTTTTATACAACAAGATTACTGGAAAACCTTGCCTAAAGAAAATTGATTATCGATTACTTTAGATTTTTAGTAATAGGAGCCTACTAAATAATAAGTGAAATATTTTTTTTGTAGAATATGCCAATACGAACCTATCTTTAACACCAAACGCCCGAATACTGGTTGCACCCAAAATACTTTCATTGAAATGTGAAAATATTGGAGAACGAGCCACGGACATTATTCTGGTGAGCTGTCGAAACGTTGGTACGTAGAACCGTTGTATTGCGTAATAAAGTACACCAATTGGCAGTAGCACAGCTATGAACAGGGGTGTTGTGTAACTTATTATGAATATTGTTCCTGTCACCTGTAATTATACAACCTTTTTTATTTTCTTTTTGACAGTACGATTTGACTTTTAATAATGATCTTTATACCAATGTGCGAAGGTCTAATAAAATGAAATACTAAAATTTAAGTATGTAAAGTAAGAAAATAAACGAATGGACAGAGTAAATTGTATTCACAAGCGCTTGGTCGATCTTGTACAATGTTGTGATTTCTCGGAAAACCCGAGACAAGTTCGGACCAGTCTCAGTTTGCGACCGCAGCGCAGGTCCGAAATTCGGTTGCTTTGTGCAGTTTGCAATGTGTGCATGGAAGGAAGTTTCTTTTGAATCTCACACTGGACCTAGCATCATGCCGGAATGATTTGCAAGAGGTCACTTATCACCAGTTATAATGCTCACCTCAGATATATAGTTCAGTACCAAAGACAATTGCCAAGCAAGACCACTATCCACAATGTCCACATCTTTTGAAAACCTAGAAAGTATTCTGCCAACTGGTGTCACTTCATAAAAATGCAACGGTGCTCTAAGTATGTTATTCAACAGTATTTCATGGAGAACCTTTGAGGCCTTCCAACAAGCCAAATTTGGGAGCAAATCCGAGAATAATGATGCTATTGCTGAAACGAATATTATATAATGGTGAAAACTGGTTAATAAGCAAACCACGTAAATGCATATTTTTTAAATTATGCAGCAGTTCCATATATTAATTGGTTAGCGCTTAGAGCATTGAGAAGAATTTTAGAAGTTACAGTAAGCAAAAGAGTGAAGGAATATCAGCGAATACCTTGAGCTATACCAATGCCTCCATACACTCCAAGATACATGTCTCGCAACTTTGTGTCCACTGTACCGTTCACAAGCTAAAGACCAAATATTACAACAGATAAGTTTTTAATTACGATTTAAAAAAATTGGCTCATAGCTAGATATTAAAGCAATAATAATATTATAAATTAATAATTCACACGATTTTTACTCGTAATTATCGTGAAAGTTAACGGCACAGAATTACTGCTGCGAAAATAATTATCAGTCGAAAGAATCTGATTGGCAGACTCTGTAACGAAACAATTTAGGAAGGAAAATTAGTCAATGAATTCATTGATCTGTTTGACGGCAGAGATACTGGTGATACCTTAAAGTGCACATGAGTTATGCAGAAAACATAAAAAAATATGATAAGTTTATAGCATTTGCCATTTGCCACCACCTCGTTAATAATACGAACCATATTTTTGTCAGTAGACCAAAGAGCAAGCCAAAAGTTCGCGCTAATTTGTAAGGAATGACACAGGATGTACGCAAGCACAGTGCCAACCGCTGCGTACATGCCAACATTGGAGAAGTAATGCTTGTAGACTGCCCATTTCACCTAAAACATGTGTCCATAATCGAATATTGCAAATCTAAACTTAATAGTTACCTCCACTTACCCGTGCACCAGAACTCATAGTATGTCACTGCTGTAGAAGGTACGTGCAGTTACAATTAAATAAACAAACAGTTCGGGTCACTTTTTTATGTATTTGCGAGAGCCTCATCCATTTGTCAGCAGATGCACCGCGTGTAGGTAAAGATGACTTGGGCTCCTTAGCGCCCTTGGAATACATTTACCATAATAAGTCTAACTAGTTATCACGGCGAACTTTGTATCGCCTCAAATATAAAAAAGAAATATATAAAATATTAAAAAAAAGAATATTTTAATATTTCATGCAAATGTATGTAAATTGAATAATGCGACGGGCGGACAGACAGATAGACAGACAAATTGTCGTATTAAATATATAGATATCTAGCATCATCTACTCACTGTACCGGTTTCTGATTTTTCTGTCTCAACAAGCTGTTCAAACTTATGTTTGCCTTCTTTTTCATCTAACTGTTCTATATTTGCTTTACTATCGAGATCAGCTAAAACCATACAGATAGATGTTTCAGTATCGTACAAAGTAGTATGTTCGAGTAAACGAAGTTTATTTTTTGTTGAAGTTATATTATGTAAAAGATGGTGCCAGTGCCCCCATATTGCGTCAAATCTGCGCAAAAGTTTGAAAACTTAATACAACATTTCTACGCGTGGTGAAGAAGCACTTTCTGAATCACATATTGCAGACCAGAGTATAAATACCGTGCTAACTGCATTTGAGGACTGAGGTACATTCAAATTCGAGATCTAGTTTACGTGCTATCTAATTTAAAGCATGCCCACTTTGGGTCCACTCACTTGCAACTGTTTCAGGTTGTTCAGTATTAGCTAAATAGTTTTGCATGAAATCAGCAAAGGCACCCTGCTTTTCCAGGAGCTCTTGATAATTTCCACATTCCGTTATTTCACCTTCGCATACCACAAGCACCAGGTCTGTTTGTGCTAGATACGAGATATTGTGAGTCACCCATACTCGAGTTTTATTCTTCAGTAAACCATTTGGGCCGATAACCTACAGCAGCATACCGTTTTGTTGATTCAAACTTTCAAGAATATTCTGCATACGTATTTTATGCACGTTTACAGCAATTACCTGATCAAAGATATGTTTCCCGACGTGCGAGTCGACGGCGCTGAGCGGATCGTCCAGCAAGTAGTTGTCAGCGGCGCAGTACACCGCGCGCGCCAGAGCCACGCGCTGCTTCTGTCCGCCCGACAGGTTTATACCTGACACACACATGCAGACCCACTGTGTACTATGTAGCTAACACACAAGCACATTCATTCACTTCAAGCACTTACCTTTTTCACCAATTTCCGTCTGATCGCCACCAGGAAGTATATCCAAGTCGGGCTTTAAAGCACACGCCTCGATAATTCGGTTATACTTTGTTCTATTGAAAGTCATTCCAAACAAAATATTTTCTTCCACAGTAGCATTTTGTATCCATGCTTGCTGAGTCACGTATGATGTTCCACCTACAAAGTGTGCCTATTATGAAGATTTTTCACAAATGCAAAAGCATAAAGATGCCCAATACATCTCATCTGATACTGATGTACACTCAAAGCTATTAGGTACCATAAGTGACAGTCATATGGATGGGCAGATATTATTATACCCCACTGGTACTCGTACCTACCTATACGTACCCTTAACATTGACCCGTCCGGACAGTTTGTCCATCTCCCCCAGCAGCGCGGAGAGCAGCGAGCTCTTGCCAGCTCCGACCGCGCCCACGACCGCAACAAGCGAGCCGCGAGGAATGTGTACGCTCAAGTTCTTCAGTATCGGCTCTGACCCCTCGCCGCCCCAAGAGAAGTGACCACCTTCTATTACGATCTGATCAGCTGTAATTTAAATCTAACAATCAAGTACGGTTCTGTAAGATATCAAAAAAGTGAAAACAGTTTTATTAATGCTATTTGGTCTTTTGTAAATTATACATAATTGACGACAAGCCGTCGTAAGACTGACAACACAGTAACCTGTTAATCACTTTGGTTCTTGATTTTGTCGTAACTTCGTAAGGTGAGGACAGATTTTCAAAAATAATAATTTGCAGACTAATTCGCATCTCATTACATAGATACTTACATTCGTCGGTATTGTGCTCTAGCATTAATTTATCCAATTCTTCAGAGTTCAAGAATTTATCCAACCTTTTGACACTAACATAAGCCTGTAAATATATCTATACTATAATAAAACAGTAGAAACCGTGTGAGCAAACGTACCTATTGATAAAAGTGGACAATACAAAAAATGATGACCTATTTTCCCCTAAGAAGGACGATGAGAGGAGGTTCCCTAAGGGCAATACAGACCTCCACAGAACTCTGTAATTGCGTTCTATCTTGGGCCATGCGTTTCGCCTCGAACCATTTAACGCCGATAGCCTTAAAAACACACAACACATCTGAATCCGTTTTCCCAAACAGACTAAACTAAAACCAAAATGTAATGGCAGGATAATGGAATCGTCGGGTAATAAAGAGGTATGTATATATCACACATAATCGCGTAAAAGACCCGTTAGTCTTAAGTTTATAAGGATAATGGTGTCATCATAAAAGATGCAGCCTTGGGCCTAGCGGTAGAAGAAAGCAGGTAAGTTAAGGCCTATTTAAAAAAACGTACAATAAAACTAACTATAACGGAACTAACTGCAACTATAACGGACCTGTATAGTATTAGTTATAACATTAGGTAACATTGACATCGGAAAACGCAGTACATTGAAAAGAGATAACGCTACAAATGCTCTTTTAGCATCAATGACTTCCTTGTCGTTTAATAAGACAAAACAAGTGAATGACACCAGTGACACCTGAAAATGAAACGATAATTAGTTAAAAAACTACATTTAATATTGGGACAGCTAGGTACAGTTCGCAAGGGAAAAGCGGAGATTTGCATTTGTGAGTGCAGTGTACGTGAACGTATATGTGACCTCTTTTAGACACACATGTGTTGTAAACACAGCTACACAAAGAGTTTTTACTCTACTTTTCGTGGTCACTCACGAAATGCAAATCTCTGCTTATCCCTCGCGAAATGTAGGTACCTACACATTATAAATAGAAATAAATTGTTATTGCGTGTCAATAACAAAACAGTAGGTATACTCAGTATACCTAGTTTAGTGATACTGGCATGACAATAGTATGACCCAATAATAATGAAATAACTAACTGTTGAATAATATTATAAATAAATAAGTAATAAATATGTTAGGACAATTCACACAACGCCATCTAGTCTCAAACTAAGCAGAGCTTGTGATATGAGTACTAGATAAACTGATATAGATACTTAAATACATTTTTTTTTGTAAATACATACATATTATACATAGGAAACACTCAGACTTCAGCACCAATGTTTGCGCCAACACACAAAGTTTGTCCTGACCGGGAATCGAAGCCGAGATTCCGGTGTCGAAACCGGATGTAATACCGACCACGCCACCGAAGCATATTATTTGTAGGCTTTTATAATAATAATTACACATGAAGGAAATGTAGGTACAATTGTAAGGCGGGGGGAAAATAACAATTTACGATAAGGTGGTGTACCATGGAAGGCCATGCTCCTGTGAAGGCCAACTTTTAAAAAATCCCAGATATTGTCATGTGATGATAAATTCCTTCCACTGACACTAAGCGAGTCGCTATTTTGTTAAGTGCCTTGTAAACCAGTTCTGACAAATTTATTTACGTTATTGACAAACACCGCGGTAGACGTCCAAATATCATTGACAAACACCGTTCAAACACTACGACAATCCAATTTTTCATCAAACAACTTAAACTCGTAGATTTTGACAAACGCTTCATACAAAGTCTTAAACGATCAAATTATTTGACAAACACGTAAAATTTGTCAAAACATTTATTGGTTTACATGACACTTTAGTAAGTTGACTCGATTCAATTCGCGCGCACAGCAAAAGGTAAGATTTTACGTAAATAACCTATTATAATCTTACTTTTTTTCTCTTAAAATTATCATATAAAGATTACTTATGGTACTATAGAACAAAAAACTTACCAAATAGCTCAAAATATGTTGGTGTAGGTACTTACAATCAGCTTTAACAACATAGGTAAAATAAACCACACTATCACTTACCAGAAACGGTGTACAGAACCATATTAAAGCAGATACTGAATTATAATAAGCCAATTTCTTTAAAATCTTCAGTTCCTTATTTCTTATTTTAAAAACATACTCTTGAAAACTTGGCTCCCAAGCGTATAATTTAAGAACCTAATGGAAACAACGCTGTTATTTTTAACAAGTCTTTTAAAATGAGTATTCAATATAATATTTTTTCTTACTTTTATGCCATTAAGTACTTCGTTCATAAGTTTTATTCTCTCGTCTTTATAACGCATCAATTTTGTTTGCAGTTTTTCTTGTAAGCCAGCAAATAGTCCATTCACGGGCATCAGTACGACAATGACTGCCATACCCGCCAGAACCGACGGTCCCAACTGATTCCATAAGAAATATAAGCCCAACGATATTTGTAAAGGTGCGGACCATAATAAATGTATGAATGTTAAATCGCTGAACCTGTAATAGCAAACACAGTACGATATTTGCTAGAAGTGAAACAATTGGGCAAACATTTTCCGATAGGCCCTGGCATGCAAAAGGTAGTTTCGAATAAATAAACCACTTCAATCCAAATTTACGAATATCTCACGTACCTGCTAACGTCGGTAGACATTAAGTTAATGATCTCTCCCACTGTACACTCCTTTCTAGCTGAGTTTGATAAGCTCAAAGCTTTTTTGTACACCATACTGCTTAATGAGGTATTCATTTGCATACCTACAATATATGTTTTTAAAAAAAATTGGGCGATTAATGCAGATTGTAGCAAACAACATACAAGCATACCCACAGCATAAAGATAACCTCTCCATGTTGGCTCATTGCCCACTACAAAATCTATAAGTAACCTGAAAGTAAAACTGAAAATGAAAAATGTAGAAAGTTTGTATGACGAAAGGACTACGTTTTTTTAAACTTGGTACGGCATTTTGGCAAATACCATTTAATTTTATATCAAAGAAATTTGATGTAGAGATCCTACATAGTTAATGGTTCCATTTTTTTTGTACGGACTCTAAGGATATGAGTAAAAAATAAAACAGCGAAAATTTCCTATAAGAACGTGGAAAATTGCACAGTAAAAGTCTCACGTCCAAGAAGTTGGCCCCCCACTTATCGATTACAAAAATTTTTAAAGTTGTTCTGGGTTGTTCTAGGTTTGTGCTACTTTGTTCCAAAACATTATAGAGCTAAGACTGAAATTTTCAGAGAAAATCCAAAAAAGCTAATTTCTGAGCTGGCCCCCCCACTTTTAAGATATCACGATTCTGGCAGTTGTTCTGGGTTGTGCTAGGTTTGTTCTATATTGTTCCAAAATATCGCGCCCAAAAACCAATTATTTTCGCAATTATCGCAAATAATAATTTTTGAACTGGCCCCCCACTTTTAAGATATCACGATTCTGGCGGTTGTTCTGGGTTGTGCTAGGTTTGTTCTATATTGTTCCAAAATATTGCGCCCGAAAACCAATTATTTTCGCAATTATCGCAAATAATAATTTTTGAACTGGCCCCCCACTTTTAAGATATCACGATTCTGGTGGTTGTTCTGGGTTGTGCTAGGTTTGTTCTATATTGTTCCAAAATATCGCGCCCGAAAACCAATTATTTTCGCAATTATCGCAAATAATAATTTTTGAACTGGCCCCCCAATTTTAAGATATCACGATTCTGTCGGTTGTTTTGGGTTGTGCTAGGTGTGTTCTATATTGTTCCAAAATATCGCGCCCGAAAACCAATTATTTTCGCAATTACCGCAAATAATAATTTTTGAACTGGCAACTTTTAAGATATTACAATTTTGGCGGTTGTTCTGGGTCGTTCTAGGTTTGTTCTATATTGTTCCAAAATATTGCGCCCAAAAACAAATTATTTTATCAAATATCGCAACTAATAATTTTTGAGCTAGCACCACATTTTTGAGCTATTTATGGATAACAGCGTTTGTTCTCAGTTGTTTTGAGTTTCTTCTTGTTTGTTCCAAAACGTTATAACGTTTTGGAACAAACAAGAAGCTCTATAGAGCAGAGTATGAAATTCCGTTGTTATCCCGATAGCTCAAAAATGTAGTGCTAGCTCAAAAATTATTATTTGCGAAATTTGCGAAAAATAATTAGTATTTGGGCGTGACATTTTGGAACAATATAGAACAAATCTAGGACAACCCAGAACAACTGCCAGAATCGAGATACCTTAAAAGTGGGATACCAGTTAAAAAAATATTATTTGCGAAAATAGTTTGTTTTCGGGCGCGATATTTTGGAACAATATAGAACAAACCTAGCACAACCCAGAACAACCGCCAGAATCGTGATATCTTAAAAGTGGGGGGCCAGCTCAGAAATTATTATTTGCGATAATTGCGAAAATAATTGGTTTTCGGGCGCGATATTTTGGAACAATATAGAACAAACCGAGCACAACCTAGAACAACCGCCACAATCGTGATATCTTAAAAGTGGGGGGCCAGCTCAGAAATATTTTTTTTTGGATTTTCTCTGATAATTTCAGTTTTGGCTCTATAATGTTTTGGAACAAAGTAGCACAAACCTAGAACAACCCAGAACAACTTTCAAAATTTTTGTAATCGATAAGTGTGGGGCCAACTTCTTGGATGTAAAAGTCTCCAGTCTCTAAGCGCGGCCATTGGACACGCACGCACACATGCCCCGCGTGCTTGTAATCGTGGAACCAATTCCAGTGCTAGCTTTCGCTCTATTCCGTCTTTTTTCTCTAGCACATTAGCACTTTTTCCTCTAAATGCATATTGCGTGATGTGATAAAAAATGTAAAATAGTTAAGGTCACTCATTGATATACAAAAAACCCAAAACTTATATACAAAAAACCCAAAACAAAAATTGATATACCAAAAAAGGGTTTTTTGTATATCAATGAGGTCACTGAGATTAATGTGTCTATGTGTGAGACAAAAAAAGATACTGTACCTAAGTAACTCGGGCGGTACAAAGTTTAGTAGATCATTGCAAAACCTCAAAGCCATACCAACTAAAAATAATCTACCAAAAGCCTTGCAGACACTAGGAAATACTGAAACAGGTTGCCTCTCTGTTTTTTGGCCTCGTGAAGATGTTTTTGAACTTGTTGTTGAATCTCTGAAATGATTGGAATTTATTTGAATATATGGAATGGAATTCCCTTCCAGCGTCATTGTTCCCCGATACATATAATCTTGGGATTTTCAAGGCAAGAGTAAATAGGCATTATTTGAGTTTGCGTGCTTCATCTTAGACCGCATCGTTACTTAACATCAGGTAAGATTGTGGTCAAACGCACTCAAATTTAATCATAAAAAAAAAAAAAAACGACTTGGTGTTTATTCTAGAATGATTTTATGATAACTCATTTATCTAAATATAAATAATTTATTTCAAATTTATTTCAAATCCCATCTTGTTTTGTGAAGATGCAATTTGGTGGCACACTAGTTAAAGCTTCCTAAGTAAATGGGCATCTAAAGTTAAGGTCTTGCGTTTCGATAACGTAAAACGATTCCTAACACAAGCACTTTTAGCTTAACTAAAGGGGGTTAACCTCCAGTTACATGAATTTACGGCTCCCAGTCTTAAAAAACAGAAAGACGCTTTAGAGATCTGATATATTATCAGGCAGGCTGTGCTGACGTGTTAGTGATTCGAAACCAATAAGATGTAGATACTCTTTGTTCCAAGCGCATCTCGTAGGTATATTTTTATATTATATGATCGGCGGAATCTAAGAAGGGGTAAGGCAAGTTCTGCGAGAGCCCCCAATCGAACCTATCGAAATTACTTGCGAAGAACTAGTGTAGGTACTAAACCTATATTTATGCCAAATTCAGTTCTTTGTCTGATGTGATACGAGAGTATGATTTGGATAACAAATAATACCTACATCTGGTCTTATACTTACAAATTTCGCTTTCTCAAAGCCTGATGCCAATATGTTTCAAATTTTGCAACAGATTCTTTGGCAACGTACTGAGGGTCTAAGGACCACAAGTCTTTTTCGGTTAATGTCCTTCGATATCCCATGAAGGCTATTGGGTCGAACCAAGTGATCAAAAGTCGGCTCAAAAATCCCGATGAATTTTCTGGGGATTGCCCCTGTTGATTAGAATATACTTATTGAGTGGTTTTGCAGTGGCATAACATTTTCCACTCGGTGTTTATTTAGTTAAAAATAACCAAATACGGATAAATGTAAAAGAAGAGATAACATACGTTTGAATATTTGTAGACAATATTTGTGGGTAGGTATCTACTGTATAGTAGATACCTACCCACAAATATCGTCTAATACGTTTTTATCTTTCTGACTAGTGAGTGTATTAATCTTCAGACTAGTCGCTGGATTTGTTTGATGACGAAACAAGTTGATTTGATGTAGTTGAATTGATGTAGTTGATTTGTAAAGTTATGGTAGATAAACATCCGCCGGGCGCCACTGGAAATACGTTCTGTAACCAGAGACGCCCGGCAACGGACGTTAGAGCGGCCGAAGCGGGAATAAAAAAAAAACAAAAAGATAAACATTCCGTTAATAATTATTAAATTAATTTAAAATCATATTTAATGTTATAATTATAATAATATATTATCCGTTAATTTAGAATCGTTATAAATTGCTTGCGTTAATCTAAATTAGGTTATACATTACTTGTTTGTTGTGAGTTTACATCAGTGGCAAGGGTTAAAACCTGTGACCTTTTTATCCCGTTTACCATTTATACTACTAATTTTCTGTCAATGTGAACCTCTATTTCTCTAGTCTAGCTAGAAATAATGTTCCTAATACTTTTCGATCTAATTCACGTGAATTTGGGAATTTTGGACATGTGGCAGATTTTTCTAACTGCTGTAAGTTAACACATTGCAAAGGTTAAGCAACAGCCAGACTGGTCTAAGGATGGGTTTTTCTTAAGGATGTTTCTTAAGACATTTTGAGACCCCTCGTGCCGCGGAGAGCATGTGAAGCCGTCACGGTTGTCATACGAACATCTATGGGAGTCGTTACGGGTATTTGGAGTCCTAAAACAAAATCCGACTGGTCCTAAATACAGAGTTTCGATATTGCCCATGGGTTGTGGAGGTCAGATGGCAGTCGCTCCACGGAAAATATACTACAGTATAGTGTCTTTTTATCTGTGACTTAACATACCTCATCATAATTGTAGGGTGAATCCTTAGGTGGCAAATCAGCGAAACAGTTCAGTATAAACATAACTATAACAAGTAAATAATACGTTATGTAACTTGCAAAATTATATCGGACATACATATCGTCCGCTGCCTTATTATAGTTTCTCAGTTCTGTCCTCAGTTGAGGTAATCCGGCCAATATAAGAAGTGACCAGAATATGAAAAGCACTCCTGAAGTACGCATGCCATATTTCCTGTTGTATGAAACAAGTGTGGCTGATAATACCTGAAATATATACTTCGGAATTAATCATTATGTCTCTTTCCCATAGGAATAGGTAGACTATGGAATACATTTAGTGCGATCCTGGCATACTTCTTTCGCTTTTTCCACTGTCATTTATTTGCATTCATGCGCTTTGGTTACGGGTAGGTCTCTTACTCCTGAACTGGCCTTTTGCCAAAACATCTCCGATTTGCTCGAGATAGGTCCGCCTAGGTCGACCTTTACCAGCGTATCTATTACACCCGCCTCATGTATCAGTTTCGTCTGTCTCCTTTCATCCATCCTTTCTACGTGCCCGAACTGAGCTTCGTTTTTTCCTAGTCACTACATCTTCTGACACATCGCAAAGTTCCCGTATCACACTGTCTCTCACTTGATCCAATTGTTTGTTTTACTTTCATGCTTCTTCTGCTACCCCCAACAAGTGTAGGGACAAGCACTTCTCTATGCACAGCCAGGCTGGCCCTTTGAAAACTGCTTCTGACTGCTCATAAAGTTATGCAAACTGCTTCTGACTGCGCATAAAGTTATGCAGTCTCAATTCACTCGATTCGTTATACAGGGTTACCTGGTAAGTCTAGCGAACCCCGTTCAGGGGTGGTAGTTCACACCGTTTCAGACAAATTTCACCTTGGACTCCTGCCCCCAAACTAACCCTTTTCAAGTTATAACGATTTAAAGATTATTTTTTAAAAATGCCGATTTCTTGTCTATTGGCCCATCTTTTTCGTTTGTTTTTGTTCAAATTTTTATTTTTATACGTTTTTTGTGTAGCATATTAGTTTCTTCATCATTATGAAAAATAAAATTACAGTTACCTCAACTAAATGGGTCGTAGATAGGAGAGAGATAATGAAACGTAGATATTTTTAAGCATGTCTGCAGTCTAGGTGTCGTAGATTTTTTTTTTACTATTGCTGGTTGAAGTCGCGAAAATAACGCGAAGTCTACTGTTCACAGAACCACTAGTAAAATAAAACACCTAATGGCTTGTCCAAAAGGGGATGATATTTAAAACTAGACTATGTAAAACATATTGTACATCCATAATTGGTTCTAAAATTATTCTCTGATATATAAGAATATTATACTAGTTACTACTATCACATCCTATCTACGTTTCTACGTTAGATAACTACCTAGTTATGCTCAAGTGTATGTGGGAGGCGATAGTCGCGATGTGCTCGATTTAATATCAGAGTAAACACTGTGTTGGACAAATTTTATCAATTAGATACAACTATTCACACAACTCGTGACGAGTTCAACTCAACTCGTTTTTTTCCGGATGCGCCAGCGATGTCTAAATGTTTCGCGATTTATATTGCGAATTAAGTATTTGGGAAAAATTGGCATACTGCATACCTACTCTTACTCAATTGAGTTTCTTTTTATTATATTTTTGCATAGTGCCCATACGACTGGGTTTTTTTATTTATTAAGTCCAACCCAAGGCCGCGGCCGCCCCTACATCCATTGTAGGGCGCATCAGGTGCGCACTCGGAAATATTCCCAGTAGCGCCCGGCAGACTTTGGCCACCTATGCGGCCTCTGTCTGGAGTTGGGTCGGGATATAACCCACGTTGATGAGTGAATCTGGGTGCTGAAGGACCTCAGTCGCGCTTCACGCAATCCCATTAGACTGCTTCTGTAAAGACGGGCGGCGGATAGCTAGCCCGCCGTCCTCAGGCCCCGATACGTGAGGTCACCATACCGCCTCTACAGCCACTTGTCCAATGATCGATCTCACCGCCGCGATGGTGGTGGTTCCCCACCTTGGTTGCACCCTCCATGAGTCCTCACTGGAGACCATGGCTCGATGCATGGTCTCCAGTGAGAGAGTATCCACGCCCAGACCCACGATGAGGTCCCGGCGCTGTATCACCCACTGCTGGGCGCGATGCCGATGCTAACACTTCCTACAGTTATGCTAGATCCTGCAGGTGGACCTCACCAAGGTCCGAGAAAACAGAAAGCCTCGGACTCTTGCAGGGCCACCTCCAGTCCCCGTCACCGTAGCCGACCCACGACTTGAGCAACACCCGTCGTGACTTTGAGTGCTGCCTTCTGGTGCGTACCTCGGCGCGCCGTGACGAGGCCTCTTACTAAAAATAACGTACGATAGTCTAAGAGCCCAATGTTGTTTCGTAGTTTATAGTATGACAGTGTCTGAGGCTATATTCTCTTTATGTACGCCCCTTTCCCCTTTGTAGGAAATACATACGAGCAATAGTAACAAGTGTCAGCGTCACGACACCCATCGGAAATCCCCTTCAGATAAACGTTATATTTTATCAACCAAATAAATATTTAAAAATATACTGGACTAAAATTACCGAGTAGGTAGTCTTTCAAAGACTAACTCCTGGATAATTGCTAATACGATTTGGTTAAGCGCTAGCTAGTATGAACTGGTTGAAAGTTTAATGATGAGGTAATTAATAAGCAAACAGGATGAAAATTGGTAAAAATAAAGAATTTAATTTGATCTTTATAGTTCTGAACTACAACATATTTCCACAGTCACACAGAATAAAAAAGATGTCTCATACTTACAAAAGTTAGTACCTTTACCACTGAATCATAATAATCTGCATAGTAATATTTGATTTTCTTTCTTGAAGATGCATTAATAATTACAGCAATATCTATTATATGTAAGAGTATCAAAAGGAATGTGACAAATAATTTGCTAATATTAAGTTTATTCCTTGGTATATTGGCCTCTTTGCTTCTGGTCATTTGGTAAACTTCGACCACAAGTGCCATCCATAGATATACACAGGGAATCCATACCAGAACAGTCTTTTGGAGGCATGGTGTGAAATCTGGGTAATCAGTCTCCCATGTTAGGTTTTTATTCTGAAAATAGGAGGAAATTACATACCTCTCAATCGTTGTTAATCTTTCTGTCAAGAGAGGGTAGGACTTAAACATGGTAGGTAGTTTGGAGATAATACACAAAACTGAAGCTAAATGTTTTGTGTGTAATAAAATATCTGTCTTCTTTACCTCCACATTACTTGCGAAATTCCTTATCGAAGTACTCGGGAAAGTTGACCGAAGTCCGAAAAGTACGTGGCTACACACTCGTGCAACTTCGCGAGAAACTCATTGATATTGTTATTGTAGACACCTTGTCCAAGTTCGTGTCCTTTGACTCAGGCGCATAAACTGACAACTATTCGAAATCGCCCGAGGCGACGCGAGGTTGGACGAAGTTACACGAGTACCACTCCACACTACCGTATTCCCCTAACCTCGTTTAAGTGCGCGAGTAGTGTGGAGTGGGTTTAAGATACAGCAGGATACCCTGTCACTCAGGAATAATAGTACCTTCCCTAGGGCACTAAAAGAATTTCCAGCGGAGCCCGACTCTATCCAGTGGCACCCCACAGGCCTTTCCAAGGGTGAAATAATTTTTTATGTGACTTTTGATTGGTTACCTACATGTATTGAGACCTACATATAGTACATCTAAAAGATCACAAATGAAACTATTGAAGAATATAATAATTCTACAAATATGAATCGCAAAAACTATAGTCTTGGGCTGGGCTTGAACCAGTGACTGAACTTCCAAGAGGAATGTTCTACAACCTGAGAGCTACCAACGCAGAAAGGCAGAAATGATTATGTACAATCCTAAACAAACAACACCACTTTATTTTTTTTATTCAGTATGAAAGTTACTCTCGATAATCTACAAAGGACTAACTCACTAACAGGACAATCAAATTTATAAAACGGCCTACCATGAGAATAAGTGCAACTTACCCAAAATGCAGATTCACAAAAATTATCCATAATAATATGTAGTTACTCTCGGCAATGGTTATTTCATAACATCTAAATAACTTCGAGCATTGTTTAATATATTTACACTAGACTGCTGCGTTGCCAGTTCTTTTTTCTTTGAACTTGGTTTAACACACAATACAGCGCATTTACTAGTAGATAAAAATGTATTCACGCAGACACTTTTTTTTAATAAATAAAATAAAAATATATTAGCATGAAGGAAACCAGAGCAATTTTTTTAAATTTAAATCTCAGAAAGTTCCTCCAAAAGTTCAAGAAAGTTTTGTTTGACATTTGACGTATTGACCAATAATATTTTGACAGACTAACCGGAACAGAGAACATTCCAAGTCTGAAGCGTCATTCAGATTATGCTATAATATATCGCGTCATAGTATATACAACTCGTGCGAATTAACATGGCACCTGGCTCTAACGTATGACGTTTAAAGTAGTGAGTGCAAAAAAAACTACTATATTACTTCTTCGGCGTAATAAAATCAAAACGTGCAAAACATCGTGGGTTTTTATTTTATATTGGGTTCGCTAAATTGACGCCGCCCGCCTGGTGGAAATTCCTGACGACGTCTAGCGATTGTGGGCCACTCTCGCAGCACACAATACTATAGAGAGTGGCCCTCAAACTTGACTACCTACTGATGTGCCTCTTCACGCTCCGCTTAAAGATACCAGGGTTATATGCGCGGTTATATACGCGGCAGAGAAAAGAACGTTTAAAACGTTCGGTTCTCGCGAACATGCTATCCACTGTGTGGGAGTGGCACCTCTGCCCGGCACGCGTTGTTCGGGATCGGAAGAAAGAGGGTGGGATCAGATTGAAGAGCTCTTCAGAACAGGTTACGTCACCCGCAGTGGAGTTCGCTAAGGGGCGCTGCACACAGCTAAGATACTATAATATTTTAACTTAAGATACAATATCGCTCACCATACAATTCAATGGACTATCACACACGACGTAGATGATATATAATATTTCATATTTTCGTATCTTAAGATGAATTTTTATGGTACTCGTATAATACAGAATATAATAGATAAACTGGTGTAGGGCGGCTTTATGAACGCAATAAATTTCAAAACAATGGTTTTTATAACTCTTGTCTGTTTGTCTGAATGTTTGAACACGCTAATCTCAGAAACGATTTGATTTTTGATTTGAATTTACGGTTTGGTTTTCAATCCCGAGATGCTTCCCCATTCAAATCCAATACATTCAACATTTTCATTCGAAATCATCATCGAGTAACGTAGACCTCAGAAGAGACGACAGCTTGCACTCTCACTGCCTTCAGTCCAAGGCCCATAACGTCCGACCGACTGACGAACATCGTTTGGAGTCACACACGAGCGTGTTTCGGTAGACGATCGCCTGCAGCTGCAGTCTTTGATCGTTCCACGGTCTGTAGTCACTAATCGTTCGACGGCCTGCAGTTTAAGCCTCATCCATCCGACCGTCTGGCAGTCAGTAGTCATTAAGAATTTCGTGTTCATTTTGCAATCCAATACGACCGCCGCATGGTAGCTATAAAATTTCATGTTTATTTATTATGTGAACGAAGATAGAGATATCGTCATTTTGTGACGCCATTGCAATTTCTGGCCATATCATCATTGGCCACCAATGTGGCCTCGTAGTGTTGACACTCGGGCGTGACCTACAATTAATGCGAAACAGATACTTCCGAAGCCTACAGCCACTCTACTCTACCGCGATGGTGGTGATTCCCCACCTTGGATGTTTCAGCCGCCCCTCCCATGTCTCCATGAGATCTTGGCGGAGTTGGCTCGGTTTATCGAAACGCAAGCTTGTGGCCTCGCTACAATGCCATTGAAACAATGACGCAAGGGCTCTTACTTCCAGCTCCCACGAAGGGGTCTAGGCTAAGGGACGTGCAGCCTCTAGAGTTCGTGCCCTGTTATTATTCTGATCAATCAATCTGTCCGCCCATACGGGAGCTTGTATAGGGCCATGCTCCGCACGATCCTGCAGGGAGCACTGAGTCCCCTTAAGTCGGCAAGCTTATACTTATACTGAGCACACTGTAGGTCTAACCCGCTTTGTCCTGATCATCATGATTATTAATAGTATTCAAGTAATAAATATCGTTTAAGTGATATCCTAGATTTGTAATATTCCGGCAATCATTAATGTGAGGTTGAGGAAAAATAAAGTAAAAAAAATAGTAAATATAAAAATATAGTTTATTTCAAATATAATAAAACGCACAAAGTGGAAATCACAGTGCTGAAATGGCAATAGTCTGTAAGTAACCTGCTTAAACGAAAACACATTTTATTTATCGTTTAATAAGTAAGTAGTAGTAACTTAAGTAGCTTAACGATAAATAAAATTGTAACTTTCAAAATATGTATTGTGAACAATACACACAAACTAATTTGTTTATAAAAAAAACTGGAAATACCTCCTGGTGCGTACCTACCAGAGACGCCCGGCAAAGGACGTAGGAGCGGCCGGGCGTGCGCGGAAATAAAAAATTACAAAAAATGGTAACAAGGCCATGGCGAACATCTAATCTCTTTCTGTCCTACTTTTAAATTTAAGTTCTGGGTTTGTACTAACACCATTCAGCTCACTAGGCCAGCATCTTTAGCCAGACTGTAGAACATGGAGGAGCTATCCTGCAGCAACAGTTGGGGCGGCGCGTACTCGACGAGCTGTCCCTTGTCCAGCACCATGACGTTGGTGGAGTCCATGATGGTGTTGAGTCGGTGTGCGATAGTGATGACGGTGCAGTCCGCGAACTCGGCTCGTATGGTTCTCTGTAACACACAACACAAGACGCGTGTACGAGTGAGTATGAGTGAGCAGTGGCAGGCAGTAGACACTGTGTGTGCCAGCACCTGTATGAGCTCGTCCGTCTCCAGGTCGACGGCGGCGGTGGCCTCGTCCAGCACGAGCAGCGGAGTCTTGCGCAGCAACGCCCGCGCCAGGCACACCAGCTGCCGCTGGCCCACTGACAGGTTCTCGCCGCCCTCGGACACTTCATGGAGTAATCCTGCATCTAACCCTATCATCGAAAATTGTGCAAATAAATTTGCTTTGTTCGATATGAATTATTTTCACATGACCTCACGACGCCGCCCGCCACCACGCTCTGCCTTGCTGTGTACACACACCGCCATATTTATGCTATTTGAAACAAGCAATGTATGATAAAATAAAATGGAGGCGGGCGGCGCGTCCGCGGCGCATGTAATTGTGTACACAGCAAGGCGGCGCGGAGGCGGCGTTGCACCGTGTGCAGGAGCGCTTACCTATATTAGTCCGGATCCTATTGGGTTTGAATATATGGAGAGGAATACCATTTTAAGTACAGCAACGCCACTTGGTACGGATGTTAAATACGTCCGTCCGACCGGAGTCCAAAAAGCCCGGTAGGCAGATAGAACTTCGTGTCAGGTGGGGAGGGGGGAAGGTTTCAAAGTATATACCGTACTCCGGCCATTCAGAAAAAAAATTATAGCGGATGTATTTGAACTGTTGATTCGAGTTTAGTGTCGTTTTCAGGTAAATAGATGATGCCCAGTTCATTCGTCATACCAGTTTTTAGGGTTCCGTAGCAAAATATCACGCAATACCTTACAGCAAATGTATTCATAGCATCATTCATGCTCAGGTTAATAATTATACAGGGGGGTCAGGTCGCGTATTTTGATTGCATCAAAAGAGTCGTATTTCGGGGAATTAGGTAGAAAAAACTTACGGGAAGATGAGGTTCAAGGTACCTTCTTGAGGGGGGTTATAAGGGAGGCCGGAAATGAGGGTAAAATTGACCTGGGGACTGGGGTGTTTAGTTTTCAGAGACATGGGGTATGGGAATTCCCGGGATTTTTTTGCAGGGGAATAGAACTCGAGAAGGGAGGTGCATTTGCTACTTCGGACTTCGGGTTTCAGCTGCCTGCGATCTGGGGCATCGAACTCGAACGCCGTTTCGTATACCCAGTTTGTTGTATTTTTTACATGTTTATTAATTACCCATTGCATTCCACATCAATAATATTATCAAGTTTAAAATTTTGCTTATGTATTCAATTTTACCCTGTATATGTATCTATACTATTGTGTTTATTAGTCAGTCTATGATTTATACGTTAAAATATTTCAAGAATAAAAATTTTAGTCATAATAAGTACCTAGTCAGATCCATTTTTAAGCTGTGAACGGACAAAAAAAAAACATTTTTAAGTACCTAAATAAACTTTTCAATAGTTAAGATCAATAAAGCCGTTTAAAAATTAATCATCTCCCATCCACTGACTTGCCTCTCTGCCGCCACTTTGGGGCCAAACTTTTGCTTACAGCAGACCTGGGTCCCCGGTTTACTCACCCTGTACGAATGGTTTCATATGCGCGTGTTCCAGTGCACTCCAGATCTTGTGATCAGTGTAGGTTTCGCACGGATCCAGGTTCATTCGCAACGAGCCAGAGAATAGTACAGGATCCTGCGGGATGATGGTGATGCGCTCACGTAGCTGGTGAAGCCCGATGGTGCTAATGTCCAGCCCGTCGATCAGCACACGCCCACCGGCCGCCTCCACGATCCTATACAAGAGTAGCATCAGTCACACACACACACACACGAGGTCGGTAGTCTCATCTGAACAGTGAGAGCGTGAGCGTGGACTTGCCGGCGCCGGTGCGTCCCACGATGCCGAGCTTGTCGCACGGCGGGTGCCACAGTGGCATCAGTCACACACACACACACGCGCACGCGCACACACACACACACACACACACACACACACACACACACACACACAAAATACACAAAGTAGGTCGATAGTCTCACCTGAACAGTGAGAGCGTGAGCGTGGACTTGCCGGCGCCGGTGCGTCCCACGATGCCGAGCTTGTCGCATGGCGGGTGCCACAGTGGCATCAGTCACACACACAAATATACACACACACACACACACGCACACACATTAAGTAGGTCGGTAGTGTCACCTGAACAGTGAGAGCGTGAGCGTGGACTTGCCGGCGCCGGTGCGTCCCACGATGCCGAGCTTGTCGCGCGGCGCCACAGTGCACGTGAGCGCGCGGAGGGCAGGCTCGCCCCCAGCTCGGTACGACATTGTGAGACCCTCCAGCTGCACGCACCCCGTCTCCGGCCACGAGCGACGAGGTCCGGGTGATTTCTCCCAATCGGCTTCCTGTCGACGTTCATTCAATTTAAGAGTTACTAGTTATCCCGTCGAACTAATATTTCATGCAAATGTATGTATTATTAATTATAATTGAAAAAACGCGAAGGACGGACAGACAGACAAACAAATTGTCGTATTAAATATATAGATTGCCTACCGAAATTATCAACAGTGATCATCAAAACACGGAATTTACTCACCTGTTTAGTGTCAGCATACTCTTTCATGCGCTCTACCGCTACAATGTCAGTTTCAATAGACGATACCGTTTTAACTAGCCATATCAGTGTTATTGTTGTCTAAAACACGAATTAAAGAATTTAACTGAAAGTAATTTTCTAATATAAACATGTATTACCTACTTACAACGCCAAATAGTTACTAACCTTCAAAGTGTAGGTGATGGACAGACCTGCTAGGCTTGGACTAATACTCTCCCGACCTATTACTATGCATATTGTAGCGAAAAATACAATAAGACTGCCGACTACCTGCAGTCGAACCCCAATCCACGTATCCGCGACGGTAGACAGATAAGCAAAAGAATGGTACTGGTCATTCTTTTCTTGAGATTCATTTATAAATCTGAAATATTTATTCCTAGGTTATTATAGTTATAACGATCAAAGCTTAAAGTGAATTTGTTTTGCAGACGTGATGGAAACTTGGCACGGATAGCCGATTACCTAAAGTAATAAATTTTCAAAAATACCGTATCAGTTCCATTTTTGGTATTTCGAGACAGATAGCAGTCTAATATTTCATTTGCATTCAATGCCTCGGTTTACTGTATAGTTCATAGTAACAAATGCTAACGAGTTTCCGGATAAACGGGAGCACAATGTAGTTCTACCTGTATCCTTTTTTAGATAAATAATACATAACCCGACATGTTTAAAGGAAAATTGGTCTATTCCCAGTAGTACTACTGTATAGTCTTACCAGTAGTACTATGGGGAATAGTTATCCTATTAGACTTACCGATAGTAAGACTAGCCTTATACTCGATTATGTACAAGCCGTGCGCATTAACATGGCACCTGGCTCGAAAAGAACCCTCCTCCCGCTTCTCCGCGCGGGGCCCCGCGAGACCGGTAGCGTCAGAGCGTCAATTCAGCGTCACTCACCGTTGCACATTTCGTTCCGTTTGAGTTGTTTCAGACAAACAGACAAAAGTTCTAAAAAACATTGTTTTGAAATTTATTGCGTTCATAAAGCCCCCCTACGCCAGTTTATCTATTATATCTTCTATTATATCCTGTATTATACGAGTACCATAAAAATTCATCTTAAGATACGAAAATATGAAATATTATATATCATTTACGTCGTGTGTGATAGTCCATTGAATTGTATGGTGAGCGATGTTGTATCTTAAGTTAAAATATTATAGTATCTTAGCTGTGTGCAGCGCCCCTTAGCGAACTCCACTACGGGTGACGTAACCTGTTCTGAAGAGCTCTTCAATCTGATCCCACCCTCTTCCTTCCGATCCCGAACAACGCGTGCCGGGCAGAGATGCCACTCCCACACAGTGGATAGCATGTTCGCGAGAACCGAACTTTTTAAACGTTCTTTTCTCTGCCGCGTATATAACCGCGCATATAACCCTGGGTTCTTTAAGCGGAGCGTGAAGAGGCACATCAGTAGGTAGTCAAGTTGAGGGCCACTCTCTATAGTATTGTGTGCTGTGAGAGTGGCCCACAATCGCTAGACGTCGTCACGACTTTCCACCAGGCGGGCGGCGTCAATTCGGCGAACCCAATATAAAAAAAAACCTACAACAAACTTATAATTTGCGGTTGGTACAGTACTCGGGTCTAGGTATCGAACTGCAAAATTAAGTTTGTTTTTTATTGTATATACTTTTCCGGGATAAAAAGTACCCAGCGTGGTGCCCAGTATATTGAAGAATAATTATACCAAGTTTCATCGTAATCGAACCGGTAGCTTTTGCGTGATGCCTGAACAGACAGACAGACAAAAATTTTTTACATCAAATTTTTGGGTTCTGTGTCGGTCTAGTAACACCCCCTGCCATTTATTTTTTTGATATCTTCAATGTACAGAATTTTCACTTCTACAGATTTGTTATAAGTATAGATTGGTTTTTATTAAGTTTTCTCTGCCACACTTTTGACAGCCTCCGTGGCGTGGCGTGGCAGTAGTGCACGCGACTGCCACGCAGGAGGCGCGGGTTTGATTCCCGCTCAGTGCAAATATAAATGCATGAAATATGTCTATTTGCATCGGTCTGGATATTTCCGTGCCTCGGAGAGCACGTTAAGCCGCGTCGGTCCCGGTTGCCTTACGAACATCTATGGTAGTCGTTACGGGTAGTTGGAGCCCTCAAAAGTTAAAAGCCTTTATCCCCGGAGAGTTAGGCAGAGGTGAATTACTAGCGCGAGAGCGACCGTGACGTGACTGAGTGCGGTCACCGAAGAGCGGTAAGTGTCGTCAACTGCGATACGATACGAATCACTGTTCACAGTCACCGAAGAACGGTGTGAACTGCGATACGATACGAAACACTGTTTACAATCACAATCGCCGTGAGTTCCCAGTCCAGTCACCGCAGTGATCTATGATTGGTGAAATCACGTGATTTATAACCTGTTATTGTGATTTCATTCCATGCCTACAAAGAAGTAGTATAGTAGTTTTTTTGCACTCATTACTTTAAACGTCATACGTTAGAGCCAGGTGGCATGTTAATTCGCACGAGTTCTACGAGTACATTTAGTTTTTTTTAGATACCGACTAAAAAGCATATTGTTTTTTTTTGTACCTTGTTTTAACACCAAAAGCCCGAATACTGGTTGCACCCAAAATACTTTCATTGAAATGTGATAATATTGGAGAACGAGCCACGGACGTTATTCTGGTGAGCTGTCGAAACGTTGGTACGTAGAACCGTTGTACTGAGTAATAAAGTACACCAATTGGCAGTAGCACAGCTATGAACAGGGGTGTTGTGTAACTTATTATGAACATTGTTCCTATAACCTGTAATTATACAACAATTGCTTATCACATTAATATAGATATAAGAATTAATCTCTTCGAGTACGCATACTCTTCGAGACTGGAAATGAGCCCTAGAAATATCAAAGATGATAAGAAAAAGACAATGAAATGCTAAGTAAAAGACAAAATGCACTTGCAACACCAGTGGAATCACATGCACTTTATCGATCCTCTAAACACTTTCTTTGAAGAATCTTATACTGTTCAAAAAGACTGAGGAGGGTAGTTCATCCCAAATTGTGTGGGGAAGGAAGTTTGTTTCGAATTTTATCGTACACAGTCCGTCCAGTTTCGATGTGTAATGTGTTTATGGATATCTCGTATAATAAGTGAATAACTGTAGGATCTGCGAAACGCCGCATATCAACACTTCTAAATTTATAATGCTTACCTCACATATAAAGTTAAGTGTCATAGACAACGGCCAAGCAAGAGCACTATCCACAATGTCCAAATCTTTTGAAAACCTAGAAAGTATTCTGCCGACTGGTGTCACCTCATAAAAATGCAACGGTGCTCTAAGTATGTTGTTCAATAGTATTTCATGGAGACCCTTTGAAGCCTTCCAACAAGCCAAATGTGGCAGCAAATCCGTGAAAAATGATGCGATTGCTGCAACGAATATTATACAGGTAAAAATAAGCTACGAGTGTGGATTGAAAAGTAGTCGGCCTAACACTGATCCATGTAGTTCTAAAAATCAAATCTACCCACATTATTTAGTTCAGTTCAGACCTGTTAATTGTGTGAAGTTTGAAACGTGTGCGATAATTAGTTTTAATTTTATAAACTTATTAACAAAGCAATCTGACATCATTTCTGCAAATAGAGCAAATCGAGCAGCGTGTCGTCATTAAGTACCTCCATAAGAAGGGGCTGTCATCAAAAGCCATCCATGATGATATGGTCAGTACATTAGGGGATTGCGCTCTTTCTTATTCATCCGTCAAAAAATGGATAGCAGAATTCAAGCGTGGTAGAGAGAGTGTGAAAGACGAACCCCGCTCTGGAAGGCCTTCGACGTCCACTACTGACGAAAATGTTAAAAAAATACTCGACTTAATTATGGGAGACCGCAGATTGAAAACGAGAGAGATAGCCGAGATTATAGGCATCTCTTATCAACGTACTCAAAACATAATAGTCAACGTGTTGGGTTTCCACAAGGTGTCTGCGAGGTGGGTTCCGCGACTGCTTTCAGTTGAGCAAAAAAGGATGCGATTGACTATTGCACGCGACTGTTTGGAGTTATTTGAAGCTGATGAATGTGAATTTTTGAATCGTTTTGTTACTATGGACGAAACATGGGTTCAATACTGTACACCGGAAACAAAACAACAATCAAAACAGTGGAAAGGACCTGGTTCACCACCCCCCAAAAAGGCTAAGTCGATTTTGTCGGCAAGTAAGGCTTCAGTATTCTGGGACTCGAAGGGTGTGATTATGGTTGATTATCTTGAAAGGGGTCAGACTATAAACTCTGATTATTACTGCACCTTACTACGTCGTTTACGAGAGGAAATAAAAGAAAAACGTCCAGGAATGATCAGAAGAAAAGTCCGACACGCAGCGCACGCTTTCACTTCGCCGCACGACGCTTTTGAACACGGGCACTAATGTGGCTTCGCAATCTTTGTAATAAAATATTATTTACGACATGTAAACCCATTAATACAGTCCACTTCATTCTTTCATTTCATGGAGTAACCATTACGGCCGCTCCATAAGCAAATCACTTACCTACCACTCAATTTATTAATTTATGATTAGAAAAGAGTAAATAAAACAAGAAATATTTATATAAGAATTGAAAGCAATGTCTGCGAAAAGCGTGTGAACAAATGATTGGTACCTTGAGTTAAACCAATGCCGCCATACACTCCGAGATACATGTCTCGCAACTGTGTGTCCACTGTACCGTTCACAAGCTAAGGACCAAAGATAGGTTAATATTTAAAATAATTTACTGATAAAACTAATAATAAAGCAAAGCCAAGAAATACTTATTTAACTACACGATTTTCCAAGTAATTATAGTGAAACTTAACCGAACAGAACTTATCGTGTAACTATCAAACCATATCATAATATAAAACAAAGTCACCCGTTCCGTATGTATATGTATAGATCTTTTAAACTACGCAACGGATTTTGATGCGGTTTTCACCAATGGATCTGCTTCTCGGGGAAGGATTTTGTGTACCTACATAAATTTGTCAAGTGGTCGAAGCCGCGGGCGTCCGCTAGTATATTATATATCATAGGTTCGGTAACCCTAAATGGAGACCTTGACCTTGATTATAATCATAATTTTTAAGAAAGTGTAAAATTTTAAAAAGCATTTCCAATTAACCAGAATTTATACATACGAACCATGTTTTCGTCTGTAGACCATCGAGCAAGCCAAAAGTTCGCGCTAATTTGTAAGGAATGACACAGGATGTACACAAGCACAGTGCCAACCGCTGCGTACATGCCAACATTAGAGAAATAATGCTTGTAGACTTCCCATTTCACCTAAAACATAATGTGTCCATAAAAAATCTATACTGACATACTTACCAGAGTTCTTGTTTGGGATAAATTTGCCAGAAAATATCCCAATAATATTTACCATAAATGTTAAAAAATCTAGCATCATCTACTCACTGTACCGGTTGCCGTTTTTTCTGTCTGAATAAGTTGTTCAAACTTATTTTTGGCTTCTTTTTCATCTAGTTGTTCTTGCTTTGCTTTGCAATCGTAATCACCTGAAAATATACGGTCGAATTCTACATTATTCTCCTGCTGGTAAACTCTGAAGTGAAACTAACATAGGTACTACCCAAGGCTTTAAGCCGTTCCCATCTCCGCCAGGTTCTCATGAAGACATGGAAGGTGCGTTTTGGGCACCCGAGATGTGGAAACACCAGCATCTTGGCGGTGAGACCGGTCGTGGAGGAGTTGCTGGAGAATGGCCACGGTGACCACATTTACCGTGCGTCGCAGATGAGATCTGAGAATCGGTTAGTATCTATTGCGTATTCACAGTGACGTCATGCTGTGACTTAGTTGTGGATCTGGGCGTGGACACTCTTAAGCTGGAGCAGCCAGGAGCCAGCTTCCCTACACTTAAGACTTCCGGCCTTCATGGCATTGTTACAATTTTTTTAATATAGTTTGCTCACGTTTCTGGGAGCTCTGAATTGTATTGAAAATTTTGTCCTACTCACCTTCAGCTGTGCCGGTTTGTTCAGTGTTTCCTAAATAGTTTTGCATGAAATCAGCAAAGGGACCCTGCTTTTCTAGGAGCTTCTGATAGCTTCCACATTCCGTTATTTCGCCGTCACATACCACAAGCACCAGGTCTGTTTGAGCTAGATACGAGATATTGTGAGTCACCCATACTCGAGTTTTGTTGTTTAGCAAACCATTTGGGCCCATAACCTACACAAACAAATTGTTCTATTGATACAAACTTTCAATCTGCAATCGCTATCGGCATGCGTATTTTATGCACGTTTACAGCAATTACCTGATCAAAGATATGTTTCCCGACGTGCGAGTCGACGGCGCTGAGCGGATCGTCCAGCAAGTAGTTGTCAGCGGCGCAGTACACCGCGCGCGCCAGAGCCACGCGCTGCTTCTGTCCGCCCGACAGGTTTATACCTGACACACACATGCAGACCCACTGTGTACTATGTAGCTAACACACAAGCACATTCATTCACTTCAAGCACTTACCTTTTTCACCAATTTCCGTCTGATCGCCACCAGGAAGTATATCCAAGTCGGGCTTTAAAGCACACGCCTCGATAATTCGGTTATACTTTGTTCTATTGAAAGTCATTCCAAACAAAATATTTTCTTCCACAGTAGCATTTTGTATCCATGCTTGCTGAGTCACGTATGATGTTCCACCTACAAAGTGTGCCTATTATGAAGATTTTTCACAAATGCAAAAGCATAAAGATGCCCAATACATCTCATCTGATACTGATGTACACTCAAAGCTATTAGGTACCATAAGTGACAGTCATATGGATGGGCAGATATTATTATACCCCACTGGTACTCGTACCTACCTATACGTACCCTTAACATTGACCCGTCCGGACAGTTTGTCCATCTCCCCCAGCAGCGCGGAGAGCAGCGAGCTCTTGCCAGCTCCGACCGCGCCCACGACCGCAACAAGCGAGCCGCGAGGAATGTGTACGCTCAAGTTCTTCAGTATCGGCTCTGACCCCTCGCCGCCCCAAGAGAAGTGACCACCTTCTATTACGATCTGATCAGCTGCAATTTTAATGTCATAATCAACTGTAACGTACGCATTTTTATCTTTGCAACATGAATATAATATTAAACCAAAAAATCCGACTTCAACCGTAAAAAACTAAAAGGCCATTTGGGATATGTTAAGTTCTCTTCAATACAAGCTAATCAAACCCAAACAACGTAACTGCTGTAAATCGTTGATGAGTTCCCTCGACTGGCTTCCGGCTTCCACTTCAGATCAACTCCAAACCTTCGTTAAATGGTAGTGCTAATGAAAAAATTAACAAACGCACTAGTCGCCCTTACAGTTTTTGAAGGTTACCCTAGATTTCTCCGGGATCCGATCACCAGATCCTGGTTTCCTTGTAATGGAAATATCTCCTTTCCAACAAAAAAAAAAGTATTAAAATTCATAAACGACGAAGTTATCCGCTAACAAACAAAAAAAATATACAGTCGAATTGAGGAACCTCTTTTTTTTAAGTCGGTTAAAAAGGGAAATTAGTTTTATTAATAATACTATTTGGAATTTTGTAAATTACGTATCAACGGTCAGCCGCTATCGTTTTAAACTTATATAACGGACAAAACAGTAACCTTCTTCTTTTTTAAAAACGTGGCTCCATCGATGATTTCGCCAATGTCAAGGTAATGCTTGATTGATAGTCCAGCACAGAAGAACTAGTTATTCAACTAGCTCTAGGTGCAGGACAAGATAAGAAACATTGTTCGCTATAAGTGAGAGTCTGGAAGGGGCGATTTTTGCCAGAGGTAACCTAAAAAGTCACCCGCCACGCGCTCAACAAAAATCGAACTCCACACAGTAACCTGTAAACCAGATAGTATTTGACAGATACTATTATGTAACTACCTTCATACTTACATTCGTCAGTATTGTGCTCTATCATAAGTGGATCCAATTCTTCAGAATTAAGGAATTTATCCAACCTCTTGACACTAACATAAGCCTGTAAATATATTATTATGTATCTAATTCTATATTTACTATATTAAACCAGTAGAAATAGTGGGTATTTAATACAAACGATATAATAAAAATAATTACTTTATTAAAAACAATGGAAAAATAATGTTGAAATTTAAAAATTGCAATGATTTCGCTAAATAGAAGACATGTTAAACGTCGACATATGTTTCGCCTACTCACGAGGCATTCTCAAGACTATCTCAAAGAGACAGCTAAGTATCTCTTTGAGATAGTCTTCTATTTAGTGAAATCATTGCAATTTTAAAATTTCAACATCATTTTTCCATTGTTTTTATCATGGACTTTCGCCAGGTGACGCCTGAATCCATTCAGTAATTACTTTATTTCCTATTTTCCTTAGGCAGGGCGAAAGAAGTCAACAGTACCTACTGTTCCATTGCATTCTGTCTTGTGTTTCACATCAGAATATATCTGTCCGATAGCCCTAATATTAGTTTCTGAGACTGTTGCGTATAGAAGAATAACAGGAGTAAGTTTTAAAGATACGAGCTTTGGCGAGTTTCTTTATAGTCCTACGAGTGTTCTAATATCTATATAGTTTTACGCAGTTTCATACACTAGGTACGTGTCTAGGCTATTTTGAGAAACACAATATTGAAAAAATTACTGACAATATGGTGGATCGTCATAAAAGATGACCGATAATCCGAAATTATCGAGCATAACCTAACCATAACTAACCTAACCTAACCAGCGACCCCTGCTATTAACTTCTTAATATTTCAATGCCAACGTTACCGTGCGGCCACACGACTCGACGAATGGCGAGGCAAATAGCGAAGGAAATGGTGAACATCGTGTGGCCACGTTACTCGCCTCGCCACTCATCCCATCCCGGCGACTGAAGTTCCTATTTCTCGTACGTGATAAGCTGAGACTTGCCATAAAGTTGCGTAGTTCCCAAGAATAATAAAAGCTACAACTAAAAATAGGGGCCGGTATAGTCTCAAACGGAAGCTTATTCGGATAGTTTTTTGGACCTGTACAAATACCTTTGAGCTCACAATGCTCAGGTATCAATTTATCACACACTTGTTATACTAGTATCACGAGTAGGGAAGCGTGTGGCCGCTAGGGAAAACATTCCCGGCAACGCGAGCGTTCATCTTCTGGCTTCACCATTAAAAAATGAATACAAACTGAAACTGTAACGCACCTGCATAGTATTAGTTAAAACACTAGGTAAAAATGACATTGGAAAACGCAGTATATTGAAAAGAGACAACGCTACGAATGCTCTTTTAGCATCAAGGACTTCTGTGTCGTTTATTAACACGAAACAAGTGAATGACATCAGTGACACCTGAAAATGAAATGTTGCGATTTTAAATAGCTACAGGGTATAACACCTACTTTAAACACGTAACCACACTATCACTTACCAGAAACGGTGTACAGAACCATATAAAGGCAGACACTGAATTATAATAAGCTAATTTCTTTAAAATCTTCAGTTCCTCATTTCTTATTTTAAGAATATACTTTTCAAAACTTGGCTCCCAAGCGTATAGTTTAAGAACCTACAGAAAATAACGCTTTAATTATAATTAGTCCTCCAAAAATCCGTAAATACAGACACACAATCACGTCTTGATACCCTTAAGGGGGTCCGAGACCGCGGGCGTCTCTGGTACACACCAGAAGGTATTTCCAGTGGCGCCCAGTGGACTGGCCACCAAAGCGGGTCCCTTAGTTAAGCTAGTCACGTTGCTGGTCCTACTTAATTTGGAAAGGATTGCAGTTTCCGGGTACTTTAGATACCTACATTTGCCAGTCTTGTTCATTTGTCAGAAAGTGCATCGCCCGCAGATGAGAATGACTTGAGCCCCGAAGATATAGATAAGGCCACTTATCTATATCTTCGGGATTTTTAAAATATATTTTTTATTTTAGTACACAAATTATGTATATTAAAATTGATATGGTAAATAAATAAATTAATATATCTTACTTTCATGCCATTAAGTACTTCGTTCATAAGTTTTAATCTCTCGTCTTTATACCGCATCAATTTTGTTTGTAGCTTCTCTTGTGAGCCAGCAAATAGTCCATTCACGGGCATCAGTACGACAATGACTGCCATACCCGCCAGAACCGACGGTCCCAACTGATTCCATAAGAAATATAAGCCCAATGCTATTTCTAAAGGTGCCGACCAAATGAAATGTATCAATGTCAAATCGCTGAACCTGTAGTAGCAAACCAGCACGATAATTTCTCGAAGTGACCTAAATGGGCACCAAGGTCATTTGCATTTAAAAGTCAGTTTCGAATAAGGTCGAAGGGGTCTACAAACACACCTAGAATGCTTGGTCGTTGTGGCGATAACGGGAGTATCACGATTCGCCACATAACACGCCCTGCCTCAGGGACAATATAGGAAATTGCCCCTGCCAGCCTCCATTATTCAAAATTAAAGTGGCAATTCAGGGTCATCGCCATTTGGACACCCTAGATTGCCCCTGCGGCAGTCATGGGTGTAGACAGCTTAAATAAAAAACTTCAATCAAAAGATGAGAATATCTCACGTACCTGCTAACGTCGGTAGACATCAAGTTAATGATCTCTCCCACTGTACACTCCTTTCTAGACGCATTTGATAAGCTCAAAGCTTTTTTGTACACCATAATGCTTAATGAAGTATTCATTTGCATACTCACAATATATGTTTTTAAAAAAAATTGCCCGATTATTACAGATTGTAGCAAACAACATACAAGCATACCCACAGCATAAAGATAACCTCTCCATGTTGGCTCATCGCCCTCTATGAAATCTATAAGTAATCTGAAAGTAATAAAATCAAACTAAGACAAGAGCGGTGTGTTTACTGCGTAAGTATGGCGAGTGGACTGCGTTTTCTTAACTTAGTACGAAGCATTTCGGCAACACCACATCATTTTCTGGCAAAGAAACCTACAGGGATCCTTGAATATGAATTAACTTGGATCCGAAGTATTTATAGTACCTACAAGCTTTAAGTAAATTAGCACTCATTCTTCAACTGTGTGATGTGATAAAACTTAAAATACTTTGGGTCAGCGACAAATGTGTCTAGGTGTGAGACGGCATAATCACTATCACTACTTAGTATAAAACAAAGTCGCTTCCGCTGTCTGTCTGTCCCTATGTATGCTTAGATCTTTAAAACTACGCAACGGATTTTGATGCGGTTTTTTAATAGATAGAGTGATTCAACAGGAAGGTTTATATGTGTAATACATGTATAATATATTAGAGTAACATCGAAAATTTTAGAGGTTTCTAATGTAATGTCGTAAATAAACACATTTTTTTGCGCTTTCATTGCAAACGCTGACGAAACCCTACGAGACAGATCAAAATAATGTACTACAGTATTGTACACCATAGAAAGGTCTACAAAAAAGTCCGTGATAGCATATCTCTTAAGGATAACTCACAGTAACCATTTTTATCTTTTATAAATGACAAAAAAATAATGTGTCACTTGCCAAGCTATGTTTAACAATACAGTATTATTCCTTATCTAATTGAATACTTTACATACGTTGTGCATTTAATGTAGACCAAAATTGCCATTCAAACCATATAATTTGGACGAATGACTTAAGAGATATATCGTGATGAAAAAAAAATACAAGCGCGGCGACGCGGCCGGGCGGTGGCCAATGACGGCAGTGAACACACAGCGATTTTAAGCAATACAGCATAAATCCTTATCCAATTAAGTATGTACCTTAAAAACATTTTGGGTTTAATATAGATCAATATAGCCCTTTACAGAATGTAATTTTAATGAATATTTTCGAAGATATTACAGATTTAAAATACAGGGACAAGCGGTAGCGGCGGCGCATCGTCGCAACCTAGCGTTCATCCCAGTCGCAATAGAAGGCTAAACTTCACCTTTTTTTGTGAAGAGACTGCCATTTAACCTCCACAACCAATTGGCGATATCGAAGTATTGCAGTTAGACCAGTATTTTTTGATTTCTTCGGGGTTCAACTACCCGTAACGACTGCTATAGATTTTCGTATGACAACTGGGACCAACGTATTAACGTGCACTCTGAGGCACGCACATACCAATGCAAATAGCATACAAATATTTGCATTGGGATATTTGAATTTTAAGACTGACATGCTACATAGTCTAAATTACACCCGTGCGAAGCCGGGGCGGGTCGCTAGTATATTATAATATTGTAACTATACTGTACCTAAGTAACTGAGGCGGTACAAAATTTAGTACATCGTGGCAAAACCTCAAAGCCGTACCAACTAAAAATGATCTACCGAAAGCTTTGCAGACACTAGGAAATACGGAGATTGGTTTCTTCTTCGTTTTATGGCCGCTTAAAGATGTTTTTGAACAGTCTGTTGAAGATCTGAAATAGTTTAAATTTATTTGAATATACTCTTCAGTATGCGTGTCGTCAATGATTTTATGGAATTTAATTAAAACATTATAAAAAGAGACTTTGTTTTATTTAAGTAGGTACCTATTGAAATTTTCGAGTTTCTGTTTGTGCGCAAGTGGATTAAGCAAGCAACCAACTGCGCAAAATTACAAACATTAGAGACCCCGTCATCTTATTTAGTGAAAACGCAATTTGTGTAAAATCAGAGGTTCAAAAGTTAAAGCGCCCGTTGCCATCCGTACAATATGCTTGGCTTGCGCTTCGATGACGTAAAACCATTCCAAACACAACCACTTTTAGCCTCACTGAAGGGAGATAACACCCAATAAAATAATAATTGGAATTTCTTAAAAAAAGAGGCGTTCTAGAGATTTGCTATTTTCTCAGGGCACAGAAGGCGAACGAGATGTCAATGATTCGACGCGACATGGAGAATAGAGGAAGAACACGCGTCTGGGTCTTTCCACTCACCGATAGCTTACTTAGGTATGCCTCAGGCAAGCTCATGCTGATAATAATTATACCTATTTAAGATATCTAGTAAATTTTTATCAATGATATCATACTATGAATCGGATAAAATGAATGAATAACCTAGTTGTAATGTGTCCCAACATTTAACTATAAGTCGGGACTGGTCGGATGACTGTATTGGTAAAAAAAAAAATCCAAGACTTTTTTTTAAAAGTAACATTAATTTTTAGAAAAATGATGGTAATGTGATACTCTACACTTCACTTATGATTTGGTGCTGTTGCCACTAATTTTAACATATCACCACAATTTTTAATGTATGAGATACCTAAGTAACATAGCTATCAAGCACAGTTCCAAACAATATTGTTTCCGAAAATGAATATAACCACTGGTGGTCTATCAGGAACAATTTTTTTGGGCCTGTCGTGTTAGTTGAATTATTTTAAACTAGGTGGCGTTACGGGTAATGGTTCATAATATTTAAACAATATCTTTCGTTTTAGTCAGGAATTCCATTCTAGGATAATATATCTATATTTTAAAAGTTTTTCTACGATTAAATAAGTAGTTTTCGGGTCTTTAAAACTCCAATTTAAGTTTTTTTAATAAAATGTCATCACAGCGCCACGATACACGTGTCGGCTAGAATAGGTACTGCTATAAATTTGGCTGGCGATGGTTTGTCATCAATAACTCTTGCTAAAGCACAGATAGATGTCGCTGATATTATAATTGAATAAGCCCTATGGTTTACGTAACTTTTGCACAATAGGATAATATTATTATAATATAGACTAGCTGTTGCCCGCAGCTCCGCCTGCGTGTTACTTTAGATCTACATAACTTTTTTATTTATGAAGCGAATGAAAACCAAACCGCAAGTTTAAATCAAAAAATCAAATCATTTCTGAGATTAGCGTGTTCAAACATTCAGACAAACAGACAAAAGTTCTAAAAACCCTTAATAGTGAACTCTACTGCGGGTGACGTAACCTGTTCTGAAGAGCTCTTCAATCTGATCCCACCCTCTTCCTTCCAATCCCGAACAACGCGTGCCGGGCAGAGATGCCACTCCCACATCACATTTTACATTTTAACCGTTCGTTTCTATGCCGAACGATAGTGGCCTGGAACGCCCTGCCTGTGCACGTGTTTCCTCCCAAATATAACCCTGGGTTCTTTAAGCGGAGCGTGAAGAGGCACATCAGTAGGTCGTCAAGTTGAGGGCCACTCTCTGTATTGTGTGCTGTGAGAGTGGCCCACAATCGCTAGACGTCGTCACGACTTACCACCAGGCGGACGGCGTCAATTTGGCGAACCCAATATAAAAAAAATAAAAAAACCTACGACAAACTTATTATTTGCGGTTGATACAGTACTCGGGTCTAGGGATCGGACCGCAAAATTAAGTTTGTTTTTTATTGTTTTTACTTTTCCGGGATATAAAGTACCCAGTGTGGTGCCCAGGATATTAAAGAATAATTATACCAAGTTTCATCGTAATCGAACCGTTAGTTTTTGCGTGATGCCTGAACAGACAGACAGACAGACAAAAATTTTTTTAATCACATTTTTGGGTTCGGTGTCGGTCTAGTAACACCCCCTGCCATTTATTTTTTTGATATCTTCAATGTACAGAATTTTCACTTCTACAGATTTATTATAAGTATAGATATAGATAAACATTTTCACCTATTGATACCTATTTATATTTATTTTGAAGCAACTTAATAATAAAAACAATAATGAAATACCTACATACTTGTCTTGAATAAAAAAAATAACAAGAAAAAGCTGGCCAAAAAAAGAACAAAAATCTATATAGTCAAATTGAGAACCTCCTCCTTTTTAGAAGTCAGTTGAGAATATAAAGAATTTGTTAACAAAAACAAATACTAATTTCCTAGGATTTGAACCCGGATCATCTTTTGCAGTATGTTAAATATTATATCAAGTGTCATGCACCTACGCTATTTATGGAATTTAATCTAATGGTGAAATACTGTAATACAACACAAACGGGGAAATGATTCGGTGATAATATAAAATTTTATAGTCTCAGCCCTAAAAAGGCCTCTTTCATCGCTCCAGTGTGACTGCTATATTATTATAATGATATAGAGGTAGCCTGTTTTCAACCGACTTCCAAAAAAGGAGGAGTTAAGGTGTTTGATACCTCATATCTTTGGACTGGGTGAACGGATTATAAAATTTATTTTTTTAATTGAAAGGGTCTAATTCCCGAATAGGACCACTATTTCAATTTGGTCCCATTCTGACAATTATTTGGTCCCATTTCATTTCATTGGTTTTATTAATTATTAATTTAATTTATCGCCTACTCTTAATTTTACCTCGCTGCGTCATACATTCCTTAGTCTCATCACTTACCGGCTTAATTTACTTAAATTAATTATTATTATAATATAATATATATATAATATAATATATATAATATTTATTACAAGATTTGTCGTAACATTTTATTAATTACTAGTGGTCGCCCGTGACTTCATCCGCGTGGTGATTTGGATTTTTTCCCTTTCCCGTCGCGCCGCGTCATATTTTGAACAATTCACACAATATCTTTAGAAATTGTAGTCTATGCGTTATTCTGATGTATAAGCTATATTATTGTAAAGTTTCATCAAAATCCGTTCAGTAGTTTTTACGTGAAACAGTAACAACATCCATACATACAAACTTTCGCATTTGTAATATTAGTAGGATATACAGGTTTTTTTTTAATTCCGCGGTCCAAGGCCACGGCCGCTCTAACGTCCGTTGCCGGGCGTCTCTGGTTACAAGCAGAACGTATTTCCAGTGGCGCCCGGCGCAAGGATATAAAGGTAGCCTATATTCAACCGAATTCCAAAAAAGGAGGAGTTAAGGTGTTTCTTACCTCATATCTTTTGACTGGGAGAACAGATTTAGAAAATTATGTTTTTAATTAAAAGGGTCTAATTCCCAAGTGGTCCTATTTCATTTTGGTCCCATTTCGGTAATTTGAAGTCGGTCGGGTTGTTGAGTAAATTTTTTGAAGTGCTTTATTTTTCTAAGGGCGTGAGCAGAGATATTTTATATGCACAGTTTTCGCCACATACTGTACCTATCTTCTATACTTATAATAAATCTGTAGAAGTGAAAATTCTGTACATTGAAAATATCAAAAAAAATAAATGGCACCCCCTGCCATTTTACTAGACCGACACCGAACCCAAAAATGTGATTAAAAACAATTTTTGTCTGTCTGTCTGTCTTTTTGTTCAGGCATCACGCAAAAACTACCAGTTCGATTACGATGAAACCTGGTATAATTATTCTTAATATCCTGGGCACCACGCTGGGTACTTTTTATCCCGGAAAAGTACATACAATAAAAACAAACTTAATTTTGCGGTTCGATCCCTAGACCCGATTACTGTAATAACTTTGTCGTAGGTTACGTCACCCGCAGTGGAGTTCACTTAGGGGCGCTGCACACGGCTAAAAGACTATAATATTTTATCTTAAGATTTAATATCGCTCAACAGCTGTCTTCTGTACTTATAATAAATCTGTAGAAGTGAAAATTCTGTACATTGAAAATATCCAAAAAATAAATGGCAGGGGGTGTTACTAGACCGACACCGAAACCAAAAATGTGATTTAAAAAATTTTTGTCTGTCTGTTTGTTCAGGCATCACGCAAAAACTACCGGTTCGATTACGATGAAACTTGGTATAATTATTCTTTAATATCCTGGGCACCACGCTGGGTACTTATTATCCCGGAAAAGTATATACAATAAAAAACAAACTTAATTTTGCGGTTCGATCCCTAGACCCGATAACTGTAATAAGTTTGTTCACTTAGGGGCGCTGCACATGGCTAAGAGACTATAATATTTTATTTTAAGATACAATATCGCTCAACAGCTATCTATATCTATATCTATACTCATAATAAATCTGTAGAAGTGAAAATTCTGTACATTGAAAATATCAAAAAAATAAATGGCAGGAGGTGTTACTAGACCGACACCGAAACCAAAAATGTGATTTAAAAAAATTTTGTCTGTCTGTCTGTTTGTTCAGGCATCACGCAAAAACTACCGGTTTGATTACGATGAAACTTGGTATAATTATTCTTTAATATCCTGGGCACTACACTGGGTACTTTTTATCCCGGAAAAGTACATACAATAAAAAACAAACTTAATTTTGCGGTTCGGTCCCTAGACCCGATTACTGTACCAACCGCAAATAAGACGTTTGTCGTAGGTTACGTCATCCGCAGTGGGGTTCACTTAGGGGCGCTGCACACGGCTAAGATACTATAATATTTTATTTTAAGATACAATATCGCTCAACAGCTATCTATATCTATACTTATAATAAATCTGTAGAAGTGAAAATTCTGTACATTGAAAATATCAAAAAAAATAAATGGCACCCCCTGCCATTTTACTAGACCGACACCGAACCCAAAAATGTGATTAAAAACAATTTTTGTCTGTCTGTCTGTCTTTTTGTTCAGGCATCACGCAAAAACTACCAGTTCGATTACGATGAAACCAGGTATAATTATTCTTTAATATCCTGGGCACCACGCTGGGTACTTTTTATCCCGGAAAAGTATATACAATAAAAATCAAAAATAATTTTGCGGTTCGATCCCTAGACCCGATTACTGTAATAACTTTGTCGTAGGTTACGTCACCCGCAGTGGAGTTCACTTAGGGGAGCTGCACACGACTAAAAGACTATAATATTTTATCTTAAGATACAATATCGCTCAACAGCTGTCTTCTGTACTTAAAATAAATCTGTAGAAGTGAAAATTCTGTACATTGAAAATCAAAAAAATTAATGGCAGGGGGTGTTACTAGACCGACACCGAAACCAAAAATGTGATTTAAAAAATGTTTGTCTGTCTGTCTGTCTGTTCAGGCATCACGCAAAAACTACCGGTTTGATTACGATGAAACTTGGTATAATTATTCTTTAATATCCTGGGCACCACACTGGGTACTTTTTATCCCGGAAAAGTATATACAATAAAAAACAAACTTAATTTTGCGGTTCGATCCCTAGACCCGATTACTGTAATAAGTTTATCGTAGGTTACGTCACCCGCAGTGGAGTTCACTAAGGGGCGCTGCACACGACTAAGATACTACTAGGTATGCAATGCATGCTGCTGCTGCAAAAAACTGAGCGAAGTGTTAAATTTTCGAACGACAACGATTTATGAGATTTTTTTTTGTTATGTCCGATTTTCAATTTTTATGTTCTAAACCACCATCACGCCACACGTTATCACCGTGGTAAGTTTGAAGGAGATCGGTTCAGGCGTTTAGGAGGAGTATGCGGAGATACGAAATACATGAGTCGCCTAAGATTGAGCTTCGCTCAATAATATTTTATCTTAAGATACGATATCGCTCAACAGCTATACATAATAAATCAGTAACTGGTGATCAAGAAAGCTATAACACGGAGGCGGAGCTGCGGGCAACAGCTAGTATACAATAAATCAGTAACTGGTGATCAAGAAAGCTATAACACGCAGGTGGAGCTGCGGGCAACAGCTAGTTATTAAATAAGATTTTAATGAATGATGATTACACAACCGTAGTATACCTACCTACTTACAACATATATATAGGTAAGTACCTACTTATATGTTTAAATAAGAAAATCAACAAGCTCAGACACGATGGGTTTATCATAAATTATTGAATCTCCTCCACCTTCTATTATGGAAGTAGGTATGTACTTATTACCATTTTATTTTATCAAACAAATGAAAAGTCCAAATGTGGGTAATAATAACTAATAATAATCTCCTCTCCAATGAACTCTGATAAGAAGTTAAAATACTGCCATCTATTAGGAAATAATCGGGACAATAGAAACTGTTCATTCATGGGGGATTATAACGTAAAATACTGCCATCTATTATATATTTTTCGCACACATAATATACCGCCATCTATTACGTATTTTTCGCACACAATACACTGCCATCTATTAGGAATTTATCGAAAATTATTTAGCTAGCCCTAAAGACGCCTTTAAAACGTCGCCAATTCCTTCTATGAGATGGTTCATCTGTACTAGTATAGTATTCTTATATCTGTGATATAACTAAAAAAAAAGTTGGATTTTTTTTTATTTTTCCCGGTACAGCCATCGACCCGGTCCCAGGTTATCATTGAATTTTGGGACAAGTTATATATATTTATATAGGTACTTACAAATGACGTTTTCTCAAAGCCTGATGCCAATATTTTTCAAACTTAGCAACAGATTCCTTGGCAACATACTGAGAGTCCAAAGACCACAAGTCTTTTTCGGTTAATGTCCTTCGATATCCCGTGAAGGCTATTGGGTCGAACCAAGTAATCAAAAGTCGGCTCAAAAATCCCGATGAATTTTCTGGGGATTGCCCCTGTTGATTCGAATTACACTCATTGAATAGATTTAAAGTTGCATATTATTCTTCGGCGTAATGCACCCCTGCCTATCCCCTCGGTGTATAGGAGTTATATGGTATATAAAAATTACATTGCATAAACTATACATACGTTTTTTAAGGTACTTACCTGCTTCCACATGTACAGAGACGGGAGAGGCTGGTAATCTGTCATACAGGGTCTCCCTAGTACAGACACCAGTCTCTCACATATATACTTTATGAATACCAAATGTACCTTAATTAAGTTTTGCCATGTATCATCTATGTGATAGAACAAATAAAGGCTTATCTTATCTTACCTCATCATAAACGTAAGGTGTATCATTAGGTGGCAAATCAGCGAAACAGTTCAGTATAAACATAACTATAACAAGTAAATAATACGTTATGTAACTTGCAAAATTATATCGGACATACATATCGTCCGCTGCCTTATTATAGTTTCTCAGTTCTGTCCTCAGTTGAGGTAATCCGGCCAATATAAGAAGTGACCAGAATATGAAAAGCACTCCTGAAGTACGCATGCCATATTTCCTGTTGTATGATACAAGTGTGGCTGATAATACCTGAAATATACTTCGGAATTAATCATATTTATTTACCACAAATTTATAATTAAGTACCTATTAAATATAACTACTTGGGATACAACTCCTTGTGCTCCTTGGCTTTGATGGTAGACAAAGAGCCGATGCGCCCTGGGCAACGGAGAACATGCTCCCACGGGAGAGATTTAAATCCAGGGAAGGTGTACTGTTGCGGCCAATTTACCCGATAGGTTGACCCTATTGTACGAGGGGGTCGTGGGATAACAGGCCTCCTAGGTCCTGCTCGCTCACTCGCTCTTACGAGTAAATAAGCAAGTGGAGATAGTAGCTTTCCTCTGCATATCAATGATATACTATCCCTCGCGAACATTCATTGTTATGCAGATGACGTTTTGTACGGGAGCTACTCTTCTCGTCCGGTGGCGGGGCGGTCTAAGATTGAGAAGACAACTCGTGGCTGATCTCGACTGTATCTCCCAATAGGGTGACGAGAACCTGGTCGAGTTCTATGCCCGCAAAACACAGGCCTGTGCATTTGTGGAATGGTGTACAAGTGAGTTTTTTTTCCAAAAATGTATTAGTATAAGTTCCACCAAGTGCCGACAATCGAAAGGATAAATTACATTTTATGTGGGTTACATAAAAATCAAGCAATTTACAGATTTAAAAAATTGTGATTAAAAATTTAAAAATCCTGTGTTTTTATTTAAATCTGGCTCGGGTAAGGTAGATGAAGCGTACTATCGATTTGGTGTACTGTCGATGTAGCGTGCCGTCGTTTAGCGTACTGTCGATATAACGTACTATCGATTTGGTGTACTGTCGATGTAGCGTACCGTCGTATTAGTGTACTGTCGATATAGTGTACTATCAATTTGGTGTACTGTCGATGTAGCGTACCATCGATTTGGTGTACTGCCGATGTAGCGTACCATCGATTTGGGGCACTGTCGATACATTAACCCGTCGATGGAATGTTTTCGATACAGCGACCTAGACCCGATTGAAAAGGGGTGGTCGTGAGATTTCTTGCCAGATTCTTACTCCAGGCTATATACAGTGAATTTTTGAAAAGGGCTTGGATGGCCAAATCCGAAACTATAATTAATAGCGAAAAATGCTCAAAGGAGTCACGAGCCCGATTTTGATGAAATTTGAAACCTCATCATTAGATTTTTGGAAAACCAATAATCCTAGCTGGGAATCGAACCCGTTGATTTTGAAAAAAAAAACACATCCTTTATTATTACACCATACGATAGTGTCGCTGTTAAGGATCAAATTCTGCGAAGTAATGATATACGGCAAATTTAAGGAAAACTTAGAATTTTCATAAAATTCATATTTTAAATCAATTTTGAGTCAATTTTGTTCGTAATCACAGGACTGACTATTTCGTCTTCTAAATGATGCTCGTGGGCAAGTAAAATTTGAAAGTAGAACATAATGTTGTATCTCGCGTATGGAATTAGTAAGTAGTACCGTAATCTCGCGTTTAATACACTATAAGAAACAAGCTGGCAAGTACATGTCTGTCTCTTATCACACTGGGCGGAGGCGGTTGTAGCGCGCGCCTCTGCCCAGTGTGATAAGAGACTAAGAGACAGATAAGAAATATGAATTTTATTAAAATTCTAAGTTTTCCTTAATTTCGCCGTATATCATTACTTCCCAGAATTTGATCCTTAACAGCAACACTATCGTATGGTGTAATAATAAAGGGTGTGTTTTTTTTTTAAATAAATGGGATCTATTCCCAGCTAGGATTATTGGTTTTTCAAAAATCTAATGATGAGGTTTTAAGTTTCATCAAAATCGGGCTCGTGACTCCTTTGAGCATTTTTCGCTATTCCTTATAGTTTCGGATTTGGCCATCTAAGCCCTTTTCAAAAATTCACCTGTATACCTGGTGCTTTGCGTGTCTGGCAGTAAACGTACATGTAAATTCACTCCTAATGACTTGCATAAATGTCCTTTGTGACTTAACTGATTTGATTCTTGTATCGGGCTAGCTTCGCGGGAACTAGGAATACTGAATAAGGTAAAGCGATTATTTACCCTCTCCCTTCCGATCCCCCCGAACAACGCGTGCCGGGCAGAGGTGACACTCTCACATTATGGAAAACATCTTCGTGAGAACCGAGCGCTTTAAAAATTCGTTTCACTGAAGAACGAAAGTGGCCTGGAACGCTCTCGCCTCGCTAGATGGCGCCGGAGCGTGGCGTATGCATGCGCCCCTGAAGGTGAGTAGCCGTAGCATGAGCGATTGGTCATGCAACGAACCGCCACCCCTTATGTTTCGTAGTTGTATCTTCTGTGTCGCTTAGGGGGGCACGCCGTCAACGTTTTCAATGTAAGCACTGAATTCGCGCGTTTACGCACGACACAAGGTCGTGTCCTAAGGGACCGCGGCCTGAAGGATGATAAGCAGATTGAATAAAATATGATCAATAATATGCTATGTAATAGATCTGAATGATTCTGAATTGCAGCAATGTTCCATACAATCACACCTAGAGTGGAAACAAAGAAAATGTCTCATACTTACGAAAGTTAGTAGCTTTACAACCGGCTCGTAATAATCTGCATAGTAAAATTTGTTTTGTTTTCTCAAAGATGCATTAATAATTACAGCAATATCTATTATATGTAAGAGTATCAAAAGGAATGTGACAAATAATTTGCTAATATTAAGTTTATTCCTTGGTATATTGGCCTCTTTGCTTCTGGTCATTTGGTAAACTTCGACCATAGTTGCCATCCATAGATATACACAGGGAATCCATACCAGAACAGTCTTTTGGAAGCATGGTGTGAAATCTGGATAATCAGTCTCCCATGTTAAGTTCTTATTCTGAAAATAAGAGTAAAATAACATACCTCAGTATGCTTTAGTATTTATTTATCTAACTTTCTGCCCTTGAATGGGGTGGCGATCGAGATTTTGAATCAATGATTCGCAGGACATTATCGTCATATGTCTACAGATTAACACATTTTTAGAACTACAGGGGCAGTAGTATATTTGGTGGTCATGTAGACACAATTTGGAATTTATGATTCTTGTTGTGTGCAATAACAATAAATGTCAGTCCTCTTCACACAAATACTATTAGGATGCCGGATCTTCTGTGTCAATTTGAATAAAGTGACTTTCCAAGAGTGAAATCATTTACAATACTCATACCCTAAGTAGTTTTATCAATAATTAAATACTTTACCTCATTTAATATTAGCCTAGTATAAATTGATAAATATAATTCTTTGTCAAATAATATGTTCTAAATCCAATATCTTCCATTAATTACTGACAAACATTGTTCATTTGTACGTAAAGTTTAAAAGTGACATTTATAAATTGTACCTATTATTAATTTATAAAATAATGATCCCTCTGCAGCTAGTAATGTAATTATAAGACTAATGTTTCAGAAACTTATGTACGACTTAACTTTAGGACTAAATTTTTAACTAAATTTATTTTATATAAGGGGGTAAGTACTGTCCTGAAATAAATAATTCATAATGGAGCCAGTTACACCTAAAGAATCCCAGATGAACCCAACGAATAACACCTTATATCAATCAGTCGTGAAGCGATCGCACCTTGTACCAGCAGGCAGACAATTTTGCACTATCCTATGTTTACTAGAAATAGTTAAAACCTAGCTTAACTGGACCAACATGAACATTGTATTTTCTATTTTATTCAGGATGAAAGTTACTAGCGATATTATATACGCAGGACTTTTACATAGTACAGGATATTTGTACAATTACCATTAGAATGAACGCAACTTACCCAAAATGTAGATTTACAAAAATGATTCATACTTGGTTCGTCTCCTGACTACGGTCATTTCATAATAATTACAAATCACTTTGAGTGGGTACTGTGTATCACACACGGCTGTTCTGTAGCTAATTCTTTTACCTATTCTTTTTAATGTTATATTATACCTATAATCTTGAAGAAAATCTTGAGAAAAATTTATTGAAATGGTTAAAAGTTCCACCAAAAGTTTAAAAACTTTTGTTTGACAGTTTTGACTTTTGACCGATAACTTTAATTAAACGTCGTGCAGACTATGCTATAATAAATAGTAAAGATAATTAAGAAAACTTGCGTAACTATATTAACATTACGCTATATTATCGCAAGCGTTTATAGTATATACCAAGCTCAGTTGACCACATCCCTCTGAATTGTGCACACACAATCGACATAAAACCGGCGGTGCGGAGCGGGCGTAGGGTACGGGCGGTGCAGTGGAGTGGAAACTGAGGGTAGCTCAATTAAATAGCGTATAGCAAGCCCATACTGTATATATATCTACTATCGACTACCTCGGTGGCACAATGGTACTATGTACGGACTGCCACACTCGAGGTCTCGGGTTCGATTCCCGGGTCTGGTGGATAATGTATAATTCTCTTTAGAATTTTATCCAAATAATTATCCCACAGTCTGGAACTTGTGCCCGGCAAATGGGAATAGGCTCGCCCCCTATTACATGGGACCTAACATAGCTGGCGAGATGTGGGTGTGTTTGCACACCTCTGCCTACCCCTTCGGGGAAAAAGTCGTGATGCTATGTTATGTTATGTTACTATATATAGTAAATGTATGGTGTGCGATATATTATAGCATAGTCTGAACGAGCTTTAAACCGTGGTTTAAAATAAAACCAAAGAATATGCTACTTACGATACCTATCGTCACGATAATAATATTATGGACGATATCGTGTGTCGTTATCGTGGAATGTGAAAAACGCCCTATGTTGTAATTTGGTTTAAAACAACTCGCTGTCCCCGGAGAATAAAATGATAATTTCAAAAACGCAACTTTACAGGAAAAATGTTTTTGTCTTTTGCTCCTTAAATGGTGAACGCTTGCTGATGTCTCAATTTTCCCCGAATATTTAGGGGAAAATTTACAAGACTGTGGTGAAACCTGTCGTCCTGTATGGACTAAAATGTTTGGCCGTAAAAGGGACAAATGAAAGAAAACTGCATGTAGCAGAGATGCGAATGCTTAAAATAGATGTAGTATAACAAGAATGGATAAACTAGGGAACGAGTAAGTAGTTTGAAAGTTGCGCCAGTGAATGGAAAATTGAGAAACGAGCGGCTGTCATGGTATGGACATGTTATGAGAAGATGGATGTAATGCGTGAAAGAGGATAATGACTTGGATAAAAGTGGCTGAAGAGATGACGTCTGACATGGTTGGGTGGAGAAGGAAGACATATTGCACTGACCCCAAATAATTGGGATGAGGGCAGATCTACCTGTCCTTATCCCAATTGATGAATCATTAAGGTGAAGTGAAAAATAAAGCAACTATATAAAATTTTAAAAGATATTTTATTGCAAATATGTGAATAAATACACCAAGTTGCAATCACTGTGCTGAAACGATGGTTTGTACGTTAGTGAAACTGTAATAAAGTTACATACAAGAATATAAATAAAATTAAAGTTTTTCAAATGTAGGTTAGGTACCTATAGGAACAATTCACACTAAGGCATGTTTATAAAATACCTAAGTACTTAGGTAGGGTACGTAAAAATGTAGGTAGTACCTACACTATATTTATAATACTGATGAAATTCTTGGTCTTGCCTTGGAATGAAGGCCATCACCAAATCCTACTTATAAATTAAATTAAGATTTGTACTAACACCATTCAGCTCACTAGGCCAGCATCTTTAGCCAGACTGTAGAACATGGAGGAGCTATCCTGCAGCAACAGTTGGGGCGGCGCGTACTCGACGAGCTGTCCCTTGTCCAGCACCATGACGTTGGTGGAGTCCATGATGGTGTTGAGTCGGTGTGCGATAGTGATGACGGTGCAGTCCGCGAACTCGGCTCGTATGGTTCTCTGTAACACACAACACAAGACGCGTGTACGAGTGAGTATGAGTGAGCAGTGGCAGGCAGTAGACACTGTGTGTGCCAGCACCTGTATGAGCTCGTCCGTCTCCAGGTCGACGGCGGCGGTGGCCTCGTCCAGCACGAGCAGCGGAGTCTTGCGCAGCAACGCCCGCGCCAGGCACACCAGCTGCCGCTGGCCCACTGACAGGTTCTCGCCGCCCTCAGACACTTCATGCAGTAATCCTGCATCTAACCCTGTCATCGGAAATTTGAGCTATGAATTGTACCAATTTTATGTGGTATGACCATTACCTATCATATATCTATAGCAAAAGTTCTGCCCAGTTTAATACTGGTCTTATTTTTTTCTTGGAACGCTATTGTATACTCACCCTGTACGAATGGTTTTAGATGCGAGTGTTCCAGTGCACTCCAGATCTGATGATCAGTGTAGCATTCGAACGGATCCAGGTTCATCCGTAACGATCCAGAAAAGAGCACAGGATCCTGCGGGATGATGCTGATACGTGAGCGCAGCTGGTGAAGCCCGATGGTGCTTATGTCCAGCCCGTCGATCAGCACACGCCCACCGGCCGCCTCCACGATCCTACACCAGAGTGGAATCAGTCACAGACACATACACACACTCACACACACGCACAGTAGGTCGATAGTCTCACCTGAACAGTGAGAGCGTGAGCGTGGACTTGCCGGCGCCGGTGCGTCCCACGATGCCGAGCTTGTCGCGCGGCGCCACAGTGCACGTGAGCGCGCGGAGGGCAGGCTCGCCCCCAGCTCGGTACGACATTGTGAGACCCTCCAGCTGCACGCACCCCGTCTCCGGCCACGAGGGACGAGGTCCGGGTGATTTCTCCCAATCGGCTTCCTGTCGACGTTCATTCAATCTTAGAGCTCTTGGCTAACGAACTTGACAATAGTAGGAATCATCAAATGGCAGACTACTCACCTGCGCAGTATCAGTATACTCTTTCATGCGCTCCACTGCTACAATGTTAGTTTCAATGGACGAAACCATTTGAACTAAATAACTTAAGGTTTGCGTAATCTAAAAATAAAAATAAATAAGTAGATATTACTTATTGTTAAAAAAATTAGATACCTACCACAAACATTTTACTTACCTCTAACGTATAGCTGATAGAAAGGCCTGCAAGGCCAGGACTTAAAGTTTCTCGGCCGAGTACTGCGAAAAGTGCAGCAAAGAAAATTATAAGACTACCAACTAATTCTAGTCGAACTCCAAGCCATCTGTCAGCTACAGACTTAAGATATACAAACGACTGATAATTATCAACTTTTTTCTGGGATTCCAGTATAAATCTGGAATAAAAAGAATTTGTAATCTATTATGTTATTATATCATACGTGGACGCCCTCTACTCGGCATAGGTCTCCCCCAAAGATCACCATAACTTTTGGCTGTTCTGCCCGCATACATTGGCTTCTCGCGACCATTACCAGGTCTTCAGTGTGGACCTAGCCACGCTGCGTCTTCCGGTAGATACGCAATCGCCACTCGATAACTTTTTGGCCCAATCGGCCATCAGTTCTGCGAGCAATGTGCACTGTCCACTGCCACTAAGCCTGGCTATTGCTAGCCAATAAATAAGTGGCAGTAGCAAGCTATAATGAAATAGTGTGTTATTACGTTTGTTACCTAGTTTAGTTAAGCAAAACATTCTCCACATAGGTAATTCAACGCTGAACGGCTGTGGTTGAAATTTACTAGGTACACATTCAGCTGCATCACGCATTATGCCCTTAAAGGACATTTTAGGTAGAATTTTTAACTTCGAAATTATATAAGTGAAAATACGAAGAAAACGACAAAACGTAAACTAACCACGGAGCACGAGGACATAGGACATTAATTCTTCTTAGTCTATTCGGGTGGAGAACTCAAGGGAACATAGGGAAGGAACTTAATCTAGCTTATAAGTAGGCACCTACTACCTATTATATTATCTGTGCTACTACCTGACCTATATTTCACCTGTGGTTTTAACTTCTGCAGCAAATACCAACATCGAGAAAGAGGTCAATCAATCGTCGACTGCAACTCAAAGGGTCAAAGGTCTTTGACCAATGTGTGTTGTCAGCGATGACATACAGAACTGAGACATGGCCATTAACGATACGCTTTTTGCAGAAGCTCACTGTCGCCCAAACAGAAATGGAAAGGGCTATGCATGGAGTGTCACTTCTCAATCGAACTCATAACGACAAGATCCGAAGGAGGACTAAGGTCACCGATATAGCCCAAAGAGTCGCCAAGCTCAAGTGGAAGTGGGCAGGACACATCCCTCGTAGTACCGATGGCCGATGGGACCAAAAAGTCCTCGAGTGGCGACCGCGTACTGGGAGACGCAGCGTGGGTAGTCCTGCCACAAGGTAAACTGACGACATCGTAAAGGTCGCGGAAAGCCACTGGATAAGGAAAGCACAGGACCGAATGTTGTGGCGTTTGTTGAGGCAGGTCTATGCCCAGTAGCGGGCGTCAATCGGTTGAAATGATGATGATGGTCAAATACTTACCTCTCTTTAACACCAAAAGCCCGAATACTCGTCGCACCCAAAATACTTTCATTAAAATGTGAAAATGTGGGCGAGCGAGCTACAGACTCGATTCTCATGATTTGTCTCGAAGTGGGCACATAGAACCGTTGTATAAAATAGTAAAGTGCACCAATTGGCAATATTACAGTCATGAACATTGGTGTTGAGTAACTTATTACGAATATAGTTCCTAGTACCTGTTGATAGAAAAAAAGTTTGTGTTATACCTAATCTCGTTTAAAAAATCCAAACCAATTATATTAATAAACTTAATACTAGGGACATCTATTTAGCTCAGTAAGTTCAATTCCATCTAGAGCTGATAGAGTTTAAGATAGAGCGTCTAGATAGAGCTGGACGCCACTAATAAATCTACGAGTACCTGGTAAAGCTACTATTTATTGTCAATCAAGTTCGTAAGTCTCGAGAATCCCAAATTTAATTTTTCATTGAATCCCAATTATCCCAATTGGTTCAAAGTCTATTTGGCGATTCGCGGAATCTGCTAGTGAGATTCTTGTGACTACGGACGCGACTGTTAATACGAACACTCTTTTAATAATCAAGTTATTAGTAAGTAATTATCACAACTTGTTACGTTTCTGCTCTACCAATTTAACTACCGGTGACCTGACTAAGCGGGCTCGCCGCTTTCAAATATAAACGATATATTTATCGAATTTGTTACGTGTTTGAAATTAATAAGGAAGAATTTGCTTACCTGAAATACAGATAAAAGAATACTGGCAAATTGCCACACCAGAGAAGTGTCCACAGAATCGACATCTTTCGAGAATCTCGACAGGATTCTGCCAACAGGGGTCACTTCGAAAAACTGTAACGGTGCCCTTAGCACATTGTGCAACAATATTTCATGCAGAACTTTAGCTGCTTTCCAACAAGCCAAGAACGGTAGTAAATCAGAAGCGAAAGATGTTAATCCTGGAATTATATTTTAGATAATGAAAAATTTTAATCTAAAAACTAAATTTTAAAATCGATTTCAATGGGTATATCACCCACAAATATCATACAGACTCATACCTACACAACTCTTTCCCGTGACAAGAGGCAAAAGGAGATTACAAATACAAATAGCTAAAGTAATTGTGTGACATAAATTGAAAATATTTTTTTAAATTTGTTTAGATACTCAACTAAAAGTTATAAGCTAACAAATAACAGAATAATTAGATAATTTCAACCTTTTTAGGGTCTCGTAGTTCAAGTTGTTGTTAGTTGAAGAGTTACAGAAGCTATTATGGGTAACTACGAAACCCTATTCTATGCGTGGCCCGACACGCACTTTGCCATTTTTTTATGATGTCCTGAGGAAGGGTCTTACCTTGAGCAAGACCGATACCGCTGTACACTCCAATATACATGTTTCGTAACTGAATGTTCATGGTACCGTTGACGATCTGTGGTAATAAGCATTAATAAATTATAATAATTCCTACTGTTATATATTATTATTATTAGACACAAATAATTGTTAATTATTGAGAGATTATTTCTAGTATCTACCTACCTACCTTTCTATCTTATATCTACATCTATATTTCTATATGTATAGTATTTATATTTATATATGACTACACTTCTATCTACATAAACGTGTGATATGCATGGCCCCATTAATCTATAATAAAATACCCAAGAATATTAAATTGCTAAATAATGATAACTTTAAAATAGTGTTAAAAAAATTGCTGATCGAAAAGTCCTACTATAATAATGTAAGTAAAGGATTTTCTTGAGGATCTAACATTGTGAACGCTAAAATGCTAACATTATATTTTTATTTTTCTAATTTGAATGCAATAATACTAATTAATGAATTGTAATCGATTGAATATATAATTGAATCATTTATAAATTAAATAATTAATTGAATTATATGTACTAAATTAATAACATGAATATTAATAATTTGTACACCATGATTATGGTACAACCAGTGGCGTAGATACCAAGGGGCTAGGCGGGGCAGTCCCCGAGGTCCTCAAGCTCAGGGGGCCCTTGAATCCTTACCAGAAATCTCGATCGTACTGAACTTTCGGAAATTTCTCCCATTTTCAAAATAAATATGACAGGTTGCAACCCCACTTTAATCATGACAACTCAGTTGAGAGAAATTCAAAAGTTATGCCTAGGGAATTCCCCTAAATTCTTTCTGTAGGTTGGCAGTGTTATGAATTTGACGGATATTGTGATTTCGAGTTAAGATTTTTATAAATTATAGAGAACGGTTAAAAAAATATTGCTGTAACAGGAGTAAGGAGGCTAATGTCAATAAACTTTTTTGTACTTGTCAATATAGTGGTTCAATGATATTTTATTTTACCAGTATTTGCCACTCATATTGATGTCCGTTAACTCAATAAATCGTGTAAAATCTATAGATTTCGGCAACAGCTCATTGTATAGGTAACGCGAAATATCGTGAAAAAATGCAAGTCACCTGCAGTAGGTACATTAATTCAGGTCCGCGGGCAGGAAATCGTTCAAGGTCTCCACCGTTAAATGTGGTAACACTAACGGTGATAATTTTTTTCCGGGAATTCTCCAACGACACTTGTAGCGTATTATTGTGTTGCTCTTTCCTTTTATTTTACTTTTAACGTCGTCTGTGAACAGTGAATACCTACCTACTCGAGCACAATCTAATATTGTATTGTTTAGAAATTAGAAAATTAAAATTATGGATAAAAAGAAGAAACCTAGTGGTGCATTTAAACGCCAAGAAAGAGAAGATAGTAAACAAAAATTGCCCAAAATTTACAAGTTTTTTAGTCGGCCTTCTGCAAGTACATCCGGAAAAAATATTTCTATTGATAGTGACTTAAATTATGTGGTAACTGCAGTGTTGGTTGAGAAGCCTACTGAATAAGATTCGACAATTATTGCAGTTGGAGATACATCCGCCGCCGATCATGTGAACGTGGATGATGTTTGCATGACACACATAAGAGCGGAGGGTTTGGTTGGAGGAACCACAGACCTCTACATTTTTCGAAAATGTGTACGACAAATCTTCTTGAATCTTCTCTATTTCGTTTTATTAGCCAAACCTACACCAAGTATTAATTGTAAATTATGTTTTTACTGTTTAATATTTTTATTACCTGCCCTACAGTGCACAAAAAAGAGCTTAAGTAGCTTAGCATTTTTAAAGTATTTGTATATTTCATATTTTTATTTGATAAAACCTAATCAGTTTACATAGCAGTGGGGCCCCATTTTTTAATTTGTCCCCGGGCCCTTGGTTACCTAGCTACGCCACTGGGTACAACATGTTGATACTAACCCTAGCTAAGACCTTATAATAAGATTTAATTTGTACTATTATAGATTAATTCAAATCACGTAATTTAAAAACAAAATATGTCTAATATTAAAAACTTTATTATGATGAATTGAAACATAATAAATGGAGAAGGTACACACATGTTCTGCAAAATAAATATATTATTTATCTTATCATATCTTGTTTTTTTAATTCCGCGGCTCAAAGCCGCGGCCGCTCTTAGGTCCGTTGCCGGGCGTCCCTGGTATTTCCAGTGGCGCCCGGCGGTACCTTTCTATCTAATTAATAATGAAGTCATTTTTGACTACCTCGGTGGCGCAGTGGTATGAGTATGAGATTGCCGTCCCTGAGGTCCCAGGTTCGATTCTGGGTCGAATCAAATTACTTGTGTGATCTACAAATGTTTGTATTGTAGTATAGGTGTTTTCTTATGTATAATATGTATGTATTTAAAAAAATATAAGTATGTTTATCAGTCGTCTAGATTCCATAGTACAAGCTTATATATTTATATTTTTAATTCCGCGGTCCAAGGCCGCGGCCGCTCTAACGTCCGTTGCCGGGCATCTCTGGTTACACGCAGAAGGCATTTCTTTTACTTTGACTTTGACCACTTCTGTGGTCTCTGTGGGGGTTTAGTCGGGATGAGAATCCCGCGTCGTTGGGGACAAGCTTATATTAGCTTAATTTGGGCTAGATGACATTATGTGAGAATGTCCAAAAATATTTATTATTTTAACAAAAACCAAAAAAAAATCAAGATTTAAAATAAGTAAGTACCTAACTAAAAAAATTATAATAAGTTAAAATTATTCGAACTCAAACTCAAAAATATTTATTAATATAGGTTATAAAATAACACTTATTAACGTCAGCACAAGCACAAGACATATAAAGCCAGGTTCGCAAAGCAACAGGTGGAGCCAAAGAGAAAAGAACTTGGCAATAAAAATTTCAGGGTACTCTTTTCCAATAATTGACTAGCGTAGTGTACTGATTCTTTAAAATGTAGTGATGAAGTAGGTCATGGTCATAGCCAACTAAGAAATACGAGTATAAGTAACTTATACAAACCATATTTTCGTCATTGGACCAACGTGCTATCCAGAAGCTGCCGACAATTTGTAATGAACTCATCAAGACATAAACAAGGGCAGTCAATACCGTCGCGATTAGGCCAACATGTGAAAAATAATGCATGTACACTGACCATTTGACCTAGAATAGAAGAACATCTTGATTGTTACAATGCACCAGATAATCATTTCTGTTCCCAACTGGTAGGTTTACCAGTTTCTTGGTTGGTCACGGAATTGGGAGGCAAGCTTATTGCCCAAAAACCAGTCTCCTTGATCGGCAGTTGTACCACTTGCAGATCAGGTTGGGTTGGGTCAAGTAGATCTTTGTGGCAACCCTATACACCATTGCAATGTAGGTATACACTGAATATAGATTATTAAAGCGCATTAGGTTTTAGATGAAGATCCTGTAGAATAAGTAGTTTTTTACGGCCTAATTTCCATGAGACCACATTACCAGAATAAAAAGTTAATTCAGACCATCTATGTAGGTGAATGTGTTCAACGCTTTGCACGTGGTTGAATAACAAACATCCTTGTCGAATCTTTTAAAGTCGAACGCCACTTTGATTACTCGGATTGCCTATAAAGAAAATTGGTAAGACGAAACTAGCCGTTTTTTTTCTTTGGTTATTATGTGTGCTTTCTAACAGTAAATACTTACTCTTCCAGTCTCTGTCCTCTCTTCATCAACAAACTGATCAAACTCGTTTTCAACCTCTTCGGCTTGTTCTTTATTCGCTTTCTGCTCATGATCACCTGAAACGAATCATTGTACGTTTGTAGCCAAGAGTAATTCCCCTGGGCTAAATGCTATGTTGATTTATTGATAAGTGATATTTTCCTTGTTTATTTTCGATCATGCTTAAGGTGGACTCAGACATTTCGAGGAATATGAAGCGCACGGTACCTCGTCATATACTTCAATCAAGGTGTATGTTTTCGAATCAATTGACAATCGAAGCGTAGCTACCAAAAAATACCAGAAAAGCCAAACAATAAGTCTGCAATGCATTCACAGGTGCGTGACGCATGCCTCACAATATCTATACCCACCTTTAGTGACGCATATAACAATAATAATATGACGTCATTTATTTCCAAAGAAATATAAGAACGACATTTTGGCTTGAAACATTTTGATATTTTTATCAACTTCGTAGGGCTCTTTCCACCGCAGGTCATCCGGCCGTACGTGAGCCAAATGGGTTAGCACGATGCGTTGGAAAGAGACCGGACGGTATGTCTTTGCTACCATGGAAGATGGGAAGGCCTTTGGTGTGGGACGCTACATACGTACCTTAGCACCTTCACACCTTCCAAGCATCCGGATGTGCCAGCGCTACTTCTGCATCGGCTTCAGTAAATATGCTAACCAAGCAGGTGATTACATATTTGAGCCGTTTGGGGTTGAGACACTGGAGTCATGGGGTCCGAGCGCTCGCCGCCTTTATATAGACATTGCTAAACGTTTAATCGATGCTTCTCAGGACCAGAAGGCTGACTAATTTCTGGCCCAAAAATATGTATCGTCATCCAACGTGGCAACACAGCTAGCATTCAAGGGAACCTTCCCAGTCAGCAATGACGCGGAGAATTTTTTAAACGATAATTTGTAGTGTAAATATTTTGATACATTATTATGAAGGTATATAGTAATTCTTATTTTATATAAATGCCTATTATGTGCTATGCTTGCTTCCTAATTATAAGATCGCATCTTTCTCTTTTGCTTAATGGCAAGTTGACGATTAGAGATTGGGGGCCACTGTCATAGTAGGTAGACAGTACTGCCCCCGTTCTTCAGAGTCTACCTGAAGAAGGGCTGACAAACGTGCGCAGGCAGGATGTTCCATCCAGGCTACTATAATTTGGCATAGGAACGCTTATTTAAAATACTCGATTACGGAAATCCATGGTCCTGCCTACCCCAGTGAAAGTGGCATATTTCCAACTAGGTAGGTATGTAAGTGTGATACTCTTACCTCCAGTTCCAGTCGTATCAGATCCCACAGATCGAGCCCCAGACGACATAGACCGAGCCCACTGCAACTTGCGGTGAAACTCTGAACCAAGATTACTCTCCAAATCATGTTTGATGTTCTCTAATTCTGAAATACATAAGAGTACAACTTACTTAATTCTAGCAACTCCGTATTTGACCAAATTAAAGCTACATTATTAGCTAATAGGTAGGAAAATCCCAAAAAAATTATTTTAATGTTCGCGAGGTCTACTGTTTGACCACAGGGCGAGTTAGTATGTCGCCATTGACCTTGTCCGAAAGTCCGGAAGTAACCTTGACATTCGTGTGTACGTGTAAAGGTGAAGGTTGTTAACGGATTAGGTAACCTTGGCTTTCATGGAAATATTTTGTACTAAGTAGTATGCTTGCTATAGTTTCAATGGTCAAGCTACTTTATTGTTCACGTGTCTAATGCTCTATTTTTCTCCAATGCGAATGTGCTATCACAAATTTTGTCAGTCAAATCTCATAAAATATAGGTAAGTACTTACGTTTTTTTTCTCATCACTCCAAACAAGTAAAGGGAGATAAAACAAAACTAAACTTTCGACTAACCTTCAGCTGGAGTAGTTTGTTCAGCAATACTCAAATGATGCAACAAGAAATCAGCAAAAGCGCCTTTCTTCTCAAGCAGCTGATGATACGAACCACATTCCGATACTTGCCCTTCACGTAGAACCACTACTAGGTCTGTTTCCGCTAAGAACGAAATATTGTGAGTCACCCATACACGAGTTTCGTTCTTTAGCAGACCATGGCGACCGATCACCTGTTTAACACGTTGCATACGTCAAGAATAGGGTAATTCTAACTTGGTACAATGCCAAAAATACAGATTGGTGAGATAATAAGTCATACGCACTTATGACTAGTCTAATTTATCTGTCATCAAGGAGTTAATAATTTATATTTTTTGTGTAGGTACCCAGGGAACAATGTGTAGGTATCCAGATAACGCGTTTCAGTATTAATTTTGGGTAGGTACTTCCCACAATCTTTGAAGGTATGTAAATACCGGCACCAATGCGATGTCGTCTCCTAGTGAACAATCATACTCATATTGACACACTAAAGATTTACTTAGTGATATTAATTCACTGTTTACATCTTGAGTAAGAATCACTATTGTACTGACAAATAATTTTTATTTTGATTACCCACTTACTAATGGACCACTACATTATTTAAAGATGCAAAACTAACTAAAAATTTCGGACGATAAAGTCTTGAAGGACTAGATCTACGTTCGTGGATGAAGTGAAAGAAAGCATTATAAAAATACGCTTAGTATAAGAAGGCTAAATTAATGAAATAGATAACGCAAAGGTCGTAAACCTCGCCACACTATTAGCTAAAAATTTGTTTGTTTGGTTCAACGAGACATTAAGTACCAGAAGCCACTAGTGTCGAGCAAAATCTTTTATTTAAGATATCTTTGCTTATTTAAGTGGAAGGACCAATAGAAGCAATGAAGATTGTTAAGTATAAAACAGAGACAATTTATTATTTAGGGTCTTCTGTTGCGTAACGCTGCGTAAGAGGATTTTAGCATACCTGATCAAAGATATGTTTCCCGACGTGCGAGTCGACGGCGCTGAGCGGATCGTCCAGCAAGTAGTTGTCAGCGGCGCAGTACACCGCGCGCGCCAGAGCCACGCGCTGCTTCTGTCCGCCCGACAGGTTTATACCTGACAAGTGGAAGATCAGCTATATCAAGTTCCATGTCAATACACTACGGGATTGCACAGTCATACATACCTTTTTCACCTATTTCAGTTTGATCACCGCCTGGAAAGATCGCTAAATCTGTTTTCAATGCACAGGCTTCTAGAACTTTATTATACTTGGTTCTGTTCATTGGTTTCTCAAACAAAATATTATTTTGTATAGTGGCATTTTGTATCCACGCTAGTTGTGCTACATAAGATGTTTCTCCTGAAAATTAAAATAGATTACAAACGTGAAATCTCTACTGAAAAATCTCTGGTTATGCTGACATACCTATAATATTAACTTTTCCGGACAATTTTTCCATCTCCCCCAGTAGTGCAGCGAGCAGCGAGCTCTTGCCAGACCCGACAGCGCCTACGATAGCCACTAACGAACCTCGGGGTATACGGAGGCTTATATTCTTCAATATCGGATCTGAGTCCTCTCCGCCCCAAGAAAATGAACCATTTTCTACCACAATTTGGCCAGCTGAAATTGATATTGATGACATTACAATTCTACTTACTACAAGTAACTTTTCTACTTTGGTTTGGCTGCTAGTTAAGTGAACTTAGCGAGATAGATGGTAATATAAATTTCCGAGATAATGTTTCTAGACTTTCTAGATGGGATCTGTGGATAGTAGGTATTACATAGTCATTTTTCCATAATACTTACGTTCATTAGCATTGTGCTCTATCATAAGTGAGTCTATTTCATCAAGATTCAAAAAATTATTTAATCTCTTCACGCTCACATAACTCTGGAAACAATAGAATAGCCTGTGTACATTTAAGTAGTATAAGAAAATGGCGTAATTATTTGAATGTTAAATCCAACCTGTATAACGTCCGATATTACGTGAGGCAACATTGCCATAGGAAAACGTAATATGTTGAAAAGTGATAATGCTACAAATGCTCTTTTAGTATCGAGGACTTCTGTGTCGTTCACTAACACGAAGCATGTGAATGATGTCAATGAAACCTGTAATAAATAACAGAGACTTCTATTAGTCTTAAACTGCCCTATAACCATCTCCAGATCCCAGTGCCCCAGTGCCGAGGTATGTGGACCAATGAATATTATTGATGGATAGCAAACGCCTTCATAGCAACGTAGCATAGCACATGTCTGGCCAAAAGGCACCTTAAACATTTAACCAACCAAGTAACTGGTGAAATGTAGGCATTGATATAGGTACGCCGCTGGGTACCCCTTCGAAGCACAGACGTCATTCTGTGTGCGGTACGTACTTCTATTAATTGATATTATTGCACTATGTTAATGCTTGTGTAGACATGTTGATATTAATATTCAACATACATACATAATATCACGTCTCTCTCCCAGTGGGGTAGGCAGAGACCACGGATTTCCTACTGTTACGATCCTGGCATACTTCTTTCGCTTCCTCAACTTTCATTAATGTCTTCATGCATGCTCGCCGGTTACTGGTACTTTTAACCTGGCCTTTATTTAGGACATCTGCGATTTGGTCGCAGTATGTTCGCCTTGGTCGTCCCTTACTAGCTTGTACATTCACACTGGCTTCATGTATCTGTTTTGTCGATCTGCTGTCATCCATCCTCTCTACATGTCCGAACCATCTAAGCATCCCTTTTTCCACCGTGGTTACTACATCTTCTGACATACCACAACGTTAATATTCAATGCTTACCATAAATGGTGTGCAAAACCATAAAAAGGAGGACACAGAGTTACAATAAGCTATTGTCTTCAAAATTTTCATCTCCTTTTCTCTGATTTTAAGTACATACTCCTGAAAGCTTGTCTCCCATGCATATAATTTAAGTATCTAGTACAAAATAAGATATCAATAAGTAACATTAGTTAAATTATTATATTGTTATATTTAACTATCATTATAATTTTCATCTTACTTTTATTCCATTTAACACTTCACTCATAAGTTTGACTCTTTTGTCTTTATATTCCATAAATTTCATATAAAGTTTGTTCTGTAAACCAGCAAATATTGCATTGAAGGGTAGGACCACAATAATAACAGCCAGACCGGCTAAAGTTGACGGTCCCAACTGATTCCATAAGAAGTACAATGCCAAGGATATTTGCAGTGGTGCAGACCATATCATATTCACAAATGTCAAATCACTGAATCTGTAGTAGTACAAACAAACTAGTTAACATTATGTCTCGTACTCTTTATATACGGGTCCTAATACATCTCCTTGGAGAACACCAGCGTATTTGCATTTTTATTGATATGCAATTATAGGGCAAAGCTTTCTGAAATAAACTTAAGAGGTGCATGCATTATATTTTCAAAATTAAACCATTATATTATTATTATAGTCTAATTTGGAAAGTTTAGAAGAACAGTAAACGAAGTCGAACGCTTTACGTATATCCGTTATCGTAGTCAGGATTTCGATTACGTTTAATATTTCTATTAGAACATAAGTAGGTATGTACATCTAATTGAATAACATAAACGTTTGATCTGGAACTGATCTATGAAACAAACCTGCTTATGTCAGTTGACATCAAATTAACTATTTCTCCCACTGTAGACTTCTTTCTAGCTTCGTTGGATAAGCTTAGAGTTTTCTTGTAAACCATACTACTTAATGCACAGTTGACTTTTACACCAACCATAGATGTCTTTATGAAATATTGACCCATGATCGCAGTTTCTAACCAAGAACATACTAGCATACCCACTGCGTAAAGATAGCCCCTCCACATCGGTTCATCACCCTCAACAAAACCTATAAGTAACCTGAAAACAAAGAAACAATAAGCATTCAATAAAATAGGTAATAAATATAATCGTGCATAACCTCTCAGCCGTCCCTGGGACAAATACGTCCCAAAAAGCAATTTCCTTCCTCTATCTCCTCAACCGGTATCATGATACCGCTAGTGTCCGCTAGTGTATTGCCGCGCCGTTCCGTCAAACCCGGAGCGGTGTCATGTTACCGCACCTCCCCAGGCGACTTTAAGCCTTATTTTAATGTATTTACGTTCTACTTTTGTATGGAGAAGTTTGATAACATACGTTCTCTATAACATTTCCTTTCATTTGAAGCATAACTTTATAAAATCTGTGGTTCGACGGCATCGACAGTTGATGCTGATTGTCACGTGCGACAGGTAGTGCGTCAGGTTTATAGTGCGTGATAGTGAGTGCGTTTGGAGTGATATATTCGAATTTATTCATGTAAGTAATGTTTTCTTATTAGAAAATATGATTATTCGGTTTATAATGATTCTATTTAGGTAATAGTTTCAAAAAAATACATCGTTATATCTAATATATGAAGCCCCAGAAAGTTACCGATTTCCGAGTTATTTTTGCGATGTTTGTCAGTGAATACAGTGAAAAGTATAAAAAAGTATAAATAAAGATACTTTTTATCTCTGTAAATCGTTTTGAGAACGATAATGTACGTAATTATATATTTCAGTATAATAATAGCTTGACAAATTTGGTGGAAAACCGTTATAAATTGGCCCGCTGATTTTATGTTTCGGCGGGTCGAGTTTTATATGGTGTTATTATAAACACCTTGAGGTTTTTTATCAAATTATTTACGTTATTAGATAGCATAGGTCCTTGTTCTTTGAAATTCATTTGAATTTTCGTGAAATTCATTTGAATTTTCTTGAAATTCATTTGAATTCTTGAATTCCAAAAAAATCTTGGTTTCCAAATTTTTGGACATATATAATAAATAATTTGTTTGCATTATTATTCATTTTTTGGGGCTTGATCATCAAATATATATCAATAAACCTATTGCCGTTTACAGAATCGTAAAATATGGTTTGGTTGTAAAGATATTCCTTTTTTTCTACGAGATGGTAAGACAACGTCAGGCAGCGGAGTTTTCTCCGATGACCTACAGATCAGAATAGCAACGCCACTAGGATCACACAGCACGGTATTTCAAGCCGAAACTTATGCGATCTTAGAGGCAGCAACGGCTATAGCTTCCAGGGAGGTAAAGTACACAAATATTAGAATACTCTCGGACAGCAAGTCAGTACTACAGGCCTTAAACAACTACAGCATCAGCTCAGGCCTCATCTACGACTGTCATCAGCGCTTGGCTGAGATAAGTAAATACAACCACGTGACTCTACAGTGGATCAAAGGACACAGTGGCTCCAGAGGCAATGACGCAGCAGACGAGCTCGCACGAAGCGGCTCTAGCCAAAGGTCAATCGGCCCAAAGCCAATACTACCACTTCCGGTAGGTACTATAAGGACAATACTGTCCCACAGAACATACACTTTACACAATACACTCTGGACAGGCCTAGCGGACTGTCGGCAGGCGAGGGAGGCACTACCCGAACTCAACTGCCGACAAGCCAGGAGGCTTGTGACGTTGGAAAAATCCCGTCTGCGTCTTTTCACAGGTGTCTTAACGGGGCACTGCCTATTAAACAAACATCTACATACGATAGGTATCACTGACAGTCCCCTTTGCAGGGCATGTATGGCTGAGGAGGAGACGGTCAGCCATCTGCTACTGCGTTGTGAGGAAGTCAAGAACTACAGGGCGAAACATCTCGGCAACCCGGAAACTGTCCCTGAAGCTCTGCACAACCTGCGGGGCCTGCTGGCGTTCCTGGAGGAGATCGGCTGGCTCGTGTAAACGAGTAGAAGATTCCTACCCGTACGCAAAACCCGCGCAATAGACGTGGAATTGCGGAAACCAGCCTGCGTCGACAAGTACAAGTACAAGTACAAGACAACGTCACGATGTCATCACCCGCCCGCCACCCGCCCGCGCTCTCATTTTTTTTTAAGTTTAAAGCGCTGTTTGAAGGGTAAGTAAGAATATAGTAAAGCATGATTGATCAGAACTACAAAATAAAGTTAATACTCACCTAAGTAACTCTGGTGCCGCGAATGTAAGTATATCGTTACACAGCTTTAATAACATACCGACTAAAAACGTTCCACCAAAAGCTTTACACACAATAGGAAATATAGATTGCGGTTTCCTTTCTTTTTTGTTCATACATTCTGCAGAAGACGTCAGTGGGGTTTGAGAACTTCCTTGCGCTGAGATGTTTCTGGAATTTAATTATAAGTTTGTTTATTCATCGGTACAGTGAACTGTGAAAAGTGAACACGAATGAGTAGGCACACACTTCGCCAGTTATTTTATTGGTCCCATGTAATAGGGAATGAACCTATTGCCGATAACAGGGGACCGTAAGATGTTTTTTTTTTTTTTTTTTTATATTTAGGTTGACAAATTGACGCCACTCGCCTGATGGTAAGCTGAGGCGACGTCTGGCAATTGAGGGCGACTCTCACAGTACACAGGAATACTATAGAGAGTGGCCCTCAACTTGACGACCCTGTAATGTGCCTCTTCACGCTTCGCTTAAAGAGCCCAGGGTTATATGTTGGAGGAAACACGTGCGCAGGCAGGGCGTTCCAAGCCACCATCGTTCGGCAGAGAAACGATCGTTTAAAACGCTCGGTTCTCGCGAAGACGGTTTCCACGGTATGAGGGTGATATCTCTGCCCGGCACGCGTTGTTCGGGATCGGAAGGGAGAGGGTGGGATCAGGTTGAAGAGCTCTTCATGTTGATGGGATATCATACAGCTGATTAGTTTTACGGCGACGGCGACGGTAAAAAAAAAATTAAGTAGGTAGTGGAGATTATTACTTCTATCTCTTGTGCAACTTTATCATGTTCATCATTTGATCATATCGCGTAAATAATATAATAATAAATAAATAATATAAATATAATATCAAAAGAAATAAAGTTCCGATTTTACGTATAGGTATCCCAAAAAATATCTGTCTCCTTCTGCCGCATCTAGTTCAAGAGTCCTCCAATTGTCAGCACAAGAGTTCAAGTATTGAATTGTCATAAAAACTATGTTAAATTGTATAATTTGTAGCCTTGAACAACAGCAGGTGCTTGTTTAGTTATCTTGTAAAATTACTAAGGTATTAAGTACTTATTCCCACGAAAACAAACTTGAATGTTTAACCAGAATGATTATCATTTGTAATACCCCGTGTTGTTGTAACCTTGTAGTTTTATTTATTCTATTTTCAAAATTATTTCTCTATACTTTCAGCCTAATTTTAAGTGGGTTTGGAGTTTGGAGGGCGGTTATGTGCATGAATAAATACGAGAGTTGGGTAATTTGCATATGGCGGAATATTGCAAAGTAGTTAGATTTATTTAATTTAACTATGGACTTCCGAAAAGTAACGCCTGATAGTATTAAGTCTTATATGAAACAGGGGTGTAATTACGCGTCCGAGTCAGCCGTTTGTGGTGGGATAAGTATTCGGAATATAATGCAGGTGGCAAGCGAAGGATTGGGAGCTTATGGAACGTGTTGAAATTGTAAAAATAGGTCATGTGGTAGGTACGTGATGTAAGACTATCACTACAAGATGAGAAACAATCAAAAGTGAGACTGCTATGCAGTTGCAATACCTATATTGTATGCTTGACCTTGATGTGAGTTTTTTATTGTTATTACCTCATATAGACCTGTAGTAAAAAACGTTATTCAATGTTAGCATACGCGGTTGAATGTACTTGACTATATTTTTTGTCACCGTTTTTATTCCATTCTTTACTTATAATAGATGTGAACGTTTAGACGTCTGTTTCATCACGGTCTAACCTTTGAATGATTTCAATGTAATTTGAAATACAGATAGGTGGTAAGCTGAAAGAATACCGGACATATTTATTCTGGGAAAAAACCCAGAGTTATTGCGTTATGAGAGGAACGACCAAACTATTCCCTGGAGGCTAAGTTCCCGATGTCTCCTCTAGTTTAGAATAAGAAAGACTAAAATCTTAACGAAAGCAAACTGTGTTTATGTTGTCCCGTACTTACAATTCTCGTTTGCTCCTAGCACGATACCATAATTTTTCAAATTTCGCAACCGACTCTTTGGAAACATGCTGAGGGTTCAATGGCCACAGGTCCTCATCAGTTAACGTCCTTTTGTAACCAGTGAAGGCTAACGAGTCGAACCAGCTAAACGTGAGCCGGCTTGGTAAACCTGACGAATTTTCTGGAGATGCTCTCTGTTGATGTACAAATTGATTAGTTTACCTACCATAAAATGATCAAGAATGCAGCAGGGAAAGTTGATAGACATATTTTGTAGACGTTGTGAGTGGTAATTGGGATGCCTTCATAGACTACCTACTAATTCATAATAGTTTACTGTCAAATCTAGTAATATTGTACTAAAAAAATTACGAGAAGTCATTTATTATCAAGGGCTTTTACGATTATGTGACGAACTGAATTTTGAATCATCAACTTTGAACGATAAATATACCGACTCTCTCCTGAACATGACCATCATAACTCGTAATCATAGAATGGGGACTCAGGGACGTTCGTTCATTTGTGTCTTCATGTTTCAGTGTAATAAGTACCTAAGTATTATAAAAGAATTATACGTAGGGGAAGGTTAGGTACTTAAAGCATCTTAAAAGTACCTGATCATAAACGTAGGGTGTATTTCTGGGTGGCAAATCAGCAATGCAGTTCAACATAAACATAACAACGGCAAGGAAATAGTAAACGATATAACTTGCAAAATTATATCGGACATAATCGTCTTCCGCTGCGTTATAGTTCCTCATCTCAGTCCTTAGCTGGGGTAATCCTGCCAGAATAAGGAGTAACCAGAATGTGAACAATACTACTGAAGTTCGTATGCCACATTTTCTATTGTAGTTTAATAGTGTTGCTGATAGCACCTGAAACAAATCTTAGATTTTAATTAAATATAGAATATAATGCGAAAGTAGACGAAAATAAAACGCAAGAGTTAAACATCAGCCGCAATGAAAGAATAAAGATGGCTATGGCTCTAAGCTTAGATCAACAATACCTACTAATAATAGTATTCTTTTTTATCTAAGGCTCTAATTCCAAATCGTTGTAGCAGAAGTGTAAAGGAATTACGATAATTGTTAATAGGCAAGCGACAAACCCCCGAAAAAGTACTTAGAAATGAAAATGACTGACCAATCAGTGAAAATGTGTTTTCGCCAATACAAATTTGTACTTTTTGTAAACCTTGGACCAAAAGGCGTCGATTGGTAAGAAAACAAAATTTGTGCGGTTGGGCTATTAATTGTTATAAACAAGTTAATTTGGTAACTGATAAAAAGTTGGTTTTTATATTGGAAAATGATTTCTAAGGGTAATACGGGCAAAATAGAACACTTTTTACTTTGTGATTTTTTAGAAAAAATGCGTTTTAAAGAAGTTACAATCATGTTAAAGCGCAAAAATGGTCACATTCAACATTTTTTATCTCGGCGAGTTTTGATCGAATACAAAAAAATCCTGCGGCAGATTACTTCTCAGATCTTAAGCTTCAACTGGCTATTTTTCAAAATGAGAAAATATACAATTTTTACATCGAAAAATCTATTTATACACATAGCGTTTTTTTAGTGTTCCACAATCCGGAGGCAGTGAGAAATCAGTTGCCGGCCAAAGCAAAAAGTTCTTAGATAATTTTTCAACCTCACAAATTTTGTTTTCTTACCAATCGACGCGTTTTGGTCCAAGGTTTACAAAAAGTACAAATTTATATTGGGGAAATCACATTTTCACTGATTGGTCAGTCATTTTAGTTTTTCAGGGGGTTTGCCGCTTGCCTATAATAACAAATGTCACTAAGCACTCTTTGGACCGCACAAACGGTCCTACATAGGTACCTACAACAAGAGGGGATTCCAGAGACATTATTATGTGGGCTAGGGTCTTTAAAAATATCAGATAATACTGAAATATAATTAATTGTTGAAGCAAATCAGATCTTTAGCACCTTCGGTGCTAAAGATCCAAGAGTCCAGGTTTTTTTATTTTATTTTCGCGGCTCAAGGCTGCAGCCGGTCTCACGTCCGGGCCGCTGCCGAGCGTCTCTGGTCAGAAGGTATTTCCAGTGGCGCCCGGCGGGTCCAAGTTTGACATTGTCGTAGACCGTCCATTATCAGGCGAGACTTTAGTTACTACTTACCTACCGACTAGTAAATATTTACTGAGTAATAAATATGTTATCTTTAGGTTACTATACAAACCAATATCTCTTATCATTTATTAATTGACACACATTTACTTATTGTACCTAAGTAATCAGAAAGATTCAATTTTTACAGAAATATAATCAATGAGAGATAACATTGAGTTATGTGTTAGTCAAATTCAATTTATTCCTAAACTGATAAGTTCTTTGGAGTATAAAACGGATCTACTTAGTTATAGATAACCGCGATACCTAGGTAGGTACCTATACTTTTCATTAGATTAGTCAGCCTATCGTATCCATATATGTATAAAGAGTTGGAATTTATTGTAAACAGTACATAAGTACCTGTTACTCATCAGATCGCAAATGAACATGTGTAATTTCACAACATTGCAGCATCATATAACCTTATATTTATTGAGATAAATTTAAATGCATATTAAAAAACTTATCGCCTCTGAATTTATAAGCATCAAACATTTTTTATAGCAAATATCTTTTTCCCTGCAAATAAACCAATTGTTTAACTATATACTAGAACTAGAAATAATTCAAAAATATACATCAATAGTGTATTATATTTTTTCTTCAATCGTCATTCACCGAGCCTTTTCCCAACTCAGTTTGGGGTCAGCTTTCCTTTCTAACTGCGATTCGGCTCAACTTCGATATTTTCCGTGGAGCGATTGTTTGATTGCCGTGATTGGATAAGAAATGGTCACCCATCCTAAGACCAGCCTGACTAGATGTTGCTTAACCTTTGCAATGTGTTAACATTGTCGGTTACCACTAGATCACGAGCCTTTATTTTTACCTCCAATACGTCAAAAAAAGATACCTTTTTAACCTACAAAAACTATGATTTGCAAATCAGAATATACTGATTGCACAGCAAAACCTACTAAAGTCTTAGGGCAATTCGACTTGGATAGATTAGGTTAGCTTAGAACTTTTAAATAAATACCTATGGGTCACGAACTTAAATTGCTAAAATTTATATATTTAGAGGTAATTTTTTGCTGCGCAATCAGTATTTTTGCTTTGGAAAGGGATTTTTTTTCAGTATCTACAAAACGAAGGTATTATGATTAGAAATAAGTAAATACTACCCATATTTATTTCGTTCATAAATAAGCACCTACCTACCCACATACTTAAAAATGTAATGCGATATAGTGTTCGGATGGAAATTAGGTCCAAAAGACATGTGTATACAGTGTACTGTTTACAGCTGAGGTTGGCTTGATCTAAGATCATGGTAGAGCTTTTTGCAAGTCAAACTACATCATCAGTTAATGTCTTAAACCGTTCAATTGGTATTAATTGTTTAGATTAATTACTTGATCAAAGTCCAGAAGTCTCGAAGTTTTCGTCAGCTATACTGCTATGGATGTGGTTGGCCAAAATAAACCTATACCTACCAACTTTGAAAACTAGTTCAAACAGGATAATGGCCAAAAAAAGCTATAAACTACCATCTTTGAAAACTAGTTGAAACCGGTTAATGACGTACTACTTAAAGGTAAAGTATAGCTTGTGGTGAAGCCATAAGCGACCCAACAAACAGCAACTATCGTTATAGGTTTCTACATTAAAATAACAAATTATAAAACTAGGTACCTTCTGGGCATTTTGGCAACCATCGAGACGAATCAAGAGACAATTTTGTAGACGTTCTCGTAAAACCGTCATTAGTCGATCTCGAAATGTAGACGCTACGCTCGCTACGCTCGTTCGGTCAAAAAGTTAAAAACAGGTCTTAAAAGGTAACATTCCACTATGTATGCTACGTGGGTCACACTATAAGTTTTGCATAACTTAAAAAACAACATGTTAAAACCAAAATATTATGCTTTTCAAAATACTCTCCTTTACATTTTAAACATTTTTTCATGCTATCGAACCATTTTTTAAAACAGGAGGACCACAGATCTGAAGGCATGTTTTCTACGTGCTGATTGAACGCTATCACTGCCTCTTCGGAGTTGGTAAAAGTGAAACCTCACATCAAATCTTTGATTTTGGGGAAAATACAGAAATCACGGGGTGCTACGTTGCGGCTATGCGCAGGATGGGTGACGAGTTGTACTTTTTCGGAAGCTAAAAGTGACTTTGTTTTGTTGGCCGTGTGTGAATAAGCGTTGTCATGATGTACGAGAACGCGGCTATTAGGTTTTTCGCGAACTTTTTCTAACACCCTGGGTAAACAAATGGTAGAATACCACTCGGCATTAACAAAAAACGCGATCATTTTTTTACCAACGTTTCTCGCCTGCCTCACTTTTGTTGGCTTGTTCTCATTTTCAAACTAAAATTCACAAGTTTGCTGTTTTTTTTTTCGGGTTCAAAACAATAAATCCACGTTTCGTCTCCTGTGACAATGTCATAAACAGCATTAGAATGTCCGTGGTCGTACTTCAGTAGCATCTGTGAGCACCATTCCACGCGAGCCCGCTTCTGCTCCGCTGTCAGATCATGAGGGATCCAACGACAACAAAGTTCCCGAACTTTTAATTCTTCGTGTAAAACTTTCTGGATTTGACCCATATCAATCCCCAATAGTCCTCGAATTGTCTCATAGGTAATCCGCGGGTTTTCTTCAATTAACCGCTTAACGGCAGTTGAAGGCCGCCCTTCACGAAATTCGTCATGTAAAGAAACTCGACCTTTCTCAAATTCAGCAAACCATCGCCTCACGGTGCTCAAAAAAGGTGCTTCTCTCCCAAAAGCATATTGAAGACGAGCGGCAGTGTTGCGGAGAGAGAGAACTTTTAAAATCATAAAAAATCTACGCTCTAAAATCTTTTCGACTTAATTCCATTTTCGTTGCATACGTAGAACTTTGATGTGTGATAAAAAACAATTGACAAATTATTTCCCGCCAATTGTTTTTTTTTATTACTAAGAAGGTTGCAACGTTTAAAAAATATAACATTCGAAATTCAAATAGTTCCGATTAGCTAGAAGTGCAAAACTTTTAGTGTGCCCCATGTATACGTCCGTGACGAGGCGATCTTCCAAGCTACATCAGAACTAAATTTTTAAACATAATCGACTCCTAATTATTATAAAATGGGGACTTATTGAATTCGATATTTTAGATATCTCTACACTTTGCTAGGGGAAAAAGTTCGTCTAAGTATCCTAGTTTAACTTAGTAACTATCTAAGTTTGCCACTTGTTGACGAATTCATTTGGTCGTTAAGTAAAAATAGTCTGAAGGGTAAGCTGGGTACTTACAAAAGTCAGCAATTTCAGAACTGGATCATAATAGTCAGCTCCAAACACTTCATGATGTTTGCTGGATGATGCATAGATAACTTGACCAGTATCGATTACTTGCAACAGTATCAATAGTAATGTAACACCACATTTACTAATATTTAATCTATTCCATGGAATATTTGCTTCTTTACTTATCACCATTTGATACACTTCGATCACTGTTGCTAGCCAGAGGTATACGCACGGGATCCATACCAGTACAGTCTTTTCGAAACATGGGGTAAAATCTGGACTATATGTGTCCCAAGTCAAGCTTGTATTCTAAAACATGACAACAAAATAATTTAAACTTCAAATCCTCCGTTATTAATTGGCAAATATTTTTGCGTATAATTAAAAAGTTTTATGCTTTGCACTCAAAAGGAGTAATTTAAGTACCCCGGGTTTGCAACATTATCTATTGCTGCTCCGCTCCTATAGGTAGTAGCGTGACATTGTATAGCCTACCTACATGCTTTATGATTCAATGAGCTAGGCATAAATGACAGCGATTAGCGTCAAACAACTATAAACTCTCCAATCCAAGGTTTCAATATTTGTGGAGATCATAAATATCTCAAATATTCTGTGAAGTTTCGTTTGAAGCATACGATTAGAAACTTCCTATGAGATATTTCTCAGATTCTACTAGGATTATTACAAACAAACTAGTTTCTGAAAGCCGTAAATTTTTTTGTGACTTATTAACTCATAATCAGTTTGACGATCAAGATTTGAAGTAGGTATAAGCAATTTACCTATTCTGTGGTTAGATAATTAGATGCTGTGGTATTTTGAGTAAGTAATTACTAATTAGGAGCTTTTTGTAACTACTCCAAATCTGACATAGGTCCATAATATGGTTTGATATACTCTTAACTATACCACTGTTGAAATGATTAACTTAATTCAGCCTTAATTGCACACTTTGAATCAGATTCGATTGTACAACATTGAAAATGTTGTAGGTAATTCTCTGAAAAATAGGATTATACGGAATAATTACTCTCACCCAAAAGACAGATCCACAGAAATCATCCATAGTTGAATTAGAGGTCATTGTAGTGATCAAGATTAGCGTTTTAACAATAATTCAAATTTAGCGCGGCAAAGTAACTTGATTTACAAAACGCGCCAAAACGACCAAAACGAGCAGCGCGCGAGACAACCCACTACTACGTACGTACCCGCCACGAAACTGACTGGTTGCTGGTTGGTAGTTGGTATTCCCTACTTGTAAAGAGGTTATTGAATGACCTTGAGAGATTACACCGGCCGGCGGCGCTTCACGTTGCCGTTGCGTCCGAGAATCTCATTGCCTCAAGCGTCGTTTAGACTACGCTATTATATATCGCATCATAGCATATAGCACAAAAAATCGCACACCAAACATTTACTATTAACACTTTCACAATACACTACACTATATAATGGATATAAATACGCTATCTATAAGTACATATTGCATACATAAGCTTTGTATAAATAAACGATGCACTGTGCTGGCTGCGCTATATCGCACGCCACTTACGCACTACGAAATGTAAACTGTCAGGGACCTCCCACAGCTCTAACCTAGAGTTGCTACATAAAAAAACAAAGTGTTTCCTCTAAATTAAGATTGTGGCTAATGCAGCGAACCGAATACCTACCACACAAAACTAAATGAACCCAGTGGTCTCTTTTA